>OY735870.1:23057206-23657206 GCA_963506565.1 Tachystola acroxantha
GGTCCTCCTGGCTAGCGATCATCACTCAATGTACTCTTGTAACCAAATATCTCCACTTCGACGTGGAAGTGTTCCAACAGGTTCGTGGAAGAGCCAGTGCCCTGCCATTCAAGCAGGGAACTAGCAAACCTGCCGGTTTAAGGTGTCTCTAGGCGACTATGATGGTATGGTACCCGAGCGCGCGGCAGGTCGCCGACGCGATGGACGCACCAGATCAGGGCAGCTGTGGCCGATCCTTTACACGTCTGCACCAGGAGGGCAGCCGTCAGAGACGAGTGGCGACGTGTTGTGAGGCGGGTCACTGCGACTGAAATGACGACCACGACCACTCTGCCAAGAGTGTAACGACTGAGAAGAAGGCGACTATGACCGCATACCATCAAATAGCTCGCCTGCTTGTCTGACCGCTCTCTCATAAAAAAACTAGATCGAAAGATACTCTAGACAAGGTCTTGATGCTTATGGTCCAAAAAAAATTTGTGAAATGTAGGTATCCATTTAAATTCGCAGGTCTGGGGGCGGGCGGGGAGAAGTGGAGATATTTGGGTACAAGACTACATTGAGTGATGATCGCTAGCCAGGTGGACCCCCGAGGAGATCCAACTACCAAACAGGTTCAGCCTTGTACGATTTTTTATTCGTTTAAATTTCTATTTACATGAATACGCTAAATACCTTGACATTAGCGAATTTATCTCTTTAATTATAGTAGAAGCCATTCATATAAAAATAGAATACCTGTTGTGATGTAACTCTGAAGGAACTGATTGATTGAACCTGTTCACCATTGTGGAAATAAAGCGATCCGATCTAATACCATGCAATAATCACAGACTAGCTTAAAATGTTAGTAGGGTAGGGTAGTTTATGTTTACAAAATAAGACACTTGATTTGGGCTTCGGTTTACGATTTTGATGTCGACTGTACACAAATTTAACTTTATTTGAAAATATTAATTAACTATTTAAAAATATATGAACAATAATAATAAAAACATACTTATAAATAAAAAATGGACGCCAATTCGCTACCCTGTGGGAGAGTGCCCAAAAGGCTGGCGACGTTACCTCGTTGTATAGCCAGCGATATACGCTGGCCGAGGTAAGCGTCAGCCCTTTGGTCACCCGACGAGTCAATTGCGACGACAGTTCCTTGAACAGTCGCCGCGCCTCTGGTCCCCATGGCCCCATGGTCTCTACACCAAACGGCGCAAATATGTAGCTCTCGCTGAGAGTACACAAATTGCGCATCTTCGTCGCATCAAATCAATACCGCATCATCCATCACATCAGTACGCATTATTCGTAAAACTATAGCATGTAAATAGCGAAACTCCGAGCCTTTGTGCCGACTATAAAGAACACTAATTTAATCAACTAATTCAATAGCATTATGAGTCTTATTCAACAGTTCGTAACGTAGAGAGAGGTTCGTAATGTTACAACAGAGGATCTGCGAGGCAAAGCTGGCACAAAGCCTCGTACTTTCTTTGTAGGTAAGCCGAAAACTTTCACTTTGTAGGTAGCTATTAGGGTTCGCTGGAGCTTGTCCGCAAACGGGTCATAATTTAATATAATAATGCCTATTGCAAGGGTTCCGTTGAGATTAAATCGTTAGAAAGTTGGTCGCCTCAGTATTTCCATCAACGCAAGAATTCAAGATGGCTAATGTTGCGACAGATCTGAAATAAGGCGTTTGTTGTGTTTGTAATCAGGTTTAAACTTCCAAGACTTAGATATAACGTGGATATAACATACTAAACTTAGGTCGTAGACAGTTTTGAGCATTTTGATTATGAGTGGAGTTTTAGTTCGGTCTTACAACTGTAAGTTTTCCTACAATTTTGACAGTCTTAAGTTCGTGCTCAAACTGTTCTTTCTAGCATCGCCGTTCACGCGAAAGTCGTGTAGTTTAGCTAGATATTTTAGTACAACGTTGTGCTCTTTCCAGGCAGGTAGCCCAATGGCTCATTATCGTAAACCACTGCATAACTTTAAATCTCGTTTATCGCTACATGCCTTAGTATTTTTAAACTAAGAAAGGACGTAAGAAGACTTTTTTAACGCGAATCGCGTGCGTCGGTTTGTTTGGCCCGGTTGCGCTCCGGAGCGGAAAAGTCGGGTGTTAGCTTACTAATTATCCTCCGGCTGCTTACACGGCACGGCGACGTGACGTCATCGATACGTCATACATAGTCCAGCCAGTAATGTCTAATTTTCAAGAAAGGTGAACAATAAAGAGTAATCTGGAGGGCTAGACGGGTGGTCTTTTTTAAGCGCTCAAGTCCTGTCAAAGTCCGCGCGAACGAAATTTTTGTACTTTTTTTCGCCATAAATCTGACATTGCCGGGAGAGCTCTAGTAAAAATCGTCGCGGCTCACCCTCCTGGGTGGTGACCATGTCAGCGCTCCAGTCATGTCTAAGTCAGTTTTTTGTCGAACCTCGCGTCTCTTAAACCGTGTTGTGTCGCCTTCACACTTCGTTAAGAAGCATTAAGTTAAAAATTAGACGTTTGCTTAGACGTTATTCCGCATTATGAGTACGCACCATAAAGGTGTAATGCTCACCTCTACGGTGCGATAAGTATAGAGAAAGAAGTGATCAAAGATCTACGTATTTATGGGTGGTTAGGTTAGTTATTTTATTATATTACAATTATGTTGTTTTTACGGTCTTGTTGCGTAAAGATGATATCTAGCTCTATTAGCTATGAACGTGATTTAACGTTATTCCATGGTTTACAGCTATCAGGAGGGCTAGTCGGCTGGCCTTTTTTGTCCTGTCAAAGCCTGCGCGAACGAAAATACATTGCCACATTTCAATGGAGCTTTGCCCCACCTACAAAACTACGTGACCATTTAAGCTGTACCTATCATTTTGTTGGGGACTTATTACAGGTTTCATATTGCATAATCATAATCAGTATCATTTTCTACTACTTTCGCAACTCCTATAGAAGAATAACAAAAACAATGAATAAAACGCTTCGATTTCTTACTATTTACTGAATTCTTAATTAAGCTGTTTTTCTCGAATCGCAACTTGTACAAAACTTTATACTAAACCAATAATTTTAATAAAAAAAACAGAGATATTTTTACATTTATTCGTTATCTTGTAAAACTTGCGGTTGATGGTGGGGCAGAATCTGGCATGGTCATTTTTGTACTAATTTTCGCTAAAAATCTGACTTTGACGTCTAGTAAAAATCGACGCGGCTCAGCCCCCAGCCCCTTTTCACTTTTTTAAAATAAAGTGTGAATCTAACAAAATACGGTTCAAGGGAATTAAGGTTAAACTGCTATATTATTATAGTCTAACCGGGTTAGCTGCAAAGTCATTTTTAGGCGCTCAAGTCCTGCCGAAGTCTGCGCATACGAAATTTTTGTACCGTTTTTCGGCAATAAAATGACTTTGATAGGACTTTGGCGCTAGTAAAGATCGTTGCAGGTAAGACTATAATAAATTGGAGGTAAACCTAGCATACGATTGTCCTGTTACGTAATGAAGCGTATGGGTTAGTGACGATTCGACCCGTTCTCATTTCGACCCGAAAAATTATCATAATAAAATGACGATTATTATTCCACCCGTTTTATGAATAAAGCAGGTGTACAGTGAAAATGAGAATAATTCCAACTACCGATTTTTTTTTTGCAAGTGAAGTTAAATTAATAAAAAAATCAGCTCCATCATATAAGCATAACATTGCGCTCCAAAATCTAATTATTTAACTATTTTTAAAAATTTTAGTTACAGGAAGAGTACCCAAGACACTGGCAGCGTTACCTCGGTGGATCGCGATGCTAAATTATTATTAAACGATTTCTATTTTATTCTATACCTTTGTAGGGTTTTTATTTCAAGAAAATGATGAACGGAGATGCTCAGAATATAATTATTTGCCTTTTGTTATTTTTTACTTAGTTGATTTTTGTTAATTTAGATATCTATTCGCGTTGTTGATTTTACAAATGACTTTAAATTTCAGAAAACATGTGACTTTTGTGATAAAAAATTTGAATATAACAAATCAAAGTACCTACTGTGATTTTTTTTTATAGATGTTGTGATTTTTATAATGCAAGATTTTTTTCTTTCAAAATAAAAACTGACCAATAAATTGTTTATTATTTTTGACCCAGACTTTACCTACTGGTAAAAACGATTCTGGCGGAAACGGTAACGGGCCGAATCGCCACGGGTAGAAACGGGAACGGGTCGAAACGCCAATAACCCGATTTTCAATCCATAGTCTAAAAATCCTAAGACTAAACTCTTGCGATAAACTCACCACAGCATGGTTTCCCGAAGTCAAGCCTGACCAGCTGCACCATGTACGGTTCCAGCAGGTTGACGTACCACCAGGGCACGCGCTCGGGCTTCGTCAGCGTGCAGGTCTCAGGGTTGAAGGTGGAGGAGGTGCTTCCGTCGAGTGCGCGCTGAGGCACACCACCCTCTTCCGTCGACGACTGCATCGGAGCCTTGCCCGCGGCTACGTTCAGCACTGTCGGAAAAAAAGAGACGTCCTTTAAAATTTTCTAAAAGTTATCTATACCGCAGAACAAAACAAGTAACAGAAATGCGCCTGCCGCCCGCACCTCTCTCACACCCCCGTTGTCGCCTTCCCCCGCATCCCTGTACCGCTCAGGCGAAGACTGATTTAGACGGTCATACTATAGACGATCATATTTGTTTACAAAATAAGACACTTTATTTGGGCTGTCGTATAAATAAAGTATGGTAATAATATTTGGAAACTGCAACTCCTAGATCACGAAGTATGAATCGGATTCCTACTTAACATGAAGAAAAGGGGTTACGCCCGTTTCATCATTCACCGCCATTAAATGTAATGGAATTATATAATTAAAAAGGCGAGATTGATGTATGGCAGGAAAATTCTGTGGGAACACCAACTACATCTCTTCATGAAGAATGAATCCTAGTAGTGTCTTCAGCAGCACTACCTTGCAGATGGTATATATGTAGTTTGTATGGAATCTTCACTTACCAAGAACTTTTTTCAACTGATTTCAAATCCTTTTCTAACAGTTTAATCAATGAGCCGTTTTCTTTTAGAATTCACGTTTGCCACTAGATGGCAGCACGGGTATAAAAATAGAAATGTCAAAGTTAAATAGTGTGACCATTCTCAGTTTCCCAATATTTGGTGAACATTACTTGACCGGAGTACATAATAAGTTATGTGTTTAGCCATACTTGTCTACCCTTTTATCCTTTGATCCACAATCCTTTCACAGTAAAACCAGACGTAAAACCAACAGTTGAGCGTCAAAGTTTCCGCTCCAGATGTGATCGGTCGCCCGACCAGTCGCTAAGTGGGCGGCAAGTCTCGCTCCGTGACACTGCAATTTGGCTGCGGCGGGTCAGGTGTCATCATACCCTCATTATGCTATCATTTCAATATCATTACTCGTGCTTCTATTGAGATGTATTTCTGTGTCGCTACGGTGTGTGGGCTTCTAGCAGGTTTAGACTTGACTATAAATAGAACTTTTAACTTGCGATTTTGACCTTGTTTTCAGATCTGGGCCTATTTTATAGAGACCCAGATCCAACTAGGTGCTCTTCTTGTGTTGTTTAGTGATAAAACCTATTGTCAGAGTTATTCAGGCCGCCATTAGGCATCAGGGGGGGTGACCGCGACTTCAATAGTTATGGTTATCGTTTTAATTTTGACACTTGAACGATATACATTGCCACACGACAACGTTTCGTTGTCGTTTGTTAAAACTTGCATAAACATAGCAGCTATGTATAGCGTCCATGTGTCAAATTGAAAGCGATAACGATTGGAAGTCGCGGTCACCCCACTGACGTGGCTTAGTGCTCCCGCACACGGGCCACCGGCCACAACCACAAAACGCCGCCACTGGCATATTTCCTGTAATTTTCATACATTTTATATGGACTCGCCGCACACGGTTGTCGCCGGTGGCGGCCACACGCTACAAGCTTCTAGCTTCTCGTGGCGGCGTTTGTGGCTGTCGCGTGTGGCCCGTGTGCGGCGACACTTAACGACTGCTGCCGAGGGACAACCGTGATCAACTGCTTTAACGGGCTTTCCGAGGCACTGAGGGGCTCAGATGTAAATGTCACTTACGGTCTAGGAAGTGACCTCGTCCAACGTTGCTTAACTTGTACTCGCAACTGGACTACGAACCCCTCGTGAAACAGTGATAAGAGGTAATCATACAAGGCGACTAACCCGATGAACCTGCTGGTAGGAACCTGGTGGTAGGACCTAGGATCCCTAGGCTAGTGACCACCCTTCCCCCATGGAAGCCTTGTCTGTCGCCTAATATCTCCGCCTCGGCGTTGATGTGTTCCGAACTGGACGGAAGGATTCCGACAATGAGGTATGACGATCGTGGAAGCATTCCAAGGTATAACCGAAGTCTAGAGCCAGTACCAGGCCATTCAAGGCCGCCAGCAACCCAACAAGTGGTTGAAGGTGTCTCTAGGCGACGATGACCCCCCCTACATAAAAATAGATCTACGATGATAAAGGCAAGGTGATCCAAGAAATGGATGCAAATAACTGGTCTAAAAATTATTATCGTGCAATGCAACCATTTAAATTCGCAGGTCTAGGGGTGACTGAGCAACAACGCATAGCAAGGCCTTGCAGCTAACCCTCTGGTTGAACTCGGGAAGGAACCGTCAACTCCAAACACTAACTCATCTCTTGAGACCTCTGTACGCCCCACATCCATGACATTAGCCGTCATGGATTATAAACTATTTTCATAACCACGCATTTCCATACATAACAGCATCGTAACTTTTATGTGGGTCTCTTGAAAATGGCGGGAAACGACGGTTGCAAAATTATTTGATAATTTTTCTTTTAACGTCTACAGGGACTATTTTGTGTTTAATATCACGTTAAATTAATCAGAAAATGTTCGCGAATGACAGTATGGTGAAGTTATTGAAGAATTCAAGCAGGATCTGAAGTTTGGCGCCATGGTCAAGATTCCCACTACGAGCTCGGGAGTGAACGTGACTGTCGAGCTGCTTCGTCCGCAGTGATTGACGCTACGGCGTCTCCTGTGGATGAAGACATGAAGACGCTGCTACCCAGGGTGATGACGCTTCGGCGACTCCCCTGGAGGAAGATAGAAGACATTACATTGAATTTTTTGTAACATGACATTGGCAAATGACGAACTGTCGAGTCCATTAATAAAATAAATAAAATAACTTTTATGTGATTATTCAGTTCGTATCGACACGACAGTGCCGTTAGCTCGCCGACCGTGACATTTGCATGCAATTATCGACATATTATCGACTAGGGCAAGTCACCTCACTACCAATGAGGTACGTCCCTACAACCGTTACTTTGCCGGAAAGGGAATATTGTCAATGGTCTCTTGAAAATGGCGTGAACGTGACAGTTTGGTTCTTAAATAATTTGATGATCTAATTTTATTGTATACTTATATATATTATAATTTATTATGGGTTAAGGCGAGGCCATGGGGTCATTTGAGCCTAGTGAGGGGGTGAGGTGCGGGGCGAGGGAGGGGCGAGAGAGGGATGACGCGCATTGATCGGGGTCATTACTCGCGCAGGTACACAGAGTAAGCGTAACCAGTGTCCTCACTGTGACGTCACAGCTCGCTACCCATAATAATACCTATACAGAATGTCCCACGGATAGACGATATACCGAAGTCCACTTGTCGGTGCCAACATTATCGACCCATTTAATGCCAAATAGGGATATCCCAGCAGAGCTCGGTGGCGCAGTGGTTGGGTCAACGGGCTTGCGATACGGAGGTCCCAGGTTCGATTTCCAGCCAGGGCAGCCATGTACCAATGAGTTATCCTCGGTTTTTACGACGGAAATACTTACGCACATTTACCGAGTGCTCTCAAAACGGTGCAGAAAAACATCGTGATGAAACCTGCATGCCGTAGAAGAAAAAAATCTAGGGCATGTGAAATCCACCAATCCGCAGTGGGCCCGCGTGGTGGATCATGGCCCCAGTTCTCTCGATGTAAGAGAAGGTCTGTGCCCGAGCAGTGTGGCAATATAAATAGGCTGATGATGAATGATCTCAGGATAGGGATTCATGGTTATCCATTCTCTCTGCTTATGTCACGTTGCTGTACGGAAACTGTGGCCGTAATGTGATAGATAACACCTGTGGCGTACACAGGGGGAACAAAACGATAGTAGCGCCATTGAAGCGGACCGTTCGTATAGTAAATAATCCGGTTTGCGCACGCGCAGCCGGCCAGGGTTGTCGGGCAGGAATAAGAAGTCGTAAAATTCAAATAATCATGGCAGGAAAGTGACAGTTGGATTCATTTTATTGTCTAAAGTGGTTGTTTAAAGACATTGCCACATTTCAATGGAGCTTTGCCCCACCTACAAAACTATGTGACCATTTAAGCTGTACCTACCATTTTGTTGGGGACTTATTACAGGTTTCATATTGCATAATCATAATCAGTATAATTTTCTACTACTCTCGCAACTCCTATAGAAGAATAACAAAAACAATGAATAAATCGCTTCGATTTCTTACTATTTTCTGAATTCTTAATCAAGCTGTATTTTTGAAACGCAACGATGACGCTACGGCGACTCCTCTGGATGAAGACATGAAGACGCAGCTACCCAGGGTGTTGCGGTGGTGAAGACGCTACTGCGACTCCCCTGGAGGAAGACATGAAGACGCAGCTACCCAGGGTGAAGACGCTACTGCGACTCCCCTGGAGGAAGACATGAAGACGCAGCTACCCAGGGTGAAGACGCTACTGCGACTCCCCTGGAGGAAGACATGAAGACGCAGCTACCCAGGGTGAAGACGCTACTGCGACTCCCCTGGAGGAAGATAGAAGACTATTGAATATATTGAATTTTCTGTAACATGACATTGGCAAATGACGAACAGTCGAGTCCATTAATAATAATAAAAAAACTAAATAAAACAAATTGTTTCAAGACTGTGTTAAGGTATCCATAGCCTGTAGTAGCCAGCCCTGCGCGTAACGGCTCTGCCAAGTGTGCCAGCACTTGTCGCTAACGGTGATGACGCGACCGCTGCGCCGGCGCACCGCACGCCGCGCCCGCGCCATGTCATCGACACCAGACCGGCTAGTTGGATCGATGGACGACCTAGTGTGGCCTTAAGGGACAACACACAGTTTTTTTGCAAATAAATGACCGCACATTTACCGAATGCTTGAGAAAAACGGTAAAGGAACGTGGAAGGGTGGAAGGAAGTAAGGTGGATTGTTGTTGTGACTTGTGGCAGGAAGGTTAGCATCAACAATTTTTATTAGTGCTCAAGTCTTGCAAAAGTCAGATTTTTGCTGAAAAATAGAATACTTTGACCGGACTTGAGCGTTCATAAAAATCGTTGGTGCAAATGACATTGCCACATTTCAATGGAGCTTTGCCCCACCTACAAAACTACGAGACCATTGAAGCTGTACCTATCATTTTGTTGGGGACTTATTACAGGTTTTATATAGCATAATCACAAACAATAGGAGTTGCGAGAGTAGTAGAAAATGATAACAAAAACAATGAATAATTCGCTTCGATTTCATACCATTTTCTGAATTCTTAATTAAGCTGTTTTTTCGACTCGCAACTTGTACAAAACTTTATTTTTACATTTAATTCGTTATCTTGTTCATCATGCGGTTGATGGTGGGGCAGAATCTGGCATTGTCATTTGTACCGATTTCATGTCTATTGGGTAAGTGGTCTGTGTCTTGCCTATGATGCATTAATGTTAATGAGTTACGGGCGTGAGTTTATATATAGTTTGCAAATTAATTTATATGTTGACACTTTTATTTTTTTATTTAATGGATAAGAATTACTTCCTAATTATTATATTTACTTGAATATTTATTTGTATTATTGACTGACTGACTGACAAAATTGAATTTTTAATGTTTAAGTGTCTAATGTTGCGGTGCCCTTACAGGGTTTATGTGAGCACTTCCTGAACTATCGAAGAACCATGTTACCACATAAAGCAAGGAATAAATGAATTATGAATGAATGAATTATATGTACTTGTGTACGTAAACCTTTACTCGCATCTCCCAAACACGTCATGTGCTTGCAAACTGGGTCACTCGCACAATGAAAGTAATTAGATTGTAAGAAACTTGCGAGATCGGACGCGACACAATGGCTGAACGAGCGCCGCTTCTGCATTTCTTTTGTGTGGCGCTCGATCGAAGATTGATTAAATAGAAATGACGTTTTTGTCTGTGTAGTCGTGATGAAAACAACGTAACGTGCAAGGTTGTAAGTTAAACCGTGTATAATAGGTAATTTTGGAAAGTGAAAATAGTCGTTTTAGGTAGCGGGTGACGTATCGTATGGGTGTCTAAAGATGTTATGATTTCGTAGTTAGAAGGATATTAATAAGCAGATAAACCTAGGGGTACTCTTTTCGACATATGAGTAATTTTTATTATTATTGATAAGAGTTATTTATTTATAGGAAGTATATAATTTAAAATTATATACTTCCTATAAATATATAATATTATATGCGTTAGCCTCGCTATACAGCGGGGCAACGCGGCCAGCCTTTTGGGCACGCTGCCAATAGTGTGTGTGTGGGGGGGGGGGGGGGGGGGGGGACCTAGGACAAGTTTTTTTTATCTCTAATTTATATATATATTTGTACATATAGGTTTAGTTTTAGGTTCATAATAATTATTAAGTAACAAATAAATACTAGTAAAATTTTTACAAATAAATACAAATTAAATCTAAACTATCTAAACCTACCTAACGTGTAAAATTATAAATAAAAAACCTGCGCCAAATCCCCCACAATTGGCAGCGTGCCCAAAAGGCTGGCGGTAATTTTTAGTTGTTTTTTAAATTAGAATAGTTCATTTGCAGGAATGCACACATAAAGATCTTTTTCTACGAAGGCTACGGCATTAACTACTAAAATTGAACGTCTGAAAAAAATATATAGCAATCTTGGGGTATCTATTCAGAGACTGATGAATACCGATACACGATTGGACAAACTTCGCTCGATAGAAAAAAATCTCGATAGAAAAAAATTGAACGTCTCAAAAAAATATATAGCAATCTTGGGGTATCTATTCAGAGACTGATGAATACCGATACACGATTGGACAAACTTCGCTCGATAGAAAAAAATCGCAAGCATGTCTTTTAAAATGAAAATTATAGTACGTCTACACCGAAATAGTTATTCATACAAATCATTTGTCAGCACAATGTCATAATTTGTATTCCGCACGTGACTTGTTCTGACCCACAGACCTAGAGCTGAGGTCTGCGACCCCACATTCTACAAGGACTCACTTAATTGCTACTTAATATAGACTCGGCGGGAAAGTTGGGAAATTAACCTCGCATATCAATGAGGTTATTCTTATAAGCCTTTGAACTTAGTAATGCGGTTTAGAATTTATGAGGCGTCGCTGGTGGTATTTACTGCTAAAACAGGTTTTAAGGCGCTATATGGTTGTCAAAAGCAAGCAATACCTTAAAATTGTAAAACTCCCAAGCACAGTAACGATGCAAATCAAATTAATATATTTTTAATACTTAGTTGAAGTTATTGTAAATGCCTCAGCATCATGTCACAGCCGTGCCAGGCAAAACTATGATTCAGATTTAAGGCGCTATATGGTTGTCAAAAGCAAGAGTGAGACACAAGATGACCCGCAGCGGCGACGTGAAGAGCACGGCGCAGTGCCTCGATCTTCGTATTTTTATGAATTTTGGCAGAGAAATAAAAATACGCCAACAAAAATCAGATTTTTTTAACAAGCTCTCGTATTTTTTGGGCCCTACATCGAAGTTTGTCCAATCGTGTATCGGTATTCATCAGTCTCTAAATAGGTGTCTATTTAGAGACTGATGAATACCGATACACGATTGGACAAACTTCGCTCGATAGAAAAAAATCGCTAACATGTCTTTTAAAATGAAAATTATAGCACCCCTTCCATGTCTTTTAAAATTATAATGATATTTAAACCTAAATAGTTATTCATACAAAATATATATCAAAATGTAGGGTACTATAAATACGAGAGATTGTTTAAAAAATCGCAAGATTGCTATTTTTTTTCAGAAGTTTAATTTTAGTAGTTAATGCCGTAGCCTTCGTAGAAAAACTGAAAATACGCGCATACGAAGCCTTAATACATTCGCTTAGTTTGGTAGGCATTTATGTTTTGTCCGGATGGGAGGTGGGGAATCTGAAACAACCGCCCCTGACCGAGGCTTTAAGGGCCTGATATGAGCCAACTAGCGCCTTCAATCTTAAAAAAAATATCTCCCAATATCATCAGTACATTTGCATGATACGAGACGAATGACTAATCACCTAATCAGCTATGGGCAGTCCCAATGAACTTGGTGCCCCAGTTTCGGTACAAAAGACACCTGCGGCATAGTTCGAGCACCTGTCAAGACCTGATGTTACCACTTTAATAACTGAATAATTAAATCGTGGCCATTGCGGCCGACTTCGGCACCGTTATTGTGGTCTAAGGCAAAGGCAACTGTGAAACTTTAACCAAAAATGGAAAATAATTTTATGGTGAAATGACTATGCCAGATTCTGCCTCACCATCAATCGCAAGTTGTACAAGATAACGAATAAATGTAAAAATATCTCGGTTTTTTATTAAAATTATTGGTTTAAAATAAAGTTTAGTACAAGTTGCGATTCGAAAAAAACAGCTTAATTAAGAATTCAGAAAATAATAAGAAATCAAAGCGATTTATTCATTGTTTTTGTTATTCTTCTATAGTTGCGAGAGTAGTAGAAATTGATACTGATTATGATTATGCAATATGAAACCTGTAATAAGTCCCCAACAAAATGATAGGTACCTACAGCGTAAATGGTCACGTAGTTTTGTAGGTGGGGCAAAGCTCCATTGAAATCAGGCAATGTCATTTTAACCAACAATGGAAAATATAATTTTATGTAAAATCAATCCACGCGAAATCGAATCTATGAAACTATACTGAAGCCCTACTCAAGTGTCTTATTTTGTAAACAAATATGATCGTCTAATTACCTGTTGTGATGTAAAACTGAAGGAACTGATCGATTGAATTTGTTCATCATTACGAAAATAAAGTAATCCGATCTAGTAATGTATAAATAACTACGCAATAACCACAGAATAGCTTAAAAATGTTAGTGGGGTAGGGTAGTCTTTGTTTACAAAATAAGACACTTGATTTGGGCATCGGTTTATTAAACGAATGATTGTTTATATGACAAAATGTGATTTTAGATTCTTTTGAGTAAATTAATTTGTGAAATCGTGTGAGATTTGGAAGTAGAAATGAATCATACAAACACGAAGAGATCACTTCATAGGCTGCCAAGATTGTTAAGGATGTATTGCAATGTCACGTTAAATTAATCAGAAGTGAGGAATGAGATTAGACCTGTAATACGGCTATTACGGTTCTCAAAACGATCAAATCATACCATGTCATATCGTGCGTGACAGAGACAGTGTTAATGCAGCGGTATAGCGGCGTCTCTGTTCGGCTGTATACTATAAGTTTTTTGGGCACGTATTTCGGCGTGGAGTTGAATCAATTGAGCGACTGGTGGTCCAGGGAAAGGTTGAAGGTACCCGAGCGCGCGGCAGGTCGCCGACGCGATGGACGGACAAGATCAGGGCAGCTGTGGCCGATCCCTTGCACGTCTGCACCAGGAGGGCAGCCGTCAGAGACGAGTGGCGACGTGTTGTGAGGCGGGTCACGACCACTCTGCCGCCAAGAGTGTAACGACGAAGAAGATACTATAATAGGGGGGGAAGGCGGGGGTGAAGACCCTTTGGCGCAACCCGGCGCGACCGCTACCTCTTGTCACTTGGACCTTTAAGTGCCGTATCGGATTATTCGGAATATTATTTTGTGAGTTGTGCCTTCGTAGCGTGTACCTGGCTGTATTTGGAAGCTGAGCCAAGCGTGCCGGCCGACGGTAATTCCTCGTAACCGGCTTCTCTTGGATTTGATATGTTATCTTTTAATATCATCGCTATTATTATATTAGATTAGAAATAAAAATGTAGCCATGCATACATTAGGAATCTTTTTTTAAAATTATTTGTATAGCTTTGGATTGAGTTTATAATTAAAAAAATATTTATAATGTAATGTATAAGAATATACCTAAATAAAAATAACAACCCTTGGGGCGATCATCAGCTATTTTTAGTCTTCAAAGTCCTTTATCTTCCATTTTTCGGCAAAAATCTGACTTTGACTTGACTTGGACGCTAATAAAAATCGGTTGATCTTGTTATTAAAAAGGAACAGGTTAAACGAGAAAAATCAGTTACAATGGGTCTTCTTTAGACCTCATTAGTTTGACTCTCATGACCATAACCCTAGCATGGTAAAACATTGGCATTGGCAGTGATCGTGATCACGAAGGGCGTATGTCACAACTTTCCGCTGCGCGGGCGCAGCCTGTCGCGCATAGGGTTACCACTACAACTTTTTTATCATCGTCATGATTTGTCCTTAGATTTTGGCCTTTGAAGGACTGGGGTTCGATTTTGGAAATCTCAGGTATTAGTTTTTTAATAAAATGCAATAGATTACCTAAGTTCTAATAGTCGGACTCTTGAATCTAGCTCGAAACTGCATAATTATCCTGCATTCTAAGGCCCGTATTAATATACCATCTCAAGTATGTCATTTATTAATAAACCAATCTTGAGGGCGTATCACGTGATGTCTTTCTCAAGTCGCGGTTCGCCTGCAATCAGCAAATACGTTCTCTAGTGTGAGTTTAACAGTTCTCTTGAGAACTGAGTTTTGTTTACTAACACGGCGTTACTCACGTGATACCGGATTCCTAAACGCGTACCTAAGTTACGTTTATTAATAGGAACGCCATCTTGAGGTCGTTCTCAAGATTGGCTTTTAAGCTGAGAGTGATTGATTAATACGGGCCTTAAACTCCAATACATCGCCAACATCTTCTGATTAATTTAACGTGACATACAAATAATAATAAAAGTGAATAAGTTTGGCCATACAAAGGGGTAACGCGGCCGCTCTCTTGGGCACCCTGTCGCGTGGGAGCGACTTGGACCCGGTGTTCTACCTGTGACTGGTAGAGGCCACTCACATCTGGAATACCGCGTCCAAGTAGGTACATTTATAGAAATTTTTTTTAAGTATTTTATTTTCCATTTTTATATATATTTTTTGTTTGTTTATGTAAATATGTTATTAGTTTGTTGTAAATAAATAAAAGTATTTACGTGACATTAAATACAATTCTGAAACCGTTAACCGTCCCGTTCCCTCAATTTCCAGAAGTATTTCTGACAACCCTAGGAACCGGTGAGAGCTGTGGGAGAGAGACACAATGTCTTCCGCTTTTTCGACACCATTCCGTTCACACAGACGCAAGTAGACGGGCGTGCGAAGTGATTTCTCGCGAAGAAAGTAAAAGCGGGTCAGGTAGCTGGCGTTTTCGTGCGGAAACCGAGCCATGCCGCGGGGCATTACGAGTAGTCTTGTAATACTGTAACAACATAAGTAGGTAAACACATGCCCGTCGCCCAGGGGCAGGCCATGAAGCAAGGAAGGGAATATGGAGTAGGCCATATTTACAGCGCAGAATCAGCTCTTGCGTGACAATGACAAACGACTGCGACAAAAGACGGCGCTCCATACAAAAATGGGTATGCTATTGATTTTTATGATGGTCAAAATTAGACGCACCTAATCGACGGCATTGCCGTCAGGACTGCGCGGCGGAGCTCTCAGGCCCTCGAGACCTATCATGGAAGGATGTACCGCTGGTGCTTAAATTTGTGACGGTAGACTCATAATTTGTGACGCAATAGTTCAAAAGTTATAAGGGTTTGGAAGGGGCCGCGCCACCTGACTAATCATCCTCACACAATCGCAGATTGTATGAGGACATGATACCGCAGATGCTGCTGATCCATTTTTATGAGACATCATTTTATTCTTCGAAAATTATTATAACAATTGTTGTTCAGTTACCGGTACTTTAATAATAATAATAGCAGTAGAGTAGTGGGAGTAGCCCACTTTCTGGCATTCCAGTAATGGTGAAACTGCAGCACACCTCTCGACACCCCTTAGCCGCTCACACCGGTGTTGCTCTCAGTTGTCTTTCTGACGACCATGTTGAGGGCCCATCTCACCTCACAGTCACCGCCTGCAAATTTTTTATAACTTCGAGACAATGTGATCATGGCAGGTGTCCGACGTCTCGCTCTATAGACCAGACTGACTGACCCACCAACACCCCAAACCAATAGCCCCAATTAAGTTGTAATTTCCAATCACTGCAATAGTTTATGCACCTGACGGGGTCTGTCATTGAGTGCAGTGCATCACATATCCCATTAAAATAAAGTTCTCTAAGGGGCCTCTACGCGTTGAAAATATGTCTCCGTGCAAGCCTTTCAAAGGACCGGGTTTTCTTAAACCCGTGAAACCTGGAGAGATACATAATAATAAGGCCTTTATTCTGAACTACATAAAAATAGTATTTTTGAGGGTTTTGTCATAGTAGGTATATCCCGTAGTTCAGTGTGCCTCTTGGCATAGGCTTCCACCAACATTATCCACTGGGATCTGTCTCGTGCTACCCTTCTCCAGTTGTGTCCAACCGCGAGTTTCAGGTCATCTTCCTCGAGTTTGTTGACGTTCTCTGTTGCGCTTTCCATCTGTGGGATACCAATCAGGAACGCTTTTGCTCCATTTGAAACCTTTACGTTACATGCTGTATAAAATAATTCTGACTCACCACAGAAAGGTATTCCGTCAGGGGTCCACTTGTCTCCCGGGCCGCAGACCCTGCGCGCTGGTCCCAGCAGTTCGAAGCCTCGCTCGCACTCGTACGTGGCCACAGTGCCCTCCACCAGGCGCTCGTTGGAGAACGTCACCTGGGAGTGCGCGGGCGCACCCGGGAACGTACATAGCGCGGCCGCGTATCCTGCAACAACAGAGAAACTATATGAGACCAGCTTATCTTTGCCATTATCAAAATATTATGTCCATATGTCGACATACTCTTGATTTGTTGATCATCTGCAAGTATAAGTTTGTAATAATAATAAAAATTGGCGGGATGTAATTTCAAAAGACAATGACAACGGGAAGTACCCTATAGCTTATGGTTTTCTTGCATTTTTATACAAATATGCGAGAAAATGCGACATAAACGGCCATATCTTTTGATTGAGGTTACGTAAAAGTTTGGTTTTTTCACGGCTGCATTAGGTTGCAGACCTGAGTATTTGGTATTAATTTCAACTTGATCCGTCCACGCGTTTCTGAGATATAGGTCTTGACAGACAGACAGACAGACAGACAGACAGACAGACAGACAGACAGACAGACAGACAGACAGACAGACAGACAGACAGACAGACAGACAAATAATAATAATAACTCTTTATTGTACACACTGATACATTAATGTAACAAAATAAACAGAAAAGACATGCACAAAGGGCGTAACTTATCTCTATGAGAGATTTCTTCCAGCAAACCCCATGAAGTGATAACTTAAATAAAAGGTAGACATAGTGTGTAACTATCCGAATATAGTTAATAAATAAATTGATAATACAATATTAAACTAAATACGAATAATATTAATTATACTTACACATAAATACTTAAACATATAAATATATACCTACATATTATATAATATATTCATAATAAAATACTTAATATAAATTGCATAAGTAAAAATATACATACCACTAATACTATGACATATTTACAAGAGACAGGTAATGTTCTTTAACGGATTTTTTGAAGGAACACATGGACTGACTTTCCCGTATGCTAGGAGGGAGCGCGTTCCATAACCTAATGGCTTGCACTGAGAAAGAGCGACTATAAAATTTTGTTCTGTGAGAAAATGAAGGTAGTTGAAGAAGTGTTCTTATGTGTGATCTGGGCATGTTGCTGGGTCGGATGAAGTTGAAACGCTCACGTAGGTAAGAAGGCGTAGTAGGATTAGTTAAACATTTGAAGAGGAAACAAACAATGTGAGCGTTTCTTCGAAGTCGGATAGGGAGCCATTTGAGCTGAGACCTGAAATGGGAGACGTGATCATACTTACGAAGGCCGAAGATGAAGCGAATGCAAAGGTTTTGAAGTCTTTCCAACTTGTCCAGAAGCTCTTCCTTGGCATCTAAGAAGCAGATATCTGCATAATCGATTATCGGAAGAAGTAAAGACTGGGCAAGCGAGATTTTAGTTTGTAATGGTAGAAAATTTTGAAGGCGCTTTAGAGAGTGAAATGAATAATGAACTTTTTTACTTATTTCGTTAACGTGGGCATCCCAAGAGAGACAGGAATCAAATATAACGCCAAGATTCTTAGCGGTTTTGGTAACAGCAATAGGCACATCATTGTAAAATATTTGTGGGATATGTGACTTTAGAAGTAAATTGCTCATATACCTGCTGCCAATAAATATTATTTGGGATTTTGAAGGGTTAACCAATAAACCATAAGAGCTGGCCCATACACCAATATTGCGCATATCATTGTTAATTGATTGAATCGTAAGATCAATGTCTTCAATATTGAAGTGCCGATATAACTGCAAGTCGTCAGCGTAGAGATGGTAGTCAGAAGTGATTACATTGGAGATGGTGTTGATGAAAACAGAGAAGAGCAAAGGAGAAAGAACGCCACCCTGAGGAACACCCGCAGCGAGATCACACCAATCTGAGGTAGCCTCATCCGATTTGACACACTGCGAGCGACCACGAAGGTAAGAATCGAACCAAGCGGTTACCGGAGAAGCAACATTAAGCGATCGCAAAGTGCCTAAAAGAATGTCAAAATCCACGGAGTTGAAAGCGCTGCTAAAATCCAGAAGAATAAGGACGGTGATTAATTGATTTTCCAAAGAAAGACGTATGTCATCCGTGACCTTGAGCAGAGCTGTGACAGTACTGTGTCCAGGGCGAAAGCCTGATTGAAAAGGATTAAGCAAGTTGTTAATTGAAAGGTAAGTTGAAAATTGTTTATGTACAATATGCTCGAGAACTTTAGAAAGAAATGGGAGGATGGAAATTGGTCGGAATTGGGAAAACGAACTAGGATTTGAAGTTTTGGGCAGCGGAATAATTTGAGCTTTTTTCCAGGCGGAGGGAAAGGAACTTGTTGTCAGTGAAAAGTTAAAAATGTGAGAGAGAACTGACAGAAGCTCTGGCAGAATTAGATTTATCATTCGTGAGCATAGCTTGTCATCCCCTACCGCCGTTGAAGATATTGAAAGTATGTGCTTCTTAACATCACTCTCGGCAACCGGATTGAAGGTGAATGGTGTGCATTTCGGCAATGGTAAATCAGAAAGTTCCCGTAGTGTGTTGGATTTAATGGCATTTTCCAAAATGACGGGGGGTGTGGAGAAGTGGTTATTGAGATTATTAAGGTCAACAGCATTAGTACCCTCACAGGTAGATTTTCCAATGCCGAGAGTTTTCAGGAATTTCCAAGTTTGCGCTGGGCTGAAATTTTCAATAGAATCATAAATGTGGCGTCTTTTGGCATCTCTACATTGACGACTGCAACGATTGCGAAGAAACTTATAGCGGTCAAGGTTTCGCTCCGTTGGATACTTTCTATAAATCCGTTTCGCCCTATCTCTTTTACCCATCATAATCCTAATGTCTTCCGTAAGCCAGGGAGCCGGTACGTGCTTTACTTTGACACGCTTCAAGGGAGCATGATGATCGTAAAGCTTGACAATGCTTGTCCTCAAATATTCAACCTTCTCATCAATGTCACCACTGTTAACCAAAGGCGCCCAGTCTACATTACCCGCATCCCCCCTCAACGCCCCCAAATTAATTCCATTAAAACTGCGCAATAGAAGAACCTTTGCACTGCGCTTAGGAGGTCGTACCTTATAAGATAGGTAAATAAGATCGTGGTATGAGAAACAAGCAGGAAGCTGACCATGCGCGGCAATACTTTCTGGAGAGGCAACAATCATAATATCTAGAAGAGAAGGTGTAGTGTTTGGGAAATGATGAGTTGCAGATAAAGGTAAAATATGAAGATTTACAGAGGAATAACATTTCGTTCCGGTCACGAATTGTATGAGATTTTTATTTTCCTAAAATTTTTTAAGTGGTTAAGACTAGAATACCCAATTTCGGCTTAATATACCCCTGACTGTATAAGGAACACTAATAACTTAACTATCTTGATTGAAATATGACCTTTTCTTGTACGCCATACAGTCCGAAATCCGCTATGAGTAACCAAATATCTCCAATTTACACAATCTAAACAGAGAGATCCCCTATCTAGAGAGAGGGGTTGTGACTCTCGCTAGAGAGAGGGGTTCTACCTGGTGCAAAGGTTGGCCATAGCTATACAGCGCGGCAACGCCGCGAGCGTTATGGGCACCTTTGCCCCGGGTATGACAAGGGGCGGGTTATTTGATTGACGAAGGTTCAACGGATAATTTAGTTATAAGTATATTATTGTATTAGTTTTAAGCTTGACAGTTGAATAAATATATTCAAATATCTAAACAAATATACACCGAAAATAATAGATCTCGTTCGAAAGTCATGCCTTAAAAAGGTTTGCGTGACTAATTTGTGAACGCACCATCGCGCCGGTTGGAACTTGAAACTCCGTGAAACATTCCAAATGATCCATGGCGGGCGAGATGCGCCGGCGCCGGCGAAAGCGAGGCCTGATCTAATCATACGCTTTGGACTACTCAAGTACGCTATTTGGCGATCGTTAAAAGTTTACCGACTAAATAGAGGCACAGACTTAGGCCGATACTCAGACAGGTTTGAGCAGGACGTGAGCTCGCTCTTACGACTGTCTATATTGTATGAAATCTAACAGTTGTATACCCAACTCAAACTCAGCTCGCACTCAAAATTATCACGCAGATGAAAATGTCACTTCCATCCAGGTACGGTGGAACGCAAAGAAAGGTGTACAGTAGAGTTTTTAAGTTTGAGATTTTCTCCAAAACTACTTGATCTATTGCAAAAATTCTTTCATTTTTCTATAGATAAAAGTTAAAACTACGTAACTGTAAAAGAATTGTAAAATTCGGTCCGGTAGTTTTTGAGAAAATCTCAACCTTATTGAGACCCCCTGTATACTTATCTATGTCTTCGACTGTACCTCGTTTAACGTTGCTTGACTTATACGCAACATCGAGCCCTTCCGCCATTTCATCCACTCAATCCAAATCTAGTCAAAACCTCTTCAAAAGAAACGTTCAGGTTTTTTTTCAATATCACCAGTGAGTTAGCGCGAGAGCAACTGCCAATTTACTTATGCGTATTCCAAACAACGTTCATCACCATAATGAACTCTACGTCTTCGAAATAAGGTCTCGCTACGGCTAATGTTAGATTTCTTAACGTGGGAAGCGTTGCTCCCGGTAGGGTCACCACGCTTTCATAGTCGAGGTAATCGGCGTTTGTTTACTATGAAATACGTCAGTGCAACTAAATGCAGTTATTACTGTGATAGTACTCTGTGGTCTGGTCTCGTGTCGTTTGCTATGCACCTAGTTCTAGTGCAGGAAATTGAAATCATTGGGAATATTCTAGACTGAGGCCTAGCATAAATCCGTCTATTCCCACTAGTTCAGTTGGCCAGTTCAGTTCACTGAACTAGTGAGAAAAAAATTCCCATTTGTTCAGTTGACTGAACTAGTGGGATTTTTTTTCTCACTAGTAAGTTCAAAAATCAGAGAAAATACAAGACACAAAAACATCCCCAGACATACGAAAATACGCTTTTCCTTCCTTTCTCGTGTGGTTTAGTGACCAAACCTATTTGTCATTGTTATTCAGGCCGCCCGTAGGCCTCTGACGTGGCCTAACGACTGCTGTCGAGCGACAGCAACCGGGACCAACTGCTTAACGTGCGGCCCGAGGCACGGAGGGGCTCAGATGAAAGTGTCACTACTGGTCACCCATCCAGGTACTGACCTCAGCCAACGTTGCTTAACCTGTACGATCGTTTTCAACGTGTACACGCAACTGCACTACGAGCCCCTCTATTACTTCGATGAAAAACGCTAAAACCATCCCTAAGTATACAAAATCCTCCCAAAATACTCAAAACACCCCAAAGCACACAGAAGCATCCCAACACACAAAAACATCCAAGACACGAAAACACACTTTGTGGAGCCGTTAGGCAAATAGTTTGCGGCTGACTGTCGAAAAAGTACTGTCAAAAAACTCCAATAGAAGGATTAGCTAACCTTAGGCCTACAACAATATTTATTAGCGTTCAAGTCCTGTCAAAGTCTATATAAATTTTTTGTTCTATTAATTCCTTTGAAACATCTCATAGGGCGACTGGTGCTGCTGTAGCGACTGAACTCATCAAGCGGCTACGGGTCGGTACGTTCGTAACGACGTCATTGCTCGCGACGTGCGGGTTGAGTCGATCGAAGCGTTCGTGCTGAGGTTGACGCGATCACTATTCGACCGCGCCGACAACAGCAGGCACGCTCATCTCCGCAACCTCGCACCCCTGCACGCGCGCCCTCCGGAAGGCCACCGCCTCCAGAGGGAATTGCTGCGCTCCCCGTCGCCTTAAGCGGCGGGTTTGAGCTGTGCACCAAACGGACGTACCGACCCGCCCAACTCCCAACTCCCATATCCTGCATACCAAGCGGGACCAATCTCACCGTCGGATCATTATCCGGCGAGCTCATGCCCGGGTAGAGAGGGTATACCTCAAGGCCCGCACTTCTCCCCCGAAGTTAGGGGTGAAAAGACCCGGTCGTCGGCATCAAGCGGCGCAAGTATTGTGGCCTCGACAGAGGCTACATGTTTGTGCCGTTTGAGGTGGAAACGCTGGGTCCGTGGGGGCCGGGAGCGATGGAGATCTATAAATATCTGTCGGGGCGGCTCGTGGAGTCCACACGTGACCATGCTAGCCTGTATTTCGCCCAAAGAATCAGCTTGGCTATTCAGAGGGGAAATGCTGCCAGCATTTAGGGCACGTTGCCGGACAACGGGGATCGGTTGAACTATCTGTAATGCAAGCCATTCAGATAGTTTTATTTTAGTAAGTATAGATATATTTTAGTACCTATATTTTTAGTTTAATATTGTACTTAACATAGACGGAACAAAACTAAGTCACCTAAGATTTGCCGATGACATTGTAATATTTAGCGAAACTATAAATGAGATCACAGAGATGATAAACAATCTCAAAGACGAAAGTGAAAAAGTAGGACTGGAAATTAACGAAGACAAAACGAAAGTAATGACTAATTCAATAAAAGAAGATATAAAAATAGGAACATCAAACATTCAATATGTCGAGGAATACGTATACTTAGGACAACTGATGACTTTTGAAGAAAAATCTACTAAGGAAACAGATAGACGAATAACAAGGACATGGAACAGATACTGGAGTTTAAAAGATATATTCAAAAATAGAAAAATACCAGTATGTTCAAAGAGGAAGGTGGTCGATTCTGTCTTACTACCATGTATGACATACGGGTGCCAAACATGGTCCTTAAATCAAGAAAATATGAAAAAACTAGGAGTGTGCCAAAGAAGCATAGAACGAAGCATTCTAAATATAAAAAGAGTAGACAGAATAAGTAACAAAAAAATAAGAGAAAGAACAAAAGTATTAGACTGCACGGAGCATGTTAAGAAACAAAAATGGAAATGGGCCGGGCACCTGATGCGGGCTAATGACGACAGATGGACCAAAAGGACAACGGAATGGTACCCTAGAGAAGATAAAAGACAAAAAGGTAGACCGAGGAAAAGGTGGGAGGACGAAATGAAGAAGGAAATTGGGGTCACCTGGACCAGAGAGACTACAGACAGAAAGAAGTGGCAAAACTTGGGGGAGGCCTTTGCCCGCGTGAGGGTTGCTGAAAAAAAGTAAATAAAAAATCATATGTAAATATTTGTAAACGACATTTATTAAATATAAAAGAATCACAATTTAAACAAATAACTATCTATAAATGCATGGTATCTAATAATAATAAGTAAAAATGATAATAAGATAATAATGATAATTTTAATGTAAATAATCTATAATGTATTAATTGGCAAAATAAAGGCTATTTTTATTTTTATTTTATTTATTGTACTTAACAGTTAGTTTGTATATTTTAGTTATCAGAAAATTATAATTATGCCTAGTCCGGCGACCAGAGGGCTGGCAGCTACCTCTGCCTACGTATTGCGTTGGCAATACAGAGAGGGAATGCTGCCAGCCTTCTGGGCACCGTGACTCCCGATGCCCTCCTAGAGGACATATTTTTAAGGTAGTTTATTTATAGGTAGTTTTAGTTTATTAATGTTAGATTTTAGTAATTTTATTAAATAGATCGTTTATTTTATAAAATTACATTAAATTAAAACCTAAAACAATAAAGTGACTAAAAACTAACCCTAAAAATCTAAAAACTTAAACTATCTATAAATAAAATATGTCCTCTAGGAGGGCATTGGGAGTCACGGTGCCCAGAAGGTTGGCAGCATTCCCTCTCTGAATTGCCAACGCAATACGTTGGCAGAGGTAGCTGCCAGCCCTCTGGTCACCGGACTCCTCGATCAGTCGCTTGGACAGCTCTTTTACGAGCTGTCGAGCGTCCGGCTCCCATAGCCCCAGTTATAGTAATTTTATTGTTATTTCTTTGTATTTTCTTATTATGCCTTAGTTCCATTATGGTAAACTGCGTTGTCTTGATATCAAGAATCTTATCTTATATACCCTTTTTTCGTGTAGTACCCGACCAATACTCAAAACACCCCAAAGCACACAGAAACATCCCAAACACACAAAAACATCCAAGACACACGAAAACACACTTTGTGAAGCCATTAGGCAAATAGTTTGCGGCTGACTGTCGAAAAAGTACTGTCAAAAAACTCCAATAAACTTGATGTCAAGACCCTTTTTTCGTGTACCCGACCAATAGTTTAAAAAATGTAGATATATGTTGTTGTTGTTTTTTCGGGGGGAAAATCATCTAGAATCTAGATGATACCTCCTTGCCACGGGGAGGCGAGGATGGTTATGTCGGACTCTTACCGACTAAAAACCCCTCGGTGTTCCGTCTCGCCGCCCTATGGCGGAGTCACGGGGAGACTTGCGAATTACTTCCGCGACTCCGCCGGCGTGTGTCCGGGGGGACCCTTCTCTTATATGCGTATCTAGTCCAACTTTCTACCCTCGGGTCATAGATGCGTTGGTTATAGCTCTATAACAAATATTCATATGTAAAAAACGTTCAGTAGGTCAGCCAGCAAGTGGTTTTGGTCTATTGTGGGACCGTGACTCGACATAACAGTTTCCTTGTGTTGTACAGTGCACAGCTCATCGAAATAGGTCAGTATGGGGAAATCTGAAGCTTTTAGAGTCACAGAAATTTACAGTCTTTCAGGTTTACGGTCTAGAACTTACCACAGACCACTTACCCCATAGACATCAAATCGGCACAAAGACATTGCCACTGTAACGGAAAGGGGCGTGCGAGGAGTATGCTGCAGCACAGCCGCGTTTGGGATGAATGGAAAACGATAATATAAATTAATGTGAAAATAATGTATTTCAGATAGGGCTTTTAGAGCGAGAGTGCCAGATCTGTTATTTCCTACGTAACCAAGCAACTTAGCAACTGTTCCGTCACAGTCCGGGGCAAAGAAAACCGGGAGGTTAAATAGTCTTACAAAACAAAGTCACCAAATTTATTGGGTAATTTGACAACCCTACCAGTCCGCGTAGTGCCAACCCTAGTGTTCGGTTGTGTCACTGTGGTCACCCGATAACTTCTGTCAATGTTATTTTGTGCCTATATCAAGGACATACCATGCTTCTGCATTCCTTATTTAAGTGTTGAGTAGTAGAAGCTCGACTGAAAACTAGTTATAGCATACGTTTTACAATTCTAATGAGCCTCTCCTAAAACCCTCCCCACCAAGGAGATACGAAAGTATGAAAGTCCATTTTATTCTTGACATGGGCGATATTAATATTTTAATCCAGCTTTTATTGTTACCAGATATCAAAGTTGGCAAATATTGATTGACCTGACCTATTTTGATTTGGAGTGATTTAGATTGTTTTTAAAATTCACCCACTTTTTGAAAATACTGTGATTGTCTTCCATGTTACCTAAACTATTACTTGATGTGTGGCCGCATCGTGATTTGATAGACGATTGAGCATTCCACCTCGCCATGGAAGACGTTCTACGAAATTGTTTTCGTTTTTTAAAATTGTATGGTTAAACCATCTAAATAAATTATTATGATGAGCCAATTTGGAAACTTGTTCATTGGGGTATTTTTTACCCAATGGTTCCAGGCTCGACAAATCTGACAAGTCATGTTTTGTTAAGTTATGGAAGGTTGTTGTTAGTCCTACCAAAGTACTGTCGACTTTTGTTACAGGTCCTTGGACAGTCCATCCCACCTTAGTCTTAACTGCTGTCAATTTGTTATTAAGATGTATTATGTCACCTGTTAAGAGAAAGCCCGAAAAATCTGCACCTATGAGTAAGCCTATGTCGTCAGGAGTGTCAGTTGTGTCAGTCAGTGTAACGCCGTGTTGGAGAAGTTGCTCGATTATTACATGAGATCTAACCTTAGGTAAAAAGCCGCATATGTTTGCTTGTTCCACTGCTGTTAAGTTCATTTTGAAGTCAGTGTTAGTACTCTTCAGACTTACTGCAAATACGTTGTGTTGCTTTTCTCTTGTCTCAAGTCCACCAAACAAACAATGACTGAAAGTTTCCTTACGTGTCGGTTTTAGACCCAACTTGCATGCCACATCTCTTTTTATATATGATCTCTGACTGCCACTATCGATAAGAGCTCTGACACGTATCTCCTTACCTCTATTATTACATATGTTTACTGCCAGGGTTTGTAAAAGGGTAGTTGATTTCATCTGACATAGCAGGTTACCAGATTTTTCATCCCGTGGTGACGAACTTGAGCTTGAACTTCGTTCGGCGATATCAGGGCACATGAGTGTCAGGTGTATTTTCTTGCACAATAAGCATTTGGGAAAGCTCCTGCACTTCTTAGCTACATGATTCGACCTCAAGCATATTTGACACGCTTTTTTACCTTTGATATACTCCAACCTTTCTTCCAGTGACATCTTAGCAGCTTTGTGGCATTCGGAACTAGTATGAGACTCCTTTGTGCACCAAATACAAATTGGTTTCTCCTTGTTACCTTCCTTCATGGTTTTGGTAACAAAGCAAGCAGTGGGCCTCGATTCCTTTGAAGCTACATCTGATGCTACAAATCCGTGACGTGCCATTTTAATTCGCTCTTCAGATTCGACCTCTTCTTTTAGGAAACGAATTAATTTGCTCAAATCGCCCGACTTCTCAGGACATGATTTTAAAGAACAAAAACTACCGTCATCCTTTTCTGGCATGTTTTCGCCACTGTCGAAAGTACGGTACCTGTTCCAAGTTCGTAGGATCTCCTCTGGAAGTGCTGACTCGCATAACGGTAAAAGCATCGCTGCGTATTTATCTCTTGTGACGCCAAGTGATTCCAGAGCCTGAAGATGTGTTTGAAGCTGATCATATAAGATGCGTATGTCGTTCTGTAGACCTTTTGATTGTTGTAGAACCAATTCTAGTAGGCTACGGACGTAAGTTTCTATTAGAAGATCATCCCGAGCGAATCTAGCCTTCAGTGCTCGCACTGCTTTGTGATAGTTGGCTCCACTCGGTGGGTAGGAATTTACCAGCTGACTTGCACTGGTATTGACGGTCATCGATTGGCACAAATATTGAAATTTATCATCGTCATCGATGGCGTCATCCTCGTCGATCTTGCGAAACTGTCCCCAAAATTTTATCCAGTTCAGGATATTTCCATCAAATTCTGATAGTTTAATTTGTGGGAGACTAAATCTTCGCTTGGCCTTCTTGGTGTCTTCGTCAACGTGAACAGATTTTTCTGCACTTATAATAGTCGACTTTGAAGAACTGGCCTTTTCCGCTCTCGTTGCGCTCTTATATAGAGTCTTCAAACTTACCCATTTCTTGCGATATTCGCTAAATTTGTCTTGATCAGACGCATAGGCAGTTTCATCAAACTCTTCCGCCTGTATCCAGAGATTTCGAAGCTCATTTTCCGTCGAAAACAACGCATCAGCGGTTTCCATCAAATCGTTAAAATTGACTTCTACGTCCACTTTCGAAATCGTTGATTCTTCGAATGCTTTCGCCGCCGTGGTGAATTCTCTCCGTTGCTGTGTTCTTTTACGTCTAGCAGCCTCCATGATTAAAGCAGAGCGAGGTTCCGTATGTATAAATAATGATGAGAATGAGTATAGGGCAGTTTTCTACCAACTCGGAAAAAAGGTTCGAGTAAACTCTTGTAAGAGTAAAATCACGGTCGCCATGTAACGGAAAGGGGCCTGCGAGGAGTATGCTGCAGCACAGCCGCGTTTGGGATGAAAGGAAAACGATAATATAAATTAATGTGAAATCGTGTATTTCAGATAGGGCTTTTAGAGCGAGAGTGCCAGATCTGTTATTTCCTACGTAACCAAGCAACTTAGCAACTGTTCCGTCACAGCCACATTTCAATGGAGCGTTGCCCCACCTACAAAACTACGTGATTGTTTAAACTGTACCTATCATTTTGTTGGGGACTTATTAAAGGTTTCATATTGCATAATCATAATCAGTATCATTTTCTACTACTCTCGCAACTCCTGTAGAAGAATAACAAAAGCATATGAATAAATCGCTTCGATTTCTTACTATTTTTTGAATTCTTAATTAAGCTGTTTTTTTCGAATCGCAACTTATACAAAACTTTATTTTTAACCAATAATTTTAATAAAAAAAGGAGATATTTTTACATTATTCGTTATCTTGTACAACTAGCGGTTGATGGTGGGGCAGAATCTGGCATTGTTATTTGCAAGCGAAATTTCTGTCATACGATGAGTGCAATAGGCGAAGCGGGGGGCAGGGGCCCCATATTAAATCCATGTCGATATCTCAAGCGTAACCTTGAGATATCGACGTGTCGCGAAGCAAATTTGCGCTCATGTGCGAGCAGAAACGGCCTTCCTCATGTTACAGGTCTATGGGGTAAGTGGTCTGTGCCTACTACTAATGATATTCGATACCGCTTTGACTTTTATCATAATTAAAACGACGTGTCGCTGGCAAAAATGTCCGTCCATAACGGCCATTGCTTAATAGGCAAAAAAAAAGTTACAGTTTTCTAAGGAACTATGGCATCTATTTTAAAGTTTAAAAAAACTGCATTCGAAGATTTTAAAAAAACTGGTACACGATTTTCGGTTAGGATCGAGGGGGGGGGGGGGGGGGGGGGGGGGTGAGCATCGACTATTTTTATTGGCGCTAAGTTCCGTTACAGTCAGATTTTTCCGGAAGTTTTATGACATCATACACAATGAAGGTACCTATACTGGTATGCAAGCATGCAATCGGGAAAGCTATGCAGAGATAACAGATAAAAGCCTTGCGGGTCAATGAACGATTGTGGCACTTACATCACCGCTTTAGTTCACTTTACAATAACGACTACATTGTCTTTCGTAAAGACGCGAGACATACTTAGATTATGCTTAAAATATATCTTAAGAGATTCAATTTTGAGCGCGAACTGAGGGTGTCCGCTTCCGACTGTCATTGTAGGACTGAACACGATTTTTATTTGATGACTTCTCCTCTAATAAGAGAGATGATTTCGCTAATGTCAATACAATTTTTACATACATCAATCCACCTTTCCAAAGTGATGGCGGATTTCGAACCTTTATTTATTTTATTTTATTAATGGTCTCGACAGTTCGTCATTTGCCAATGTCATGTTACAGAAAATTCAATAATTATTATTCAATAGTCTTCTATCTTCCTCCAGGGGAGTCGCAGTAGCGTCTTCACCCTGGGTAGCCGCGTCTTCATGTCTTCATCCAGAGGAGTCGCCGTAGCGTCATCACTCTGGACGAAGCAGCTCGACAGTCACGTTCACTCCCGAGCTCGTAGTGGGAATCTTGACCATGGCGCCAAACTTCAGATCCTGCTTGAATTCTCCAATAACTTCACCATACTGTCATTCGCGAACATTTTCTGATTAATTTAACGTGATATTAAACACAAAACACCCACTGTAGACATCATACTGAAAATTATTAAATAATTTCGCAACCGTCGTTTCCCGCCATTTTCAAAAAGCCACTTGAGCGCTAATGGGCTCTAATTGTGTAACTGACAGTGACAGCTCGCCTATTCCCATTTCTTTAGTCCATTCTGGCTTTCATTAGTAACATAAAAATTCTTGTCACAGGAACCTAGCAATGGATTATAGAAATAGTAATGGGTTTGCTTGCTGTCACTGTCAGATCCACAATTAGACCGCAGCCCCGGTACCACGAACACTTATAGCAGGATTAATTCAATAATACTTTATTATTTCGTACCATGACAAATAACAAAGTATTATGGAAATAATCTTGCTACACAGATCACTTACCGCCATAGACCTGTAACCTGTTACACCCGCCCATGAGCGCCCGCACATGAGCGCAAAATTGCTTCGCGACACATGTAACCTAGAGATATTATCGACATGGACGCATCTCTTTAATACGGCACCTCTGTCCCCCGCTTCGTCTCTATGCGCTCATCGTTGACAGAATTTTTCGCGTGCAAATGACAATGCCAGATTCTGCCCCACCATCAACCGCAAATTGTACAAGATAAGGAATAAATGTAAAAATATCTCCGTTTTTTACTATAATTATTGGTTTAAATTAAAGATATGTACAAGTTGCGAGTCGAAAGAAACAGCTTAATTAAGAATTCAGAAAATAGTAAGAAATAGAAGCGAATTATTCATTGTTTTTGTTATTCTTCTATAGGAGTTGCGAGAGTAGTAGAAAATGACACTGATTATGATTATTCAATATGAAACCTGTAATAAGTCCCCAACAAAATGATATGTACAGCTTAAATGGTCACGTAGTTTTGTAGGCGGGGCAAAGCTCCATTTGTACCGATTTCTTGTCTATTGGATAAGTGGTCTGTGTCCTGCTATAAGAGTTCATGGTCACTGGACAGTATTTATGTTAACTCTCCCGGACAAGTTAATTTCTCTGACTGTCAAGGTAGTAAACGATTAGAGATATTGATGTGAATACGGGACCGACGCCCACCCACGGTAACCCGGTTATCTGACGGCCAGCTCGCATTAACTGACCTGTCCAACGGACTGACTCAGCCCGGGGTGAAACTGATCGATCACCTAACGATTACTCATCGACCAGGGACTGACTCAAACATTGTGTCAACTTTACTGTTATGCGAACATAGCTAGCGCCCCCAATTTAAAAAAAAACCTTTTCACTTTTATTTAACCTTCCCTTAGACTCTTATTTATAATAAACTCAAGACAGACTAAATAATCCAACTCAGGAATAATAATAATGTGTTTTAGGATCGATACTGATGCCAAAACACTAATTTTTAGAATTTTTGTCTGTTTGTGACTTTGTGCAAGTATCACGCCATAGCTAATGAAGGGATTTTGATGGGAGTTTCACTAGGAGATAGCTGAAATATCCGGACAGCTCATAGGCAATAGGCCATGGCGGTATGTGATGTGGAAACAAGGATCTAGAGAGGAAGATCCGCCTCCTGATCACCTCCATCCTCCTCCTCTACGCAAACGAAGTTGCGGGGTACAGCTAGTTCTCTAATAATAACGTACATTATGCGTCAGAATCTGAGTCAAAAGCACTCGTAACTTCTCGTAAGACGTGACCCGGTAAACAGAGAGTATGGTGCAATTGTCGCCTCTACTGCACAGACAATACGACGTGAGCTTCACAGGTTTTTCCGGCCGTGAGAAAGCGCTTTCACGCAGTCGACTCATCTCTGCGTCACTATCTTGTTGAATACGGAGTTAGGAAAGTTGGGTTGAACGATATAGGAAATGTCGCTAGAGCGAATTCAGCTGATACACTCTCAAGATGTGATCACCATTTCAAGTATGCCGTTTGTATATAAACCAATCTTGAGGGCGTATCACGTGATGTCCTTCTCAAGTGGAAGAACTCGAGTAAACGGCAACGTTTCGTTTTTGCAAATAAGAAGATTTAAATTTATAAAATACTTACAACTTAATCAAATTAAAGAAAATAGTTAATGAATATGAATTATGATGTGAATAAGAGAGATGGGCCTGATTTTTTTTTGTTAAATCTGAATCATATTTTTGCCTGGCACGGCTGTGACATTATGCTGAGGCATTTGGGTACAATAAATTCAACTAAGTATCAAAAAAAATATTAATTTGATGTGCATCGTTACTTCCTCTTCAATAAATATTAATTTGATGTGGTCGCTTAGAAGTTTTACAATTTTAAGGTATTTTTAATTTTTGTCAACGATTTATTTCACTGAAACTTGACCTAATGGTCATATGATCATATCTAAGGTCATTCTGTGACTTGTGACGTACTCAGTTAATTTATTTTGGCAGTTTTGATTTACTAAAAACTAGAGATGGGCCGAACATTCGGTAATTATTCGGTATTCGGCATATTCGGCAGATTTTTCCATATTCGTATTCGGCCGAATATTCGGTAAAATTGCCGAATAATTACCGAATAATGAAATTTAAAATTGACCATGAATTTGACCTAAACAGTGATCAACATCGGGTCAGTTTGCCGGCCTAGTGGCTAGAAAATCGCACCAATGGGTTATTAGATCTTAGAAATTCTTACATTAATTTATTGACTGCTCTGACAGTGGAGGCAAACATAGTGAGGAGACTGAAGGGACCTGACATAACCAGTATAATAAATGAGGAAAGCAATATCAAACCACTAGTTGTGGTTAATTCCATAGAACCGACCATCAGCCAATTGAAATACAACGACTAAGAAGTAGGAGGAAAATTAAACATCCAATATTGATAAAAGTTTTTTGTTTTACTAAAATCACAATAGTTTTTTTTATATAATCAGCTAGATGCACCACATTAATATTTAAAATTTATGAGAGGTAAATTATGATGAAGAAAAACGAGATGCTCTGCTCTGTCCGGTAAAAGTCTGTTCCTTTTTGCGCGAAAATGAACCGAATAATTCGGCCGAATATTCGGTTCGGTACATTTTAAACCGAACATTCGGCCGAATATTCGTATTCGGCAGGTTATATATTCGGCCCATCTCTACTAAAAACCCTTACCAATTTCATTATCATGAGTACAACCCCCAGTTTCAATTTATCTAATGAATTCAAGGACACTTGACAATGGCAAATGACAAAAACTGTCGAGTCCATTAACAAACTTATGAATAAAGAATCCTGAGATTCCGTATTGTAAGCGATGGGCGCGACGCGGGCGCGACCACATTCTTGCACCGTTATCCAATACGCAGTTAGTTAGCGGGGTAATCAGGTCACTCGGTGGCGGCGGGCCGATGGATGGCACGCGACACGGTCCGGCGGCGTGCGACCGGCCCTCGACACGGCCACGGACCACGGCCACGCGATGATGGCCGATGGCCGCTACTCGGCTTGCACAAGTGTGCATATACCTACATGATACACACGAAGAAAATGGCGGGAACGTGACAGGAGTCGCGACGATTTTACTACCGCTCCCGTCAATGTCAGATTTATGGCGAAAAGTAGTACAAAAATGGGGTTCTCTTGAAATTGGCGGGAAACGACGGTTGCGAAATTATTTTATAATTTTCCTTTTACGTCTACAGGGACTATTTTGTGTTTAATATCACGTTAAATTAATCAGAAAATGTTCGCGAATGACAGTACGGTGAAGTTATTTGATTATTTATGCAAGATCTGAAGTTTCAAGCTTTTATCAAGAGTTCCCGCTACAAGCTCGGGAGTGAACGTGACTGTCGAGCTGCTTCGTCCAGAGTGATGACGCTACGGCGTCTTCTCTGGCTGAAGACATGAAGACGCAGCTACCCAGGGTGAAGACGCTACTGCGACTCCCCTGGAGGAAGATAGAAGACTATTGAATATATTGAATTTTCTGTAACATGACATTGGTAAATGACGAACTGTCGAGTCCATTAATAAAATAAATGATACACACGAAGAAAATGGCGGGAACGTGACAGGAGCCGCGACGATTTTTACTATAGTATTTATTATTATTATTATTTATTTTATTAATGGACTCGACAGTTCGTCATTTGCCAATGTCATGTTACAGAAAATTCAATGTATAATAGTCTTCTCTTCTATCTTCCTCCAGGGGAGTCGCCGTAGCGTCATCACCCTGGGTAGCCGCGTCTTCTTATCTTCATCCACAGGAGACGCCGTAGCGTCAATCACTGTGGACGAAGCAGCTCGACAGTCACGTTCACTCCCGAGCTCGTAGTGGGAATCTTGACCATGGCGCCAAACTTCAGATCCTGCTTGAATTCTTCAATAACTTCACCATACTGTCATTCGCGAACATTTTCTGATTAATTTAACGTGATATTAAACACAAAACACCCACTGTAGACATTAAACTGAAAATTATTAAATAATTTCGCAACCGTCGTTTCCCGCCATTTTCAAGAGAACCCCTTTACTATAGTACGTCCGCGTTAAGAAAATAGTGAAAAAAAGAGCACGTCTATCCACGGTTGACAAATTAGATGACTTAGACAAATGTGCCATAAGAAGGAAAGTTCAATAAAAAAAAATTCAACTTGATTGTAATCAATGAACACTATTTTTCAATATACAATACATGGCATAATTGCGACAAGCTAAGTTGTAGTTAACAAATGTGCCAAAAAAGGCCGTTTTTCGCAATTACGTTACAAATAAACATTTAAAAAATAGTATTTATCGTAATAAACATTTCGTAAATATCAATAAAATTGATATGATATTTTTTAAAGATTGGCGGCGCTAGTTGGCTCATGGAAGGCTCTCAAAGGCTCTATTCTATGACGGGGGGCCATTGACCTTGATATATACATAGCGGCTAAGTATATGGCTAGAACAGCAGTAGTATTACAAAATCTCGAATAACTTCTCTTAATTAACGTCGGTCGGCGAATAAGTAGTCACTTTCACTGGACGAAATTAACTTTTACCGGCGGTTATCGTGCGTGAGTACTTAGTAGGTACTTATGAGTAGTTAACCTGAGCCCTGTAGTAGCGCTCAAGTCCCGTCAATGTCAGATTTTTGGCGAAACGTAAAACAAAAATTTGGTTCGCGCAGACTTTAAAAAGGCCAGGACGCTAGCCCCCCTGTACCGCACTATGACTATAATTTCAAGGGAACGTGAACAGAGATTTCTTTTAAATAGTAATTAACTTTTATTTTAATTGGGTCTAAATATAATTTAATAAGGAAAATACAAAGAAATAACAATAAAATGACTAAAATCTAACATTAAACGACGACGACCGGGTCTTTTCACCCCTAACATTGGGGGGAGAAGTGCGGGCCTTGAGGTATACCCTCTCTACCCGGGCATGAACTCACCGGATGTTGATCCGATGGTGAGATTGTACCCGCCTGCGATGCGGGATTTGGGAGTTGGGGAATTATGCAGGTCGGCACGTCCGTTTGGTGCACAGCTCAAACCCGCCGCTTAAGGCGACGGGGAGCGCAGCAACTCCCTCTGGAGGCGGTGACCTTCCGGAGGGCGCGCGTGCAGGGGTGCGAGGTTGCGGAGATGAGCGTGCCTGCTGTTGTCGGCGCGGTCGAATAGTGATCGCGTCAACCTCAGCACGAACGCTTCGATCGACTCAACCCGCACATCGCGAGCGATAACATTAAACAACTAGCATTGATCTCCTATAAACAACTAGATACACAGTCTGCCTTCTAAAAATGTCCGAGCGCAAAGAAGGTCCAAACGGATGTATGGACCCTCAAAACTTGCAAAAACACACAGATGATCATGAATTTGTGTCTATTTTGTAATAATAATGAAAAAAATTTAATTTTCGATATTTGTCAAATACCCTATTACTTGTTATTGTTATATTTCGAGAATGTCGTAACACACCATAACGCGAACTCACATTTATTACAATAATAAACGTCCAGTCTCAAATTGCGATTGCATTGCAAAGAACATGATATTGATATAAATAATGTACTATAAATAATTACAAGAAATCTCTACGGTTGCTTGATTTGGTAAGAAACACAGTTTGGTATCGTTATTGTTACAATAACAATTGACAAGGTCTAATTGTTTTACCAATTTTTTTTATTTTTATTAAGTTTATTTTTTTAATGAAAATATTGGTAAAATTAGGGACCCATATTTTTTTCTTTTATTAAAATAACGTCGGTTTCATTATTTAAAAATTAATTTAAGATCGTGAATATTAAAAAGGGCGTAAGTGACGATGACGTCACATTACTGAAATAGTGTCGTTCCAAAATCGGTGAATACCCATGTTTCGGACGTTTTCGGTATTTGTAAGAGTGTTTGCCATTTTTGTTGTGGATTCGCTAAATATGTTTCTGACTACCTAGAAAGCATTGAAAAAGTGTTACACACAAAAATACAATGTATTACTTGGCTGTATGGGTTAGATTCCCTTTGCCTACTACGTCAGAGCCACAGTACTTCCGCAATGCCTAGTCTTACAGAAAACATTTTTTTTTCAAGAATTTATCTACGAAAAAATTCTGAAAAAAATTCCGCGTATTCAAAAAGACCAAATCTTGAAATGGTATTTTTCTTTTAGGTTGTTAATAGTTTTTAAACCTTGTCAATTCAAGATGAGGAACAGGAAACAAACGTGAGCCGACATTATTGGCTTGAGCACGCTCTTACAAATGTCATAATTTGTATTGAGAGTTTTTAAACCGAGCTCAAACTTATATAACTTTCTATTAATTGGAGTGCTCGAAAGAAGTCGCGTTTGTGAAGCTCTTAGCAAGGTTTCCTTGCATAACTCGATGATTGCGTGTATCGTTGAGTTATTTCGTTTAGAGGTTTGGGAGGGTTGTGCGTAGGTTAAGGTTAGGTTATCTTCGTATATAAGTATGTATTTATAAGAATTCAGACATTCTATTAACATCAGACCAGGCTGTATACCCTACTTGGCTTTGCCTTTCTCTCTGGGAAGAATTTTACAAAAAAAAAATAGATTATGAACACACGGGGAACTCTACGCGACAGTAATATGACTTACATTGCAATGATTTTGTGTATGTTGACTGTACTGTTATCATCAGCCCATATCATTTCACTGTTGGACGCATATACCTCTCCTGTAATGCCTCAAAACTACAATAAAATACTACAGTTGTTACTAGACCACAACTTAAACGAGCATTCGTAGTAGATACGCGAAAGAATATGACACCCTAAGCTTTTAGGTAGCATCTTGCAATAAATGATAATGTGGCAGCTATAGTTATTACTTTAAAGTCGATATTAATATAACTTAAGACTTATTACACTTTATTGTGTTAGAAGCTTTAACACTCGTCGACATTTTTTCAAGGATAAACATGAAAGGGGATTTATGTAATCTCGATTTTATAAATTAAGAATACCTATATTCTTAAAACTATTCTTTTTACAAACAGGTAGGTACTGAAAAGACATTGACACATTTCAATGGAGCTTTGCCCCATCTTTGGTCACCTACATGACCATTGAAGCTCATTTATTTATTTATTCATTAAAAGTATAGCATTACAGTTTATCACCTATGCACTATACATTTCATTTAATCATTAATTATATATCATTTAGTTGGGGACTTATTACAGGTTTCATATTGCATAATCATAATCAGTAGGAGTTGCGAGATTAGTAGAAAATGATAACAAAAACAATGAATAATTCGCTTCGATTTCATACTATTTTCAGAATACTTAATTAACCTGTTTTTCGACTCGCATGTTGTACAAAACTTTATTTTAAACCAATAATTTTAATAAAAAAAACGGAGATATTTTTACATTTATTCGTTATCTTGTTCATCAAGCGGTTGATGGTGGGGCAGAATCTGGCATTGTTATTTGTACCGATTTTATGTCTATTGGGTAAATGGTCTGTGCTTATGGGAGACGGGGTTGTGATGTCAGTTTATGTAGGTATGTTATATGCATGTATAAATAAATAAACATGATGCTGTCGACTTTAAATGCGTAACGCATTCACGTACGTTAATACGGTAACAATGACCTAAATAGAGCAGTGTTTGTGCACTGTGGCAACTTCCCTTAGAAATCATCGGCCTTGCGGTGAAGAAATACCTGCGTGATCGTAACGAGTTGATAAACGGTTAATTGCTGATCACTGATATGATTAACACTTAACTGTATCATATTGTCATGTACAGTGGGACTCGTACGGTTAAGGAATATCTGGTTTAGGTTATGGGTCATTTTTAAGGCTTCGTATGCGCGTATTTTCAGTTTTTCTACGAAGGCTACAGCACTACTAAAATTAAACGCCTGAAAAAAATATATAGCAATCTTGGGGTGTATATTTAGGGACTGATGAATACCGATACACGATTGAACAAACTTCGCTCGATAGAAAAAAATTGACAACCATATAGCGCTTAACTTTGGAAGAAAAAATTTACGTACCTTACTTACCTACATCCTACATTTACCGAAATATGTTCAACGTCATTGACAATGACATTGGACACATTTCTAACCTTTATTATTGTTCTGATGGTATGCGCGCCAAAAGTTCCAGTCATTTAGTGAAAGTTTCCGGTCGCACGAGAGCTGAGCACAGGTCAAGTCCACAGGTTAAGTCTATCGCTGTTACCCATAAAAATGACTTAAAGTTAGTCCCCGATTTAAGTTTTCAGTGCGAGCTAAGTTTGAGTTCGATCTTACAACTGTCAGTTTTCGTACAATTATGACTTTGTTCATGCTGGTGCTAGAAACTCTTAAATATCGGTCAAAAACTCTATCCGTGACCCTAGTCATTGTAATATTAGATAAGTTGGAAGACCCTCAAAATTCTTGTGGGCATTATATTTTTTGTCGGCAAAAGGAAGGCAACGATGCGACCGTAAATACCTCGTAATTCGTCTACAAAAACACATTCCACGGGATATGGAGGTTAGCTTCAAGGTCATTTTAGGCGCCCAAGTCCTGTCAAAGACTTTTTTTTCTTCTTTTTCGTGTGGTTTAGTGACCAGACCTATTGTCAGAGTTGTTCAGGCCGCCCGTAGGCCTCTGCCATGACCTGACGACTGCTGCCGAGCGACAGCAACTGCTTAACGTGCGCCCCGAGGCACGGAGGGATTCAGATGAAAATAACTTGAGACAATGACTTGAGCGCTAATAAAAAGCGTTGCAGCGTAGAGGTTGCAGCGGGGCTAGCTAGCTAGCCGCGGTAGTTTTCGAAAGAGTACCCGTGGTCCTGTCCATGGTGGCGAAGGGGAACACCCCAGGAGTTTTAGTTGGTGCAAGTCCAACATAATCGCCCGTTCCCCCGGACGGGCGGTATAGGTACATAATGTATTTCTCCTGGGTAACAACAAAAAAAAAGGGGCTAGCTAGCTAGCGATCGACGCAACGCCGCCGAGCTGTCAATCTAATGTCAAACGCCTTGTAATAATGTCACTTTGACAGCTCCACGACGCGGCGTTGCGTCGATCGCTAACGCTGACTCGTGCTACAAGGGCAGGTCGATTTTACATTGCGTTCAGAACAAACCTAATAGCGAAGTGTTATTAACTTTCGTTATCGCTAGTAGAATAGCAAGAAAACATTAGTAGGATTACATTTGCTAACGAAAACTCAAATGTCAATCCCATGATTTACATTTTGATTCATAAACTCCATTTAACTTTTTTAAAGAAGTGTGAAAGGCATAGCAACACGATTTAAGGGAAGCGAGGTTTAACTAGATTTATGAATAACAGCATATAAGTACATTTTTTTATATTCTACTAATGTTAACATAAAGTCAATAGGGTATGATATTTATTGCCCTTCAGTTAGTAAGATCTTTTGACTCAAAGTTAAGCTTTTGTTATGTCAGTAAACGACGACCGTAACGGAAGTATGCACCTGTTCTTCCGGTATATTTCGAGGGGAGAGCCCCCTGTATAATTGAGGGATAGCATTTATTACTATTACCTCATAAGAGTCATAAGGTTTCAAATTCACGTATTTAGGGTTTTAAAAAACCGGTCCTTTGATAGACTTGCACAGGGCAGGGCACAGACCACTTACCCCATAGACCTGTAACAGTAGGGCGCCCGTTTCTGCCCGCACATGAGCGCAAAATTGCTTCGCGACACGTGTAACCTAGAGATATCGAAACAGGTTTAATATGGCGCCCCTGCCCCCCGCTTCGTCTAATTGCGCCTATCGCTTGACAGAATTTTTCGCTTGCAAGTTTGTACCGATTTCATGTCTATGGGGTAAGTGGTCTGTGGGACAGGGACAATGGACATGGCCCCAACCGTAGAGAGAGAATCTAAGTTAGTTGCTCTCTCTACGGCCCCAACACATAGAGGCCCATTAAAGAGCTTTAATAGGAATATGTGCATCTAGCGAGATCCGTCTCTGGATCATTTACCATAAATCGGACACGTGTCATTATGCCACCCGAGGATATTAAAACTCTCTCGCCCAAGTGCATCATACGATTCCTGAAGGACGTTGGCCTTGGGAAGCGAGATATAAGAACTCGGCGCGGCCACAATAGACCTTTGAGGTCGCAGTGACCCTTGGGCTTGTATTAACACCCTGATATCAAATAATAACAAATCTTCTTAAATTCTAATGAAATAAAAATTAAATTAAATGACGCGTCAGTCTTCTTTAGTATTATTCATTCCTTATTATTTCCCAAGGGAAAAACAAAATAAAAAACTTGACTGGTTAAATGTAAAAAGCTTAACAAAAGCTAGACAAGCCAGACACTGTTTATTATGTCCGGGCACTTATTTAAAAAACCTATGTCCGGGATGGTTTTCAAAGTTATATTATTTATTTGTATATTTTGATTATTTTAATCGATATGACATGTAAGGACATACTTGATATTAAATTATGAGTCATATATAACTTAATTTCAAGTAGGTGGATCATGGCCCGAGCTCCCTCGAGTAATGGAAGGTCTGTACCCGAGCAGTAGGGATATAATATATAAAAAATAATGATATTTTACTTTTTATAATTTAATTACTTTACTCATTGATCTCCTATAAACAATAGATACACACACAGTCTGCCTTCTAAAAATGTCCGAGCGCAGAGAAGGTCCAAACGGATGAATGGACCCTGATTTGCTTTATTGGACATTATTTGGACGTTGACAATTGACACCCTTATTTGGACTTTTTTTGAATTGTTTTAGTAGAACCTTTGTGTATCTAGTTGTTTATAAACAACCTATATATCTATATTATCTCCTATAGGAGATCAATGACTTTACTATATTAAGTCAGGGTGAAAAGATTATAATTTCCCATTATATGACCGAACCGACTTCCTTTCTCAGCTTGTAAAAATCCATACTCCATTCCCTACATCCATTATTTCTTTATTATATGATATTTATGATAATAATAATGTATATAAAATATTAGCTGCATATATAGAATTAAATAATATAAAACTATGATATTTATTTATTTATTTAAACTTTTTGTGCACATATATTTTAAATATTTATTAAACCGCAATCCTCTCCTTTTTCCAAATTCCGTTCTATTTAATTTTAATTCTATGGTTTCCCAAACTTTTAACTTGTGAGTGGCTAATGCAAGCAAAGCCAATTAAAAAAAAAAGATTATAATTTAGTATTTTTTTGTTTGCATATTTTAAATTGTTATAGAAATAAGTACTTGCATGTTTGCGAATTGTCTGATTGGCGGGTAATCTCTAGATCGCTTATACAAAAGTACCCACTTAATGTGTAACAAATGTATGGGCGGACGGACACGCAAGCGTCACGCCACATAGCGGGACGGCTTTTTTTATAACGAAAATTATACTAAAAGAACTATAATTAGTTGCCTTTATTGGCGGTGCGACTGACTTGATCGAAGATCGTTGATTTATCTTCCTAAACTACAAGCATTGATCTCCTATAAACAACTAGATACACAGTCTGCCTTCTAAAAATGTCCGAGCGCAAAGAAGGTCCAAACGGATGAATGGACCCTCATTTGCTTTATTGGACATTATTTGGACGTTAACAATGGACCCTTATTTGGACGTTTTTTAAATTGTTTTAGTAAGACCTTTGTGCATTTAGTTTTTTATAGGAGATCAATGACTACAAGCTTTTTTATTACTATTTTAGAGGCCGATATTCATAGACCGTTTTAAGTAATAATATTTTATTATTTGTTTGTATTTATATTCTAATTAATTTTAACTTGGTACTTATTGTGACATATTTTGAACGTTTTCCGAACAGTTTTCGTGACAGCGACAACTAACTTTCCCGACTATAAATTAAATTTTATTATGACAAGTAATAATAAGAAACAATTTAATAATAATTACTCAGAATTATTTTTATGCATTATGACAATCACAAATTCAAATATGCACCAAAATGCGACATAAACGTTCATATATTTTTGATTGCATTATTATTCTTAGAGAGGGTGAGAGACTGCACTGACTCCATGAAGGTGGGAGTTTTGTGCATTTCCCCCGCGCTGTCAGCTCAGCCCCAGCTCGCTGAAGTAGCGCAGCAGGGATGCCGGCTGACAGCTCCACTGTTGCAGGCTTTCCGACACTGATATTCTTGTATCCGTTCTCATACCCATTTCCACTTTTTTCGGTAGCGGGACAGTTGAGCAAGACATGCTCCACTGTCTCGTCCTCGTCATCCTCTGCACTGAGGACTATCAGTCACTCCAATAGTGTGTAGATGCTTGTTTAGATGACAATGTCCGGTTTTTTTAATTTATTTATTTATTCACTATATACAAATATATAACAACATGGTATTTTGGTTATTCTAATAAGTATATCTATTGAATATATGCATGGAGATGGTTGGGGTTTCCGCTATTGGATACGTTTACTCCTACATGTCCGTTTAGTACACTAACTTGATTGCATTAACGTAGAAGGTTGATTTTTTCACGGCTGCATGAGGTTCCAGACCTGAGTATTTGGTATTAATTTCAACTTTATCCGTCCATGCGTTTCTGAGATATAGGTCTTGAGAGACAGACAGAGACGGACGGACATCAAAATGATCCTATAAGGCCTCCTTTTTTTTCTTTTGAGGCACGGAACCCTTACCGTGTTACTTTCCGACTAAAGTTTAGACAACTATTCGGTTACTCGGGTCACATAGGGTAAAACCTTCCTCTGCCGATTTAAATTTTGTAGCATTTATATTTAATAGCCTGTCAACACTACTTACCCGACATGAAATCGGTACAAATTATCAAACGAAAAATTCACAACAGAGCCGTATTAAAGAGATGCATCCATGCCGATAATATCTCTAGGTTACACGTGTCGCGAAGCAATTTTGCGCTCATGTACGGGCAGACACGGACGCCCTGTTCACACACTTACACACTTACCCCATAGACCTGTCAGGGGTAAGTGGTCTGTGCCTGTCAATAAGTGTGATGTGATGTCCACTGGTGGGTCAAGAGAGACTCCCCCGAGTTCTTCCACTCATCTGAATCTAAGTATGCCACCGGTAACCATGGCCGTTGGTCCCGTATTTAATTTAGTTTCTAATTTTGATGACAGAATAACAATTTTGGTGCAACGGTATTAATTTTGGTAGCTTACTAAAAATTAGGTTGGCACTTGGCTTGCTACAAGTTACGAATTTCGAATTGGACGAATTGCAAAATGGGAATGTACAATGGCGTTGGCGCCCGATCCCTAATTTAGGGGTCGAGTCAATCTTGAGTCAAACTGGGAAAAGATCGCGATTAATGATTCCTAATTAAATTTATTTCATAGAATGCATTCTTATTGTAAATTAATGTCTAAAGAATCTACAAATAACACCAAAATTAGGCAAAAAATCACTGATAAACCATAAAAAAATATTAAAACTCACCCTGAAGAGTCCCAAATAGCAGTAAAGATAGTAACCTCATGTTACAAACACTGTATTACACTCGCGACTTATTGAAATCCTAGTTCGTGATCATGACGCGACACACACGCGCGACGGTCGGCGAGCTACTGACTCTCGCGATGCGCGGGGCGCGGGCGCAGCGTGCAGGCCGGCAAACGCGCGGTTTGAGCGCGGTTAAAAAACGCCGGTAAATACTTATTTTGTTGTACTGTGGTAGGCGTGGTAGGTATCGGATAAATATATACCTACACCCCGAAATGACAATATGATAAAAGGTAGTATTTAACAGGGGCCATGCCCAGTCAGTATTCGCGGAGAGATTATTTTATCTGCGCCGTTCATGTCTGTGGGCCTACGTCCCGTGCAGTGTGAATAGAGCATTGGACGGAACCGTTCGAAGGCTTTAAGGTTAGCCATAGACCTTTTTTAGGCGCTCAAGTCCTGTCAAAGCTTGAACGAACAAAAAAATTGTACTAATTTTCGCCAAAAATCTGACATTGACGGGACTTTAGCGCTAATAAAAATGGTCGCAACATTTTTTAAATAATTGTTATCTTACATACAATAACTTTTGAGACAGGTATTGGGGCTAATTCTAAAATAGGCACGCTAATATTAGTCGCGTCTAAATGAGGCGTCTCGCTCGCTCTTACGGGACGTAGCATATGAACAACAGTGACAGTTGCGTTTAGGATTAGGTTAGGATTCGACTTAGTGGTCGCTACAGAATTAGCTACTCTAGCACACTGAAATAGGCCGCGCGTGTATATAAACGCTCGTGTGTGTTGGCCCGCGCGCTACCTGCGCTGCGCCTGAGCACCTGCCACCTGCCGTGCGGTGCCCCCCTGCCCCGCCTCCGCCTTGCATCCCTGCCCCCCTCGGAGCTTTCTCGAATCATTTCTCGGGTTTCAGGGTGTTTGCGTGCTGTTTGCTAGGGCTAGCACGATATACCATTGGTTATCGAATCGAGCTAGACAATTTGTATTGGAATGTCAGAGTGGAAGTTGTGCTGTGGTGGTGAAGGGCTTGCATTTCACTGTTTGTCTTGTCACAACTCCCAAGTCAAGGGATTGATCGTCGCGTTTTTAAACATTCAGTTAAGCACTGCATACTTAACTCATTATAGGTTTTCCTGATATTTTTTTTAAGCTTCTTTTCTTGCCGAAATCTGTCACAGGGACATTCAGCTGCACTTTATGAATTTATCCATTGGCTTGCGCGGTACGAGTCCAGTGACTAGTCCGCTGGTGAGTTTCGCAGCAAATCTTGTGGAGCTGTCCTCTTCAATCTCCTGAAGACTCTGCTACTGCGCATTAGGCCAGTTGCTTAGGTGGTTCTCAGTTCTGGTTGCATAGGTTTGCTGATTTTAAATCGTAACTACATACAATATACATCTTACCGAAGGATGCTTAGGATAAGCTGGCTTCAGAGAGTCACGAATGGCGAAGTCCTGCGACGCGCCGGTAAATCCCGGGAACTCATGACCACCATCAAGAGGAGAAAAGTGGACTATCTCGGACACGTGCTGAGACACGAGCGGTACCAACTCCTCCAACTCATAATGATGGAAATATTGAGAGGAAGAGGCGGGTTGGCAGAAGGAAGAAATCGTGGCTCCGCAATATAAGGGAGTGGACAGCGATTGCCAGCGGCGAAGAGCTTTTCCGACTGGCTCAAGTCAGAGGGAGATTATGCGGAGCTGATACGGCCAGCCTTCATCAGTGGATAGGCACTGTAAAATGAGAAGGTTGACGGTTGGTCTCTAATACCACGTAAGGTTGGAAAGAAAGAAATCCTCGCCATGGGGAGGTATGAGGCGGTGCCAGGCGTGCCGGTGTGTACGTGGGGTGGGGTCGCCGCCTAAATGAGGGCCCGGGCCCGCGGACGCAGTGCGCGAACCGCACGGACGCCCGAGTGGCTCGAAGCCCGGACGGGGAGGAGGAAGGTGATGGAAGAATGGATGATGAATTGTGGACTATTACAGCCCACAATGGGGAGTGATCGGGGCGCCAGTCGGGTCGCGGATGTATCGCAGTTCCCGTGGCTCGGCAACAATGGCACGGGGTGTTTAGTCGGTATTCCGCCCATTCAGGGCGTTCTGATGATCTGTTCCTATGACTTCCATGTGGAGCTAAGGGCCGCCGACGCCGATGTACTCTTCCACTTGTCCCTGTCCTGCGCCGCCTCCATCACCTCCTCCCAAGTAAATCCAACTCTCTTCAGCTCGGCTGTCACCGACCTTCGCCAGCTGCTGTGTACAGGTCGCCTGGCCTCCTGGATTCCACTCAAAAGCGACCCGAGCTGTATTTCCGTCTTGCATTCGTAGTGTGTGGCCAAATCAAAAGTCACCGTCGAAGAGCTATGTCTTTTTTACTGGGGCTTGGTGGCACCTCTCCCAGAGTTCCACGTTTGACACTATGTTCGGCCAGTACATGCGGAGGATTGATCTAAGGCATTTGTTTATGGATAATAGTTTTATTTATTTATTTTATTAATGGACTCGACAGTTCGTCATTTGCCAATGTCATGTTACAGAAAATTCTATATATTCAATAGCCTTCTATTTTCCTCCAGGGGAGTCGCAGTGGCGTCTTCACCCTGGGTAGCCGCGTCTTCATGTCTTCTTCCAGAGAAGACGCCTTAGCGTCATCTCTCTGGACGAAGCAGCTCGACAGTCACGTTCACTCCCGAGCTTGTAGCCGGAACTCTTGATAAAAGCTTGAAACTTCAGATCTTGCATAAATAATCCAATAACTTCACCGTACTGTCCGAACATTTTCTGATTAATTTAACGTGATATTAAACACAAAATAGTCCCTGTAGACATTAAAAGGAAAATTATCAAATAATTTCACAACCGTCGTTTCCCGCCATTTTCAAGAGAACCGATAATAGTTTTTGTGATTCTCCAAGTTTCGCAACCGTAAAACAAGATACGGCCATGCCATGGAGGAGATTTTACTTTCCCGTGACACTATCTACTGGTAATGCCATGCATGCGTAAATAAAATAGCATATCCTTTAAAAGTTGTAGTGCTCCGTAAAATTATAACAAAACAATGATGGTTTAGGTCAGGACCAATGGAGCAAAAATTGTCATAGACGGATTTAGAATTGAATCACTCAACTTTCTCGCGAATCAATTCGAGTCGAGATCTTACGTAAATGCGACGAACGGGAGAAATGGCCTTTCGAGACGTTCTACGTTCGACAGGTTCTGTGGCGTAACATTAGATTTTAGATAACAGAAATTAATTGGCAAATTATCGCAGTAGTATAAAAAACCGGCCAAGTGTGGTTTGGACTCGGGCACCGAGGGTTCCGTTCGTGTAACTTTTTGTCCTTGACAAACTTGTCTTTGTCGTTCGAAAAACTGCTAATCCCACCATACATCGGCATAGGTCTCCAACTGCAAATACAAGTTTCTAATAGCAAAAAAAATAAACAAGCATTTACAGTTTTCGGATCTATTCCTGATTCATGAAATTTCGCATGGCGCGGCATGTCACAGCGTCTGCCGGCACGGTCTACCGGCGCACGATGTCGGACGGCGCCGGTCAGCCGATCACAGACCGAGAGTGTCGTGCCGGCGGACGGCGCCGTCCACAGGCGCGGCACAAGGCGCAGACGTGCGCCGGCATCGGCTCGGTGCTGTGGACCCCACGCCGTGGCGTTGTGAGTCCGCCCTTAGTTAAATTTCCTTGCGGTCAAGGGTCAAATCATTAGATTGCGTTGATTTAAATGTTTGATTTTTCACAGTATTTGATACACAAGTATTTGGTATTAATTTCTACTTGATTGCAGAGAAGGTCTTGACAGACAAGTCAATGCAAATCAGGGTCTTTTCTTCCATTTGAGATACGGAACCCTAACAAAACAGTGAATTAGTGTCTAGCCAGAATATTTTACGTAATGCGCTAAGTATACCTTATAAGAATATTTTTTGGACAAATGACCTAGTATTTTACCTGACTGCAGATAGGGAGGGTAATGTTTTTCTGGGGTAAAGTTGGTAAAGTCCTCCATGGCCTTTTGTAGCATAGAGTATTTAACAAGTATCGAAACTTGAATGTTTTTCATTATTATTACAAAATAGACACAAATTCATGATCAACTGTGAAATCAAAATTGTAATTAGTTGTAAAATGAAGTAACTACGGGGGCTAGCCCCGTCGATTTTTACAACCGTCAATGTCAGAGTATTGGCGAAAATTAGTACAAAAAAAATATCGTTCGCGCAGGCTTTGACAGGACAAATAAGGCCAGCCGGCTAGCCCCCCAGGCCCAGGCATTTAGAAAAGTTGTGTTAGAAAGAGACACAAACAGTACACGCCATATTGTGGTTCTGACGTCATACTGAGGTCATTCAAACAAACTTTTTGCTAAAAAAAGAGATGGAACATCCATCCGTAGCACTACACTTAACCGCTTAATATCTTCGGTATTAGTTGAGATATCGAAAAACTGATTTCACAGTTCTCTTCAGCAGGAATATGAGAGTTGTTTGATGCAATAAAAAATTGATGCAAATACCTTTGAGGATCTTTGTATGAAACTAAAAAAACACAGTACTTACCTACTTATAACCACCAATCGCTAGACAAAAAGGATACTTAATGGAAAGTCCTTCTAACATTCCTACACACCACTACTTGGCACCTTCGTCCAATCTTGTCACCCATAATGGTACCATGTAGGTACACCATACTTTTATAAAGCTCAGCAAGCAAAATGACTTCTAATCCTTTGTAAAAGAGCTGGCGAAAGCAGCAGCTTATAACTTGGTAATACCGTTAATGATAATCCATGGCGATTGGCGACCCTTTTAAATCTTAAAAGGAAACTAATGATAATGAGGTGGCGACCATAATAATGGTCCTTTTATGTGCAGGCACGATATGGATTGGATGGACGTGATACGTGAAAGTATGTTAGGTTATTACCTGGCCATTAGGACGGGTCAATTATACCTATCCGTAGGCCCGTAGATAGAAATCTACATTTAAGGGTTGGGGAACCCTCCACGATTACCCTTGGTAACCTTTTTTTTTTCGGGGGGAAATTCATCTAGATATCGTGATACCTCCTTGCCACGGGGAGGCGAGGATGGTTATGTCGGACTCTTACCGACTAAAAACCCCTCGGTGTTCCGTCTCGCCGCCCTATGACGGAGTCACGGGGAGACTTGCGAATTACTTCCGCGACTACGCCGGCGTGTGTCCGGGGGCACCCTTCACGGGGGTCTTTGACCCCATCCGACTGTTAGCGGTGTGCTGGAACACATGCACGCCGACCAACTCGAGGACCTATTACCGAGCGTTGGACTACCCCGTGTCCCCGTGTACCCTTGGTAACCTACGTCATGGTAACCTATCACAGGTTAGACGTACTTTCACCCTATCATCCCTAAGGGGATGGTTGGCCCTTAGCTGATGCGAGACCCCAAGTCACTGTCTAACTAACTGATAATTCCGCCCTGTCGGTATAGGTAACGAACGGTTGACCGTACCATCCTCAACCGACAGGAATCCTGATCTGAGGGTAGGTTAGAGGAACTATCTCACTCTATTATCCCTAAGGGGATGGTTGGCCCTTAGCTGATGCGAGACCCCAAGTTATTGTCTAACTAATGGATAATCCCGCCCTGTCGGTATAGGTAATGGTTGACCGTACCCTCATCAACCTACAGGAATCCTAATCTGAGGGTAGGTTAGACGAACTATCTCACTCTATCATCCCTAAGGGGATGGTTGGCCCTAAGCTGATGCGGGACCCCTAGACACAGTCTAACGGATAATCCCGCCCTGTCGGTATAGGTAATGGTTGACCGTACCCTCCTCAACCTACAAGAATCCTGATCTGAGGGTAGGTTAGACGAACTACCTCACTCTATCATCCCTAAGGGGATGGTTGGCCCTAAGCTGATGCGGGACCCCTAGACACAGTCTAACAGATAATCCCGCTCTGTCGGTATAGGTGACGGTTGACCGTACCTACTCAAGCTTCAGGAATCCTGATCTGAGGGTAGAGGAGACGAACTATCTCACTCCATTATCCCTATAAAGTTTTCTTTTCTCGTGTGGTTATGTTGGCGACTGGCTGGTTCCGCGGCCATAGATACCGTTAGAGCTCGGTGGCGCAGTGGTTGGGTCAATGGACTTGCAATATGGAGGTCCCAGGTTCGATTCCCAGCCAGGGCAGCCATGTACCAATGAGTTATCCTCGTTTTTTTCGACGGAAAAACTTACGTACATTTACCGAGTGCTCTCAAAACGGTGAAGGAAAACATCGTGATGAAACCTGCATGTCGTAGAAGAAGAAGAAGAAAAAATCTAAGGCATGTGAAATCCGCCAACCCGCACTGGGCCCGCGTGGTGGATTATGGCCCGAGCTCCCTCGATGTAAGGGAAGGTCTGTGCCCGAGCAGTGGGGCAATATAAATAGACTGATGATGATGATGAGATACCGTTGTTTATATTAAGAAGAATCAGTCAGTTGTCAGTGTGCTAAAATAGAGAGAGGTTGATTTTGTAATTTATTTATTTTCAATAGATATATTTATAGATCCCAACCCGAGATTCCATCATCCTGATCCATCCGCAACAGGTTTAGTGACCAAACCGAATTGTCAGAGTTATTCAGGCCGCCCGTAGGCCTCTGACGTGGCCTGACGACTGCTGTCAAGCGACAACAACCGGGACCAACTGTTTAACGTGCTTTCCGAGGCACGGAGGGGCTCAGATCAAAGTGTCACTAGCGGTCACCCATCCAGGCCCTGACCTCGCCCATCGTTGCTTAACTTGTACGATCGTTTTCAATGTGCACTCGCAACTGGACTACGATCCCCTCATATCCCTATAATAAGGGGATGGTTGGCCCTTAGCTGATGCGAGACCCCAAGTCACTGTCTAACGGATACCTAATCCGCCCTGACGGAATCTTCTTCTTCTTGGGGGTAGCCTCTCCAACTACTGAAGGTTGGCAATCAGCTCTTCATATTTGGGCCCATCTTTCGCGAGGTGGAACAGTGGGGTGACCGCGACTTCCAATCGTTATCGTAATCGCTTTCAATTTCACATATGGACGCTATACTTTGTTTTTGCAAGTTTTAACAAACGACTACGTAACGCAGCAATGTATATCGTTCAAGTGTCAAAATGAAAACGATGACGAAAACGATTGAAGTGGCGGTCACCCCTGCCTCCCTATTACCGTTCTCAAAACGATGAAATTATACTATGTCATGGCGCGCCAAACAGAGAGGCCGCTATACCAATGCAATAACACTGTCCCTTTCACGGCCGCTATGACATGATATGATTTGATCGTTTTGAGAACCGTAATAGCCCCACTGGTCTGCGGCGCTCGCGATACCAGTCCATTCCCGAATGTTACGCAGCCACGCCTTTTTCCTGCGACCGATTCTTCTCTTTCCGGCGACTTTTCCCATCAATATCATAATAAGTCGGAATAGTTAGGTACAAAATGGTGGTCCGTTCCGTACCCTGCTGAACAGTACGTGTTCTTTCCGTGGTCTGCCTTAGGCAACAAAGCTTAGCGACTTGTCAATCAGGAAGTGATTAAAGAAAGTGTCCGTTCACTTATTATTTTCTAACAAATACTGTCTAAGTGTAACGCGTCGCGTCGTGCTGATTTAAACTCGTTTGCCGAATATACGCGTAACTGCTTGCAGTTGCGTAATAGCAATAGCTACTTTTGTATGAATTATGAATACATAATACCACTTCTACATGAGTAAGTGCATTTAAATTACGTCGTATTAGGTCCTACAATTTAGGACATCCATGGCATTGATCTCCTAGAAACAATTAGATACCTACACAGTCTGCCTTCTAAAAAGGTCCGAGCGCAAAGAAGGTCCAAACGGATGAATGGACCCTAATTTGCTTTATTGGACACTAGCTGTACCCCGCAACTTCGTTTGCGTAGAGGAGGAGGATGGAGGAGATCAGGAGGCAGATTTTCCTCTCTGGATCCTTATTTCCACATCACATACCGCCAAGGCATATAGCCTATGAGCTGTCCGGATATTTCAGCTATCTCCTATTGAAACTCCCATCAAAATCCCTTCAGTAGTTATGGGGCGTGATACTTGCACAAAGTCACAGACAAACAGACAAAAATTCTAAAATTTATTGTTTTGGCATCAGTATCGATCCTAAAACACATTACAATTATTCTTTACAAAAAATATCCAATGTACAGACACAACTTTTTTAGTCTTATTGTATAGATAGATTATTTGGACATGTCTATTGTGAGACCCTCATTTGGACGTTTTTTTTAATTGTTTTAGTAACACCTTTGTGTGTCTAGTTGTTTATAGGATATCAATGATCCATGGGCATTAAACTTAGGACAACGCTATGGTACCTAGTACCTACCTAACTGTGTGACAAGTAAACGGAACCGATTAAATATAATAAAAATTCAGTCCTCTCTTTAGTTTTAGCTATTATCAGTAGTACCGTCTTTACCATAAATACGGGGCCCGTGCCTAGGGGCCTAGGGCCCCGAAAGACCGATATTAAATACACTTTACAATTTATTTTATATTTTCAATTATTTACATTTGAGCTGCATTAAGAATTAGCGCCAACATTTCCAAGTCAAAATGCTAATCGGACACGATCAGTTTTTATTTTAAACTGTGAAAATTTAAACTTTTTTGTCATCCATTTTATATTTTCTAACAGAGCACCATATTGTTGTGTGTCCAAATGCCCCAGAATCACCTAAGACGGCCTTGATCTAATCAAACATAGACATTAGACATCTAATAAAACTATCATTAAGTATCATAATTCTAAATCATCATATATATAGGTAACGCTAAGGACCACGAACTAGCAAAAATTCTTCTTCATCAACATATTCAAGTTAATCCATGTAAGTATTCTCAATATGGACCGATCCCTGACCCCAGTGGCTAATTCTGGTCCACACACCGGGCCGGCGATCTTCGGACCCTGGTTGCTGGTTTGCCAAATTCTCCTCCTATCCAACCGTTATCCAACGTTAGCGGTCTACTGACGTTATTACAAGGCGTTTAACATTAGTTTGACAGCTCCGCGGCGTTACCGTGCTAGGGGGGCCGTTCTCTCCATGGAATAAAGATCTTTATTCCGTGGTTCTCTCCATAAACGTCTTGCATTTTTAGTTTTCTCATCATGGAAACATCGACTTAGGCAGAATAAAATTCAAAGTCAATTGCCTCCGATTCGAACGCTCTTTCGTAAAACGGAACGTATACGTCAACGTGATTGGTATTATCCGATTAAATTCGGTAGCATGACTATGATTACCAATTTGCTACCAAATTAGGTCTATTTGAATATGTAAGCTTAAATTAGATACATATTTTTATTCAATGATGCACAAGGAATTGTAATCTGCAATAAGTTTTATCTGAATTTATACGATTCTTAGTATTAATTATTAATGATAAATTGGATTTTTAAGTATTTGGCTTCATAGTGTTAAATATTTAGCTGATGAATTGTGCCTAAGTTAGTGTTAATCAGCCGAAAATGAATAATGTCGGTTTACCAGAAGACTGCAGCAAGCAATGGGAAATTTTGCTGCTCCTGCTGTCTTCAGAGGAGAAGAAGATAGACAGAACAGGAGACTCGGAGGTCGACACCATGAACTACTTCTGCCATAACGAAGGAGTCAGGTAAAGTCCTAGTTTGTGAGTCATCCATCTTAGGCAAATCTTTTTGCAAACCTTGCAATAAAATTGTAGACCTCGTACATTTTGAATGGAATGTGACCGTTACATGCACAATGGTAACATAATCTATGCGATAAGACCAACAAAGGAATTCACTTATTATTACTATGCTACTAATAATGAAGTTTGTTATGACTTGGTAACTGAATTATATTGCTACCAAAACTTATGCACGAAGTTATATAGAACATATTGTATACTTTTTACCATGGGAAAATATTAATGCCCTGACAAAATTCATGGTCATGATATGTATTTTCTCCTTCAGGGGTTCTCGTCAAATGGAATAATCACTAAAACACTTCTACATGTTCTTATTCTTAAAGGGGGTGAGAGACTGCACCAACTCCACAAAGGTGGGAGTTTTGTGCATTTCCCCCTCGCTGTCAACTCAGCCACCCCCGCTCGCTAAAGTAGTGCAGCAGGGTTGCCGGCTGACAGCTCCACTGTTGCAGGATTTCCGACACTGATATCCTTATATCCGTCCTCATACCCATTTCCGCTCGGGTTTCTTCGGTAGCGGGACAGTTGAGCACGACGTGCACCACTGTCTCGTGACTCGTCCTCTTACCTAATTAGCTCATACCTAATTCCCCGTTCGAACTACTCAAATATGGCCTTAAATATTTACAGAAAAATCCTTCTTCATTGGATGCACCAGATGCAAGCTACTTACTCAAAGAAGATTAGCGAGTCGGACACAGCTCTCAAATGTGACGATGTGTCTTTTCTGTGGAGACAGCGGGGCAACGACAAGTTCCGTGCCAACTGTGTTGAAGAGAGCTACAAATGTTACTCCAAGAGTGTGATGTACGCTTATCATAACGGGCCAATGTACTCACTGGCGTTGGCTAACAGGTCCGCTGCCTTGCTGAGGATGAAGAAATTCAAGGTGAGAACATGGTTCTCTTCATTGTAACCCTCAGAATTATGTCTGTTTCATCATCAGCCCATATCAGTCCACTGCTGGACGTAGGCCTCTCCCAAAGCGCGCCACTCAACTCTCGGTCCTCTGCATCCAGTCTCTGACAGCCATCTTGCGACGGTCAACCTCCATCTGGCCGGGGGCGTCCCACACTACGTTTACCCGTTCGTGGCCTCCATTCGAGAACTCGTCTCCCCCATTTGTTCTACGACAGATGTGACCAGCCCACTGCCTCAGTTTGCTGATTCTATGAGCAATGTCTCAACCATTTTTGTCTTGTGATGGATGGATTGGTCCTGCTTGGGCACCGACCTTCCCTTACATCAAGGGAGCTGGGGCCATAATCCAACACATGGGGCCAGTGCGGATTGGCGGATTTCACATACTATAGATATTTTTTTTCAATGCTAACTTGTACAATTGTTTTCAACGATTACAACTAGACTGTGAGCATTATTTATATTTATTTTACCGTTATTATTATTTTTCAGGATTGCCTATCCGATGTGGCTCTTGCCCTTAAGAACGGCTACCCAATCGAGCAGCGTCACAAGCTCTATCTGCGTCGAGCTGACTGCCACATGGAGCTCGCCCAGCCAGCACTGGCTCAAGAGTCACTCCGCACCGCTGCCGAGCATGCGAGCACGCTCACCTTATCTGCGGTTCATACTGGTATGTTTATTGTTTGTCTTTTTTCTTCTCTTTTATTATCTGCAATCGGCTTCATAGCCATAATCAGATGCTTTGATTTTCTCCAGTGCCGTTGTTGAGATGAATGATGCTCCATTGAGCATAATCTCATTGCCTCGCATACTTTATGCCATGTGCTATTTTCTTTTGTCAAGGTTCATGATTTCCCATCGCTTTAAACATCTCAAGTTTCCATCTGATTCCATCAAAGTCTTCTTAACATAAGGACAGCATTGTCGCTTGGAAACTAGCTCTCTGACCGGTGAAAACTATTATTTACTCCGCTGGCTCAAAAGTGGGTCTTGGGCTCCGACACCAAAGAGCGTCCTGCGCTGTTGCCAGTCGGGCGCCTGCAACTTTCGCAGGTCCTTCTGCACCTCGTCGCCCCAGCGGTATCTAGGACATCCGACTGGTCGTCATCCGCTGGGCTTTCCGACATGCTCTCTTCGCTGCGCATTCTTCTCCCATCCTCTCCACGTGACCAAGCCAGCGGAGTCGGACTGCTTTGGTTTCTCCAATGATATCAGGCTCGGCCATCATCTCCTCGATCTCGCACTTTTTCCGGGTCGTTGGACGACAGCGCTCGAAAGATGCCATTGGCGTGACGGCACCGCCGCGCAAGCGTCGCGTAGACGCTGCGCGGGCGCTGACAAGACGCCGACAGCCGACCGCCGCAGGTTGCCTCACGATATTTTCCTTTACTGTTTCGAGAACAATCGATAAATAAAATAAATATTTTAAGTTATCTCTAATAACCGTGAAAATCTGAGTTAATATAAGAATTGAAATCGTACCTCATTTTGTTACCATTGATGTGCTGTCGACTGTACTATAAACTATAAATATTATTATAACTTGTAATAAACATACACATTAGTTGGTTCTGCGAATCAGGCATTCTGCATGTGTGGCATTTTGCGAATGGTCTATTCTATACATAAGTATGTTTGCCATTTAGTGAGTCTCCTATTCTGCACATACGGCATTTTGCGAACCTATACCATGCTAACATGCTATGTTAGCATCTACCAATGCTAACGATGTTTTTTATTTATTTATTTGTCATAACAACATCCACAGCACTTGATATTAAGTTACATTTCAATTTAAGACATAACATACATATACCGTGATACGTACCGCAATGAGGTGGAGAACTACTTGACCAATTGTATTAATTATTTTACTAGTACACATTTTAGGGAACAAATATTCAAAAATCAGTCGAGTACTTTTTGAGAAAATGTCATGTACACCTTTCTCTGTGTTTGACCGTAAATAAATACTTTTGTAGTTTTATAAGATGTGCTACTGAAAGTATTATGCTATTTTTATTATCCTTAGCGCTGTTACATTTCCTCGCAAAGTGGATATCAAATTTCAAAAAAATACGTCTTTAATATACCTGTATTCCAATTGCAATAAGCGATATACGACTCTAAATATGAATCCGCATGAGGGATAAAGTCTAGATTACTAACAATAGTAATAGTGTAATACCTAGTTATTAAGTAATTGTGTATTATTATTATATTATTTTAAAAGATGTGCTGCTGAGAGTTTTTTGCCACTTTTTCTCCTCAGCGTTGGCACCTTTTCCTTGCAAAGTGGTGTAAATGTAAATTCAAAAATATGTTAACGTGCAAAAATGTACACAACGTGCTTACTTGCAATAAAGAAATTTGACTTTGACTTTTTGACTTTGAATGTTAGCCATATACCTAGTCTTACGTGTGTTTTTGCCTCTACACTTCGTTAAAAAACGCTAGGTTAGAAAGTGGTTGAAGAAACCGAGCCGTAGACTAATTTTAAACCACGTTTATGTTAACCGCGTTATAGTTTTCATTTTGACACATGTAGGTACATTACTGCGATACATCATCGTTTATTGAGGCCCGTATTAATAAATCACTCTCAGCTCAAAAGTCAATCTTGAAAACGACCTCAAGATGGCGTTCCTATTAACAAACGTAACTTAGGTGCTCGTTTAGAAATCGGGTATCACGTGAGTAACGTATTAATAAATAAAACTCAGTTCTCAAGAGAACTGTCAAACTCACACTTGAGAACGTATTTGCTGATTGCAGGCGAACCGCGACTTGAGAAAGACATCACGTGATACGCCCTCAAGATTGGTTTATTAATAGATGACATACTTGCGATGGTGGTCACGTCTTGAGAGTGTATCAGCTGAATTCGCTCTCGGCGGGTTTGAGCACAGACTATTAACACGGCCCTAAGTCTTTTTTGACAGTTCTTGTAAATTTTTGACAGACTGACAAACTCAAATTTTAGTTGACCAAACTGTGACTGGTTTTACATGGGGAAACTCGGCAGAGACAAATACTAGATAAATACTATTTTTTAAATGCTTATTTATAACGTGATTCAATTTCGGTAAATTGTAATTCGCATAATTGCGAAAAACGGCCGTTTTTGGCACATTTTTGAACTACAATTTAGCTTGTCGCAATCATGCCATTGTATTGTATATTGAAAAATAGTATTCATCCTAATAAACATTTTGTAAATAGCTTTTTAATAAAATTTATTAAATTGGAAGATATTATTTTTTCAAGATTGGCGGCGCTAGTTGGCTCGTGGAAGGCCCTTAATTATCTATTAAATTAAAACTTCCTGCAGTATTGTAGTAATGTGTCGCATACACTTGTCAAAACAAAAGCTATAACGAAAATCCTTGAGGCTATTACTGTGTTGTAACAGCTGAATTCGAGCGCCACGTGAAGCTGCTTCAGTTGAAGCTGGATTCGCTGGCGGAGGCGAGCCCGCCCGAGGAGCTGCCATCGCCGAACGCTCTAGCGGGAACCAACGACGACTTCGTCTCAGCATCCAGCGCTGTGGAAATCAGGTTAGACAACTTATCTATTATTTACTAGCTGTAGAGGCGACAATTGCACCATACTCTCTGTTTACCGGGTCACGTCTTACGAGAAGTTACGTGTGCTTTTGAGTCAGATTCTGACGCATAATGTACGTTATTATTAGAGAACTAGCTGTACCCCGCAACTTCGTTTGCGTAGAGGAGGATGGAGGAGATCAGGAGGCAGATCTTCCTCTCTGGATCCTTGTTTCCACATCACATACCGCCATGGCTTATAGTCTATGAGCTGTCCGGATATTTCAGCTATCTCCTAGTGAAACTCCCATCAAAATCCCCTCAGCACAAAGTCACAGACAAACAGACAAAAATTCAAAAAATTGGTGTTTTGGCATCAGTATCGATCCTAAAACACATTACAATTATTCTTTTCAAAAATTATCTAATGTACAGACACAACTTTTTTACAGTCTTATTATATGTATAGATAGATATTAATTATTGCTCTCATGTTTTCTTTCTACTTTGATTTATTGTCCTTGTGTGTGTCTTGTTAAGAATTCAGAAAACAGTAAGAAATCGAAGCGATTTATTCATTGTTATTGTTATTCTTCTATAGGAGTTGCGAGAGTAGTAGAAAATGATACTGATTATGATTATGCAATATGAAACCTGTAATAAGTCCCCAACAAAATGATACAGCTTAAATGGTCACGTAGTTTTTTAGGTGGGGCAAAGCTCCATTGAAATGTTGCAATGTCTTACCGATTTCATGTCTATGGGGTAAGTGGTCTGTGGCCATGGCTCTTATTTGTATGCTTGTATATTTCAGAAAGGTTCTCTTGAAAATGGCGGGAAACGACGGTTGCGAAATTATTTGATAATATTCCTTTTAACGTCTACAGGGACTATTTTGTGTTTAATATCACGTTAAATTAATCAGAAAATGTTCGCGAATGACAGTACGGTGAAGTTATTGGATTATTTATGCAAGATCTGAAGTTTCAAGCTTTTATCAAGAGTTCCCGCTACAAGCTCGGGAGTGAACGTGACTGTCGAGCTGCTTCGTCCAGAGTGATGACGCTACGGCGTCTCCTCTGGAGGAAGACAAGAAGACGCGGCTACCCAGGGTGACGACGCTACGGCGACTCCCCTGGAGGAAGATAGAATACTATTATACATTGATTTTTCTGTAACATGACATTGGCAATTGACGAACTGTCGAGTCCATTAATAAAATAAATAAATAAATATTTCAGACGCAGCGAGTCCGCCGGCCGTCACGTGGTGACTCGCGAGCCGATGCGGCGCGGTGACGTGGTGTTCTCTGAGGCGCCGTACGCGTGGGTCACACTGGCCACACCCGAGCCCGTCTGCGAGACCTGCTGCACGGCGCAAATCAACTGTGTGCCGTGAGTACTCTGTGAGATAAGGTGTGAGTAGGCTGTGAGACCTGCTGGGGGCTGTGAGACATGCTGGGCACCGTGAGTACTCTGTGAGACCTGCTGGGCACCGTGAGTACTCTGTGAGACCTGCTGGGCACCGTGAGTACTCTGTGAGACCTGCTGGGCACCGTGAGTACTCTGTGAGACCTGCTGGGCACCGTGAGTACTCTGTGAGACCTGCTGGGCACCGTGAGTATGGGCGCCAGTACTATCTTGCCGTGAGTAGTCGGTGAGATTTGCTGGGCGCTGTAAGTGTCTGTGAGACCTGCTGTAAGCTGCTGTAGCCTGTGTGACCAGCTGTACGCTGTGAGTTATCTGTGAGACCTGTTGTAGGCTGTGAGAAGTCTGTGAGACCTGCTGGGTGCCGTGAGTACTCTGTGAGACCTGCTGGGCACCGTGAGTACTCTGTGAGACCTGCTGGGCACCGTGAGTACTCTGTGAGATAAGGTGTGAGTAGGCTGTGAGACCTGCTGGGGGCTGTGAGACATGCTGGGCACCGTGAGTACTCTGTGAGACCTGCTGGGCACCGTGAGTACTCTGTGAGACCTGCTGTTAGCTGTGAGTATGTGTGACCTGCTGGGTGCCAGTACGATCTTGCCGTGAGTAGTCGGTGAGTTTTGCTGGGCGCTATAAGTGTCTGTGAGACCTGCTGTAAGCTGCTGTAACCTGTGTGACCAGCTGTACGCTGTGAGTTATCTGTGAGACCTGCTGTAAGCTGTGAGTAGGCTGTGAGACCTGTTGTAGGCTGTGAGAAGTGTGAGACCTGCTGGGTGCCGTGAGTACTCTGTGAGACCAGCTTGGCGCCGTAAGTAGAGTGAGACCTGCTGGCCTCCGTGAGCAGTCTGTGAGAGATTCTGGGCGCCTTGAGTACTCTGTGAGACCTACTAGGCATCGTGAGTACTCTGCGAGACCTGCTGGGCGCCGTGAGTACTCTGTGAGACCAGTTGGGCGCCGTAATTAGAGTGAGACCTGCTGACCTCCGTGAGCAGTCTGTGAGAAATTCTGGGCGCCGTGAGTACTCTGTGAGACCCGCTGGGCGCCTTTAGTACTCTGTGAGACCTACTAGGCACCGTGAGTACTCTGTGAGATTCGCTGGGCGCCTTGAGTACTCTGTGAGACCAGTTGGGCGCCGTAATTAGAGTGAGACCTGCTGACCTCCGTGAGCAGTCTGTGAGAAATTCTGGGCGCCGTGAGTACTCTGTGAGACCCGCTGGGCGCCTTTAGTACTCTGTGAGACCTACTAGGCACCGTGAGTACTCTGTGAGATTCACTGGGCGCCTTGAGTACTCTGTGAGACCTACTAGGCACCGTGAGTACTCTGCGAGACCTGCTGGGCGCCGTGAGTGGTCTGTGAGACCTACTGGGCAACGTGAGTACTCTGTGAGACCTACTGGGCACCGTGAGTAGTCTGTGAGACCTACTGGGCAACGTGAGTACTCTGTGAGACCTGCTGTAAGCTGTGAGTACTCTGTGAGACTTTCTGGGCGCCGTGAGTAGTCTCTGAGACTTGCTAGATGTGAGTAGTTTGTGAGACTCACATTGCCTTTAATGAATGTTTACTGTGCATTGATTCATTTGTGCCTTAAAGTCAATTGTAGTCAAAATACGACAAATATCCAATAGCGAATACGAATAGCCAAGTGAAGCGCCGCCATTAAAATGACAATGCCAGATTCTGCCCCACCATCAACCGCTATATGTACAAGATAACGAATAACTGTAAAAATATCTCCGTTTTTTAATAAAATTATTGGTTTAAAACAAAGTCTTGTACATCTATTACTATGAATTCAGAAAATAGTAAGAAATCGATGCGAATTATTCATTGTTTTTGTTATTTTTCTATAGGAGTTGCGAGAGTAGTAGAAAATGATACTGATTATGATTATGCAATACGAGACCTGAGTCCCCAACAAAATGATAGGTACAGCTTAAATGTACACGTAGTTTTGTATGTGGGGCAAAGCTCCATTGAAATGTTGCAATGTCATTTCAGTTGTACCATGTGTTCGCGCTCCCTGTACTGCGGGGAGGCGTGCCGATCGCGCGCGCTCGTGTCCTTCCACCGCTACGAGTGCGTGGGCGCGCAGGCGTCGCTGTTCCACACTATAGGCATCGCGCATCTAGCGCTCAGGTAAGCTAACACATCACCATACTATGAGTCTTACTACTATTAGCCCTTATTATATCCAAGCCATTGACAGATTTTTATCATTGTTGACAAGGTCTAATTTTTTAAATTAAATTTTATTAAGAAAGAAATTGAATACATATTATATAAATAACTATAAGTAGATGCTAAATTTGAGATATTGACATTGTATAATATTTAAATAGGTAGCCTTGTTAATTATAAATTTTAGTTACTAATTGATTTCCGACACAATAATAATTGTACATGGAATTAAATAAATGAAAATAAGAAAATATAGGAAAAGTTAAGGGACCCATATTTTTTCTTTTATTAATATTACGGTTTCATTGTTTAAAAATTAAGTTAGGATCGTGAAAATTAATAAGTGACGATGACGTCACATTACTGAAATAGTGTCGTTCCAAAATCGGTGAATGCCCATGTTTCGGACGTTTTCGGTATTTGTAAGAGTGTGTTCATTGACATTTTACGAGTGGACTCGCCAAATATGATTCTGACCTAGAAATCATTGAAAAAGTGTTACAAACAAAAATACAATGTATTACTTGGCTGTATGGGTTAGATTCCCTTTGCCTACTACGTCAGAGCCACAGTACTTCCGGAATTCTTAATTTTACACAAACATTTTTTTTTCTCGGAATTTACCTACGAAAATATTCTGAAATAAATTCTACGTATTCAGAGAGACAAAATCTTGAAATGGTTTTTTCTTTTAGGTGTTCATAACTTTTAGACCTTGTTAATTAGATAAGCTCGTACGGTGGAACACAGAGAAAGGTGTATAGGAGAGTTTTTAAGGTTAAGATTTTCTCAAAAACTATTTGATGTATTGCAAAAATTCTTTCACTGTTTGATAGATAAAAGTTAAATCTATGCACTGTAAAATAATTATTAAATTCGGTCCAATAGTTTTTGAGAAAATCTCAACTTTATTGAGGCCCCCTGTATACTTATCTCTGTCTTCGACTGTACCTATAAACACAGAATAATCCAAGTTTCAGGCCACGATCTCTTAACTTGACGTTTTTTTAAAGGGAGTGTGAAAGTGACAAACTATCGGGTTCATATTAGTAAAACTAAATAAACTATGTGCATTCCAGAGTGCTGCTACTAGGTGCCCACACCGGCTTCCCGCGCGTGGCTCACTCAGAGCCCACCACTGCGGCTGAGTTGTTCAGGAGCTACTCTCAGGTAAATATTTAATTACATTTGTAACATATATTTATTTATTACCTAAAAATCTCACAGCATTACAAATATATAATAACATTGTCATATTGTGTGTGTGCATGCCAAAAATTTGAGATTTTACATATCTTTAATTAAATTGAGTGGTCCCGAATGTACATCCTTCATGGGGCACTGTGTTCGCTTTTATAACAAGTTGCCAGAAAGTGTCACGACGTTGACAGAGAGGAAATTTAAAAATTTCATTATAGTAACACTTGTTAAGAAGGCGTATTACAGGATAGAGGACTATTTAAACGATGAACATGCATGGTGTGTGTCGCCGGTTCCGCATGAGGGATAAACTTACTAACAATAGTAATAGTTACGTACTGTATAGTTATTAAATAATCATTGTATTATCATTGTTTTAAAAGATGTGTTGCTGAGATTTTTTTTGCCACTTTTTCTCCTCAGCGTTATTCCTAATTACAAGTTTCCTTGTCCGCAGGTCGATAACATCGATATATACAGCCGCGAAACCCCCGCATTCTACAGGATGTTCAACTTGGTCACCAACTTCGACAAGATGAACAATACCGACTATATACAGTATGCTCTGGTAAGATGCTTCAATTTGTAAGTCACCAGGAATACTTGTTTCATCACTTAAAAATAACTCAGATCAAGCATCAATAAACGTTATAGAACTATACCGCAGCCCAAATAAAGTGTCTTATTTTGTAAACAAAAACTACCCTACCCTACTAACATTTTAAGCTGTTCTGTGGTTATTGCACAGTTATTTTCACATTATTAGATCGGATCACTTTATTTTCACAATGATGAACAGGTTCAATCAATCAGTTCCTTCAGTGTTACACCACAACAAGTAATTAGACGATCATGTTTGTTTACAAAATAAGATACTTGATTTGAGGTGTGGTATAGACAGTGAACTGTCTGTATTCATAAAATTAAAGGCTAAATACTAATAAAGATTTTACATATTTTTATTTATTTAATCAAGTAAATATAGATAATAAAATTGATTATATTGGAAGATATTATTTTTTTAAGATTGGCTAGCGCCTAGTCGGCTCATGTCAGCTCCTTAAGTATACAAATAAAACGAATAGATGTGAAACGTGGCCGGAGAATGATCCATGTGAGGCGATGCGGCAGGCTATCACCAGATGGATTATACATTGCGGACTAGTACAGCCCACAATGGGGACTGCTCGGGCGCCAGTCGGGTCGCGGATGTATCACAGTTTCCCGTGGCTCGGCAAGAATGGCACGAGGTGGAACACCCCAGGACGTTTAGTCGGTATGCTGCCCCTTCAGGGCGGTGAGCCCGACATAACCAACACGCTCCCCCGTGCGTGGTGACACATGATTTGCATGTTTTACCTGGGTTAAAAAAAAACCAGGACAGACCACATATTAGGCACATACATTATAAACCCTTCATAATTTGAAATTAAATTATAGCAGGTGTAAACAGGCATTGTCATTCAACAAAATAATAATAATACATTTATTTTTATAAATAATATGTATATATTTTTTATATTATATAATTCAAATTCATTTATTTTTGCTTATTAACTAGGTTCACAATCAAACCATGCAAAATAGTATAAGTAGGTATACAATTCACCCATGCAACAGTATTGGTGGGTAGATAGTTTGTTACCAATGAACACTGTCAACTTTAGGTCAAATCTTAGAAATAATTAAATTACATAATAAAATAAATGTCAATCGTTAACTATTCATGTCAGTCATACAGTTTCGCAAAATATTCTTTTAAGTTATAAAATGGCCTAGTCAATAAATATTCTATATATTTATTGACTAGGCCATTAAATATTCTATATAGATTTACATCGAATAAAATACGTATGTAACATATTTTCTAAACGGTTTTTCAGACGGCCACCTTGCTGACACTATACCTGGAGACTTTTACGTCTTTCTTTGAAGAGATGCATCTGTGTGTGCCGCACCCGATGCCCGCTGCGCAGCTGCGGCTGTTCGCGGCTGCTGTGGTGCTGCGCAGCCTCGGGCAGCTCGTCTGCAACGGACACGCCACGCTGGGCCTCGCCACTATAGACGTGGCTGATAACGGTAACGTTAATACATCATCATCATCAGTCCTAGGCCTCTCCCATGATAATGAGACTCTAGGCACGTCATAGTATCCTGGTACCTACTTTTAATGAAACTTCATCATCATCAGCCCGTATCAGTCCGCTGCTCGACGTAGGCCTCTCTCACGCTACTCAACATGATAATGAGACTCTAGGTACGTCATAGTATCCTGGTACTTTTAATGCAACTTCATCATCATCAGCCCGTATCAGTCCGCTGCTGGACGCAGGCCTCTCCCAAAGCACGACAACATGATAATGAGACTCTAGGTACGTCATAGTATCCTGGTACTTTTAATGCAACTTCATCATCATCAGCCCGTATCAGTCCGCTGCTGGACGCAGGCCTCTCCCAAAGCACGACAACATGATAATGAGACTCTAGGTACGTCATAGTATCCTGGTACTTTTAATGCAACTTCATCATCATCAGCCCGTATCAGTCCACTGCTGGACGCAGGCCTCTCCCAAAGCACGACAACATGATAATGAGACTCTAGGTACGTCATAGTATCCTGGTACTTTTAATGCAACTTCATCATCATCAGCCCGTATCAGTCTGCTGCTGGACGCAGGCCTCTCCCAAAGCACGACAACATGATAATGAGACTCTAGGTACGTCATAGTATCCTGGTACTTTTAATGCAACTTCATCATCAGCCCGTATCTGTCCACTGCTGGACGTAGGCCTCTCCCAAAGCACGACAACATGATAATGAGACTCTAGGTACGTCATAGTATCCTGGTACTTTTAATGCAACTTCATCATCATCAGCCTGTATCAGTCCATTGCTGGACGTAGGCCTCTCCCAAAGCACGCCAGTCAACCCTATTCTCGTGCTTCTGCAACTAGTCTCTGCCAGCCATCTTGCGAAGGTCATCCCTCCATCTGGTCGGGGGGCGTCCCACACTACGTGTACCCGTTCGTGGCCTCCATTCGAGAACTCGTCTACCCCATCGGTTATCGGTTCTACGACAGATGTGACCAGCCCACTGACACTTCAGTTTGCTGATTCTATGAGCAATGTCAACCACTTTTGTATTCTGGCGGATATACTCGTTTCTTATTCTATATAACAGAGAAATTCCAAGCATAGCTCTTTCCATAGCTCGCTGAGAGACTTTGAACTTGTGGGCCAGTCTCAACGTCAATGACCACGTTTCGGCTCCGTAGGTCATCACTGGCAGGACGCACTGGTTGAAGATCTTAGTTTTCAGGCATTTTGGTATGAAGAAGTAATACGTGTACTTCTTCATCCTTTTTCTATTTTTTAATACTGGACTCGAGTGTTCGTCATTTGCCAATGTCATGTTACAGAAAATTCAATATATTCAATAGTCTTCTATCTTCCTCCAGGGGAGTCGCAGTGGCGTCTTCACCCTGGGTAGCCGCGTCATCATGTCTTCATCCAGAGGAGTCGCCGTAGCGTCATCACTCTGGACGAAGCAGCTCGACAGTCACGTTCACTCTCGAGCTTGTAGCGGGAACTCTTGATAAAAGCTTGAAACTTCAGATCTTGCTTAAATAATCCAATAACTTCACTGTACTGTCATTCGCGAACATTTTCTGATTAATTTAACGTGATATTAAACACAAAATAGTCCCTGTAGACAGGAAAATTATAAAATAATTGCGTAACCTTCGTTTCAAAGTCAAAGCGTCTTTATTGCAATCGGTTACGGGATACAAAGTAGGTCTTAAATTATTATATGTTCATACATAACCTACCCGTTTTGTGGGCATGCAATAGATACTATATACATTAATTGGTTAATAATACATTTATAAGTTTTAATGCCTTAATATTATACATTTATTTAGGTATGTCAATAATATCTCCTATATTAATTGTTAAAATTTGTAATTTAAATATTCTTGCAGTGTATAAAAACAGTTTTCCAGTAATATTTAGTTATCCCGCCATTTTCAAGAGAACCTAAGCCATACTTATTCTTCTGTATATTTATGAGCACGTCGTATGTTCCAGGTACGGGTCATACTGTGACCGAGATGGAGATTCGTCGCGCGACCGCCATATATCCCTCGGCGGCCATGATGAACCACTCGTGCGACCCTAACATCATCAACACGTGAGCATTGACACTGATAGTAGGTGATAATTGGGACTTTAAACTCACCGTTCGCTGTGCTAAAGCACAGCTCACTCATGAGTTTATAGTCCCCAATTATCATGTTAAATTATCGATGCGCTTCGACAACATTACAGTATGCGTGCGAACCATACCGTAAGGTATCGAACTTAAACTGCACTAGGGCGTTCCGCTCACGCGGAATGTCTTCAGACCCGACTAAATATATAAATACGACCAACATTAACATAATCTTTATTTAGTGCGAACCATTGGGCTGCAAACTCGGTCTACCATTCTACACGAAAATGAAATTTGTAAAACAACCTTACTCATTGAAACTAGCACCAGTATATTCGGATTCGGTGAAAACAAATTCTCGCCACGGAAAACTTTTACCTAATACGATTCGTTGCATTATTTCTGGACCTTCTAATTGCGGCAAAACTAACTTGGTTGTTGGTCTGCTGTTGCACGAAAATGGAGTGTATTTTCGAAATGTATACATTTATTCCAAGACTCTATTTCAGCCTAAGTACGTATTCTTAGAGAAAGTCCTACAAACTATCCCAAGTGTGTCATTTAAAAAATTTCATGAAAATGATGAAGTATTGAGCCTGAATGAGGCTGCTTCTAATTCGGTGATAATTTTTGATGATGTATCGTGTGAAAATCAGAATAACATACGTAATTATTTTGCAATGGGTAGACATAAAAATATAGACTGCTTTTATTTAAACCAAACGTATAGTAAAATTCCAAAGCAATTAATACGCGACAATGCCAACCTTATTATATTATTTAAGCAAGACGACATTAACTTACGCCATGTTTACGATGAACATGTTAACACAGATATGACATGGACACAGTTTCGAGAGATGTGTTCAAAAATTTGGAGCACTCAATATAGTTATCTGGTAATAAACAAAGATTGTGAAAAAGGTAATGGTTGTTACAGAATGGCATTTGATACGTTTGTAATTCTGGATTAACGGTTTATAAATCATTCGTTTACGTTTTTACCTTCATTGTTATTTTTGACATCGTGAAGTATAGTCAAAATATGGATAAGGAACAGGCCTTGAAAATACAAATAGTAAAATCTGCTGAATCTGTAAAAAAAAAACTTAAACGGATACGAGACATTAGAACTAACAATGAAATAGTTATGGATTCTGTTCTCAGACCAATTACAGAACCACTAAAACAATTAGTAAGCAAAAATGATCACGTCTTTGATAAAGTTTCAACACCGAAAGAAAATAAATTTACGAAGAGAAAATTTAGTCGTACTCCTACAGTAAGAAAAACATCGCCCCCAAAAATATCTGATGATGAGTATTATTACCCTGACGATGAAAATGATAGCAATAGTGATGACATTCGCGAGTATAATAAGACGGTAAAATGTGGTGACTCCAATAATGAACTTGATGACGATGAATTACATAGTAATTCAGAATATTCGGAATATAGTGACAACAATAATCTACAAGTTGATACAAGTGGAACATCCTTCAAAACTAGTGAAAGTGCTAGCCCACGCCCATCCTGGTCCATGTCAGAAATAGTTGACGAAAATATTCCTTTTGGTGTAAGAAGAGAAAGAGAAAAACTTATGATGGGAATGGCATCTGTTTCTCTCAATGAAGATCATATAATTATTGGCGGACAACCCTATGTAAGAACTTTAGGATTGATGGAATTACTGTTTAAGAAATCACCAGATCTACGTTTGGTAACGGAAGATGATAGATGTAATTATAAGAAAATGTTAATAGCTACGAATGCTCATCGTCGTGATTATGATTCCACAAAACCAATTAAAAGCAACAAAGGACGAAAGTACACACAGGTAATAAGACCTTTGTTTATAAAGCTTGCAAAAAATTGTGTTAGTACTGAAAGCATGTCCCATGGATCCGGATTACCTTTAATGAAAAAGCTTAAACAAAATGTAGATTACATTTATTGGGATGACCCTAATGAAATAGTTGATAGATTAAAGCTCTTGATAGCTTCTAGAGACGCTGGTAACACTGGACTAGATAATGAAATTATATCCATAATTGAAGAATTGCGTGAAAGTGGTTTAATTAAATAAATATTTATATGTTGTATTTTGTTATTGTAAGACAGTCACCTTACAACCATCAGTAACTACAGTTCTATAGGGAAATGAATATCGATAAATTCGGTCATCACGTCCACAAACGTTTCCGTGCATCAGTACAATTATTGGATATTGACGATTTCTTAAAAATTGAAAACGGAGAAATTAATGTACAACATGCAAGATTAAAAGGAGTGAACGTTCCATTAGAATCTCACCATGCTGTGAACAAGGAATATGTCGATCAAATTATTACTCAATTTTGGACAAGTAAGAAAATAGTAGAAGAACTAAATAAATTAACATTATCCATCAAACAATACCTACAGGCACACTATTACACGAAACCTGATATAGACTCAATTATTAAGTCGCCGAAAGTGTAGATAAAGAAATGAGTAAACAGCGAGTTGTGGATGAAATTCACAAAGCAGCAAGAAAAAACTTCATTCGGCGATCTGTGACATTAAAAGGTATTGATGATTTGTGGCAAGCTGATTTAATTGATGTGCAAAGTTTAGCAAAATACAACTACGGCTACAAGTACATTTTAGTTATAATAGATGCTTTTTCGAAATTTGCTTGGGCATTTCCAGTTAAAACAAAAACTAAATCTGAAATATCAATGGCTTTTAAAAATATTTTTAGCAATGGTCGTTTTCCTATCAATTTGCAAACAGATATGGGAACTGAGTTTTATAATGACACGTTCAAGAACCTAATGAATTTACATAGAATAAATCATTATTCTACATATTCTACTAAAAAAGCCTCGATTGTTGAAAGATTGATAAGAACTTTGAAAAATAAGTTATATAAATATTTTAGCTTTATTGGTGATTATAAATGGGTGGGAATTCCTTTGAAGACCATTGTTGATTCTTATAATAATAGTTTTCATCGAATTATTAAATGCAAACCAAAGGACGTTAATCTTAAAAATCAATCTGTTGTATTAGACAACATTAAAAAATCACAATTATTACATCCCACAACAAACAAATATCATGTAGGAGATAGTGTTCGCATCAGCAAGTATAAAGGAGCATTTCAAAAAGGATACACTCCTAATTGGTCAACAGAAATATTCATTATCAGAAAAATAAATACGACAAAACCGGTCACTTACCTAATTGAAGATCAGCGAAAACAGAAAATATTAGGTTCTTTTTATGAACAAGAACTGCAAAAAACCAAATATCCTAACGTATATTTGATTGAAAAGGTCTTAAAGAAGAAAGGTACTAAACTGTTCGTTAAATGGCTTGGACTTGGTGAAAACGAAAATAGTTGGATAGATAAAAAAGATATTGTTTAAAATTTATATATAATGCCCTTGATAACATCATTCTTTTATTTCCATCTTAGTGATGCAAGGAGGAGGACTTCTTAATAATATAATAAATAATTTGCCATTTGAGTTACATTTACCTGGATACAATTATTGTGGTCCCGGCACCAAATTACAAGAACGGTTATTACGAGGAGATAAGGGAGTCAACCGATTGGATAACGCTTGTATGCAACACGATATAGCATATTCAAAATATTCTAATTTACAAGATAGACATACGGCGGATCTCGAGTTATTAAATATGGCTAAACAAAGGGTTAAGTCAAAAGATGCAGGTGCAGGCGAAAAAATTGCATCATGGTTGGTAAGCAAGGTTATGAAGACAAAATTAAAAGCTGGCGCTGGAATTAAGGGATTTAAAACATTTGTTTCGAAAATACGAAAACATTTACGAAAAAGCAAACTTAAAGGTAATAAATCGACAATAAAGCAGGCTTACCTTGTTGCGAAAAAGTTATTTTCCAAAGACAGTAGAATTCGTTTACCACGTGTAATACCTATTCCAAAAACTGGTGGAATCTTGCCGTTAATACCTATATTCGCAGGATTATCCGCATTGGGGTCGTTAGCTGGAGGAGCAGCGGGTATTGCGAAAGCTGTCAATGATTATAAATCGGCTAATCAAAAACTCCAAGAGTCCGAACGACATAATAAAATGATGGAATCAATTGCTTTAGGTCGCGGTTTATATATCAAACCATATAAAAAGGGCAATGGCTTGTTTGTACCTACTTCAAAAAACTAAACAAAAGGCTACCCAGACGTGCCCTTACTAACTTGGATATTATAGAATATGCCAATGATATTCCTTACTTTAGAGGTGTTTACATGAGCGACAAATTACCAAACAAACCAAAACTGATCGAATGTGCAATTATCAATTTGGACAAATATAAAAATGAAGGAACTCATTGGGTAGCCTATGTAAAATTACATAATTATTGTGAGTATTTTGACAGCTTTGGAGATTTGAAGCCACCTATAGAACTCGCACGATATTTGGAAAATCGTGATATTTTTTACAATTATACGAGGTATCAAAGTTTTAACAGCACTAATTGTGGACATCTATGTCTGAAGTATCTGAAAACCTTTTGGAGAAAACATTTAAAATGACTAACTTCTCACGATACATTACCATTACCATAATGACATTCACACTGTCCATATCTGACACTAAGTCAACTTTGACAACTAATTATACCCCCGCCTTACAACTGAACGGAGAATATGAGTGTGGTTTACTAAATTTTTCTACTTTTAATTCTATACCGAACGTGGATCATAGAAATAATAAACTACATTACGGCGAAAGTGAATTTATGGAATTACCAGAAGGCTCCTACGAACTACAAGACATTAGTGACTTTTTAAAAGAAAATATCAAAGACTGCTCATTTAAACTAACATGTAATAACAATACTTTGAAAGCTAAAATTATATGTTCGAAAGATATTCATTTTGAAAAGGATAATTCGATAGGTAAAATATTAGGTTTTGGAAAAGAAAGGTTAAAAGCTAATATATTACACGAGTCCCGCTTTCCCGTAAGCATTCTCTCGACAACCGTACTCAGGATCGAATGTGATATTATAAGCGGATCTTTTGTGAACGGAAAGCCAAGCCATATCATTCATGAGTTCGCGCCTAACGTTCCACCAGGTTATAGAATTATCGAAGTACCAAAAAACATCATTTATTTCCCTGTGAATCAAAGAGATATAAGCTCTATTAACATAAGGATATTGGATGTGAATGATAACGTAGTTAATTTACGAGACGAAGAAATTCAAATATATTTACACCTAAAAAGAAAATGATTGATTTTAATAAATACTCGCAATCTGCTTCGAAAAATTGTAGTACAAATAGTGATGTTGAGAGGATAACATCTTCTACAAAAATAAAGAAGAAAAAATCATATTCTAAAAAGAAATTAACAAAAGAAAACGCTAAATTTCTCAAGCTTATCGGGTTAAAATGAGTATCTTGAATATAACCGACTCTCCAGTATACGACAACTCTATCGAAAGTTATGAGTATCATTCTTACAAGCCGTACGTCACGAGTTTTAATATGAACGATGAGATACGTATACCCATTAATCAGCAAGACTTATACGTATTACCTTCAGCTAGCACTTTGTATATAGAAGGAAATGTTCAAGCTTTCAATAGAGAATCGAAATCCAGACTTACGCATATTAATTTCACGAACAATCCATTACTTTATCTCTTTCAAGACGTGCAATATTATCTAAACGGAGTCTCTATAGATCACGTTAAATCTCCAGGCATTACTGCAACGATGAAGTCTTTAATGTCAATGAGTGAAGGTGAGTCGAAAATTTCAGAAAGTTGGGGGTGGAAAATTAATGGCACTACAAACCACGGAGGTAAATTTTCTGCATCTATACCTCTTAATAAAATTCTAGGCTTTGCAGAAGATTTTAATAAAATCATTATTAACTGCAAACACGAGCTCATTCTATTACGGAGTAATTCTAATTTGAATTGCTTGAAATTAAACACGGGTGAATATATTCATGATATTGAAATTACTCAGATAGTTTGGAGAGTACCACACGTAAAGGTATCTGACCGCGAACGAATTAACCTGCTGCGTGTCTTAGAAAAAGATCGAGCTTTAAGCATAGTCTTCAGAAATTGGGACTTGTATGAATATCCATTACTTCCGCAAACTACAAAACATACTTGGTCAATAAAAACATCGTCTCAAATAGAAAAACCGAGATATGTAATTTTAGGCCTACAGACAAATCGAAAGAATCAAGCTGACAAAGACATGTCGCAATTTGATCACTGTAATTTACGTAATGTAAAGGTATTTTTGAATTCGACTTACTTTCCTTACGAAAACCTAAATGTAGATTTTACCAACAATAATTATGCTTTATTATATGAGCAATACACAAAATTTCAGCAGTATTATTACGGACGCAGAGCGGATCCTTTGTTAAGTTTTGAGGATTTTAAAAACAAAGCACCATTGTATTTAATAGATTGTAGTCGACAATCTGAAAGATTACAAACAGGAAGCGTAGACATACGTTTGGAGTTAGAAGCACTTATTCCAATACCAGACCAAACATCAGCTTATTGTCTCATATTAAACGACTGCATTATAGAATACAAGCCGCTGAGTAATATTGTGAAGAAAATATCGTAAAATAATACAATGAATCAAAATTATATATTTATAGACGTACAAGGCTTTAAGGATTCGTATAACTGTTTTATAATTAAGGAGCTAGCTCTAGCTACCTCAGACTACACTCAAGTATTTTTAATTAAACCTCCATATTCGTTTTCTAATTTAACCAAAGAAGAAAAAAAATGTGTTAAATGGATAGAAAGAAACCGAGGTATTCTTTGGAGAGAAGGATACATTGATTACCGTGAATTTAAAAGAATGATTTTACCTGTATTAGTGAACAAACAGATTATTGTTAAGGGTGCGGAAAAAGTTAAATGGATTACAGAATTATGTGGTTCGTGCACTGTCGTAGATATTGGTGAAAAGGGTTGTCCAAATTTCTTAACATTGTATAAAACTTTCTGTAGTAGTGTAAATAATTTTAATTGTTTAGTTCATAAGAAATGCTGTGCTTTAAAAAATGTGTTATGTATTAAAACCTGGTACATTGATAATAATATGCAATGTTTTGTTCTTTGACTTTCATAAATTGTGTATTAGCTACCTACTTATAATATTTGCGAATTTATATTATGATTATTTCAATAAAAAAATTTTTTATAATCACACCTTTTTATTTATTTCAAATAAACATAATTTCTAGCTATGTACATTTTTAAATGACTAAAATCATTGAAATCTTATTAATAATAATATTAATACAAATGACAAATTATTACATAAATAAACAAAGTCTTTATTGACAATACTTAATAATCATTTTAATAGTAGATACTTATAAATTTTAAATTATCACATAAATGACAAGCCAATCATTATCTTGTGGCTGCGGTGAAGCACTCCGGAAGTAGTATCTGAAAAGAATAAAACTTTTATTTAAAATTACATTTTAATTACTTGTCTTCACAAATGTTAATAATAATTATGTTAAATTATAAGCAAAGTAAATGTTTACCTATTTAATGCGATCCGTAGGTATGAAGTCAGGCGCTGCAAGGTTGGCAGTGTAAACCTGAAAAGAAGAAGTTTTACTGTAAAACACTGCGTCTATGTAAACCACGTTACTAATTAGTTTTTATTATTCATACAAAATACTTACTATTTTCCAATATCGGAGCGCTCTCCCATTTCCCTGGATACCAGGAACAATGTATGCAGCGCTGATCTCATCACATCATCTTGATCACTATGCACATTGTATGTTGATTTAACAAGAACCCGCGTTTCGACCACAGTTTCTTGCTCCGTGTATTCACTAATTTCCATTTTTATTGAAAATTTAGGCACGAGTTCATCTCCCACAGCTATATAACTAGTTCGCGACATTTTGCAATACGTTTACACGGCTCAGGTAATCGGTGACGAATGAAGTTTAAAACGCTAATTAAAATAAGCTAAGAAGTGCATTTTCGTCTTGTCGAAACATGCATAATAAAATACACCTCGCGAAGAGGCGTCGCGACGCATTGTAGACATGCAGGAACTTGTTCTTGCGATGACCTCATTAGATACCTATGCAGGCTGTAACGTAAAGTGTACTCATAGGAAACCCAAATTTTACTGTAAGGTTTATTATCCGACCGTCGAATGGAGAAGGGTAATGTTTAGATGTTTTTGAGTAGGTTTATATAAATAAAAAATAAAATTTAGTAAGTATGTTTTTATTAATATTTAGCAGAAGTATGCAATAACCTAAATTAATTATATACTTATATTTTACAAATTACTTATTTAATTAAACATTAATGGTAAACCCTTCATATTGTAGCAAATAAATTTGAAGAAATAATAGTTCGCAAACATTGCAATCTCAGCTTCAATTACAGAGTTCTTACACTTGTGAAGATCGAGCACCATTTCAATGTCATTAATTGATGACCCGCGCCTTGACATCAGGCTACTTTCAATTTTATTGGTATATCTTACAGCAACAATGTAGTCATTTTGAATAAGATTTCCTAATCTTAAGTTTACACAACTTGCGAATTTATTAATTGCTTCCAATATCAGCGGCGTAATATTTAATGGACACCTTTTATCGCAAAATATAAATTGAAATAAAGTAAATGGACAGATACCATGTCCATATTTTCTTAATTGTTTGAATTCCTTGTACACATGTCGCCATTCCATAACATCAAAAAATAAATCACAATCTTCATAAAACACATACACTTGGGGCAAAAAATCGGCTGAAGCCCATAATCCGGTTGTTATCTGGACACCATTTTTATGTACATAAGTGTGTTTTGAAATAACTACATTAGACAAATAACCTTCCGACATGTCTTTCTCTACAGGTATCAATCAGAAGAATAAATAGTGTCCCCAAGCAAACGTGGATACATTGTCGTCCGAGATTTTTCGTTTATCATCCTTTGATGACAATGCAATTTTATTAATTTCTCGAGTAAATAGCTGATGCTTAATGGATTTAAATAGAATATTTTTTTTGCGTATTACCATTTCTCGGTCTTCTAGAACTGATTTATAATCTTCGAAAAATATATCATTTAAAACGTATTTTTTTACGCCCTTCGCTTTTTTTATTTCAGTGGTTTCTGTTTTTATGCAATATAATTTGGACCGGAGACCTACAAATTCCACAATGCTTTTACCTCCAAGCTCATCTTTGAACAAACCGGGCACTTTTTTATTTATACGTTCTATTTGATAAATGTTATTTTCTGAATAATTACTTGTGTCAAAATAATGTTTGAAATGCGTTTTTATATCATTGTAGAAATCATCTGTTTCAATATAGTACAAAAAACTGTCAGTATCAGTATAACAAAGCTTAAGTCTCGGGCCATAAAAGGGTTTCATGACGGAGTAATGAAAATTGTACATATGACACTTCGATAATTCTAAAACCGTAAACCCGATGTAAATAGGTTTGTCAAGAACGACACTTTCTGGTTTCATCTGAATGCCAACAAAGTTTTCGCTAAACACGGTTGCGCTATGAAAATTTGGCCTTGCTATTAGTTGACTTGCAGAGGTTGTTTTTTTCGTTTTATTCTGGTCATCACTCCACTTATTTACTAATTTAACATCAAGCCTTTTTTCAGAATCTTCTAAAGTTTTACCGAATATGCTGTTGTTCAGTAGTTTGAAGAAATCTTGTTCGAATGCAGACTTAGCTTTTTGTCTTAATGAGGTGTTTAAGTCAATGTATTGCTTTAAATAAGGACTCTGTTTGAATTGTATGACCCGACGAATTGCAATTAATTTTAAGCCAGCGTTTATACATTGTTTCAAGTGAACATAATGAATAACATAACAATACTTATCATACAAATTCGGAATTAGTTTCGCCGTCTTCGAACCGGGTGGTACACATTTTTGAGGACAATACGGTATATCATTATGTAAATCATGCAATTTTTCCGGATATGAGAGGTCTACTTCTAAAATATATCCATATTCGTTATCATCTGGAAGTTGATAAAAGTCAATGTTATTGATTTCTATTTTATTTAATAGTCGAAAATCGGAATAGGGCAAATATGCGCACATAGCAAACCCGTATAAATTGTTACAATCTATGTAAATTAAATAACTGTCCTGCTCGTCTGATCGATAATTTTTTAAATACTTATTATTAGCCTTCGCATACCTGGTCGAACATAAACATACGCCACCTCGAACTCCTTTTTGTATCATCCGAATAATTTCTAAGTCATCAATTAGTTCTAATTGAACTTTAGTCTTAAGCAACATTGCATCGAAACTTAAACTAGGCGTTGTCAAATAAAAAGCGGGGTCTAACTTGTAATTATTCCTACAAGTCTGACGAAAGTTTTGAAAAACATCGGCCAACAGTACAACATCCGTTTTAAGATAAAAATCTGTATACTCGCCCAAGGTTTCAATTTTAAATGTTTTCCAAACTTTTTTGGCATGATTATAATCAAATTTAGAAATGTTTTTACCTGTAAGAGTGTTAAAAAAATCATGTAATGAAGGCAAACTACTTTCTTCATACGATTGCCAAGAAGTCATGTATTCGTAAGGATATATTCCTTTACGTTTACACAATTCGAACTCATTTTCGTCAGAGAAAAAACGAAATAAATGCGTAAAGTCTTCTTTATTCAAATTTTCAACTAGTTTTTCTAAACTAGTTCCTAAAAATTTAAATGTGTCTACAAAGCGCACCGCTATGTACTCAGTTTCATTAACAGAGAAAAATTTTGTAAACGATATATAGTTTTCTTTGGTTTTAGCAATTACTTTAATCCGTCCTTCCATCTCTCCCAATTCACGTATAAATAAATGAGCATCATATCCTGACAAATTATGAAAAAAAATTGGTATAAACTTCGGCAATACAAATCTGATATTACAGTAAGAATGCGATGCGCCGCGGTATTTACCTGTTAAATGGCAATGGTCTCTTACTCGGTCATCTAATAATAATTTAGAACAAATGAAACAATTACGTGCTACAGTAAATTTATTGTAGTCTTCTTGAGTAAAAATCATGGGGACAGGCTCGTTTAAAATTTTGTAAATTGATGAAACATCCTTTTGTAGGTATTTAATGAATTTATCAATGCAATCTGGTCCACGATATGATACATACTTGTTCAAAGAACTGTCGTATGAACTAACAATGTAATAGCCAAAAGCGGCCGGAATGTGTTTTTTTAAATCTCTTGTATAACCAGAGCTCTGGTGCGGCTCACATGGCTCTAGAAAAGACTCAAAATCGGCGTAAATTACAAATGGCATATCTTGCATACGTTCATAATGCTTAAACTGTATAATGGACCCATTTTTTGGTAAAATCGTTGATACACCACCGCATACGTGATCGTCCAATGTATTTTGAGCATTAAAAAATAATAAACAATCATCACAAAAATATATTCTACCATGATGTTTGGTCAGCTGAGATCTCATCAATCGATCTAATTTTTTAATTAAACAATAGTGAGTGCGGTTTTCATTTTCTAACATTAAGAGATTTATATGATGCTTCTTTTTTTTCTGCGTTCTATAGAGTGGGCCGACTATATTTTTATATTTATTTAGACCGTATATATTAACACTGATATCCGGGTTATTTTTTTCAAATATTTTTATATCAGAAAAGGCTGCTGGAAATGCCATGTTCTTCAAATTAAGTACCTCTTTAAAATCAGGGTACGATGAAACACGATCTCCATTAGCTTTAGCTGGGAAAAGTGCAGCCATAATACTCCAAAGGAAACAAAAACTATCATTATTTCTAATGTTGATACAAGCTCGCTTCATTTTTATACATTTCGGCAGTTCTATGTAACTGGATGCTCTTAAAGGCGAATATTTATTAATATTTACCTCTAGATATAAGTTCTTTAAAAAGGACCAGCCGCTGTCCCTTTCTTGAAATTCATCAATTTTTTTAGATATAGTATCAACAACCTGCGCATACAAGTTTTTAAAGTCATAATTTTGATGTATGCAGAAATTGGTTGTAGCAAAAGATTTAATTTCGCTGGTGTCATTCTTTGCCAATGTAAAGTCACAAAACAATTCAAAATTCGCCTTGATATTTATATGTTGCGATTGCTTTGCCTCGATTAGCCGACGCACGGAAGCGCGAACGCGTCGGAGGAAAGAAGTAGGCGTTTCGCCGCCATCGCCCTGCTCCAACCCCGTCGTCGACCCTCGTACACGATACGATGCGATACGATTACGAAATGCGGAACTGTATTTATCGACGCAGTCGTTCAATTCAACTGCAATATTATTTTTATGCGAATTACTGCGAAGATGAGCAGAGAAGGCTTTATTTTGAATCGATTGATCGCACGCAGTGCAGTATGTCTTTCTACCTGACATGATAGTTAAATGGGATATTAATGGAAATATGCCTAAGTTGCCTACTCAAAACAAAGTAGAATAAAAACGATACGGGTTTACCATTAATATCTATTTAATATAATTGTTTACCTTTATTTTTAATTCAATAGTAAAAAAAGAAATTATCAAGTTCCTGTTATTACAATATAATAACAGAAAAATGTACACAAAAAAATTTATTTCCTTTTGTCAGCGAAATAAATGGAGTCTTTGTCACCAATTTTTTCTTTGGCGATTCTGAGAAACTCTTTTAAATCACGTAATTCTCGCGCATTGGAGTTAGCCCTATATTTCAGACATAGAGTGGCCTTCTCCAATCGCTCTTTCCAGTCCTGGACGCCTACGACGTCCTTGGAATTGTATACGCGCAGTTCGACGTATACATCCCCATCTAAGTCCGCTTTGCGTCGCAACACGCCGTCAGCGACCCGACGCGTTAATGTTGACGTGAGAGTGGTAACGCCTTTTCGAGCGGCCTGCACCGCCCGAGTCACCTCATTCTCGTCCTCGCTATCTGAAGACAGCAGCGTTCGCACCGGTTTGGCGGCCGCGTGTGCCGGCGGCGGGCGAGCGCTCGTGCCAACTATAGGCGCTGGGACCGATGTGGGGCGAGTAGACTTTTTGGGACGCGACTTCTTCGCTTTCTTGGATGGCGGTTCTGCTCTCAGAGTAGTTTCGGTTCTGCAACGGTAATTTAACCAAAAATAAATATCTTTGTATAATAAACATATACTTACTTACCTATAAATGGGTATAAGTAGGTACTCATTCCTTTTGAATATAATAAGATTGACTCGAATTATCACAATGTATCTAGCGAACGGGGGATGTTGAGATGTAATACATTTAGGTAAGTATTATGGTATATAGTAGAGATTACATAATATTTAATTAGATAATTACCCCTCGCCTTCGGATTCTGAGATGGAAAACAACGACCGCCGCCGTCCCTTCTCTGTCGTCGCTGTAGAACGCTTGTAGTCTGCTTCAGACCTGTAATAATTATTTATAAATAAATAAATCGTAGAACACCAATTATATCAACGTGTTAATGACCTCAAACTATGATTTCAAAGCTGTGGGTCCAAAGACAACACATGTGGACCAACGCGATTAGTTTCGCGATCACAATTAACTATACATTTCTATAGTATCTGATTTGGGATTAGAATCGGAGATCTTGTGCAAAATAGACACGCGGAGTTATCTCATTCACCGGCTATGCAAAAGAATGAAATGCATCGAAAAATCACTGAGACCTATCACACCTAAATATTATAAATATAAAAAATAAAACTTACGAACATTATTGAAATAGCACGAATCCGCAGCTTGAAGATATGTAGAACACTAAATGAAGTAGTACCGCACTTTGAAACAACAGACAAATAATGGAAATTTCCACAAAAAAAACAACCTTTTATTTGCAACCTACAACCAGGGATCATCAACCATTGATCGTCAATCTTATTTTAAACAGCGCACGAAAACGCCTCTACGTAGGTGGACACCACTTTAATGACGATGACCTTCAATGATATGTATTTTATAACCACTAACTAAATAAATATACAAGTGAAAAACTTAAAAAAAAGAGCTTCTCTGATTGTTCGCCGTGCAAAGGTGAAAATACTAAATTGTAATTGTATATAAATATTGAACTACATGCCTATACAATATAAATAATCATTATAAAATACCTGTAGGTATTAAAAGTAACTGTTGTGACAAAACTTCTACTATGTACGTACACACCGACTCGCAAAGAAAAATAAGATTTATTTTGAGTTAAATAATATAATTATTATTTTTACGTATGAAATAACGATCATTTTGCTTTGGTTATATTTGTTTAAATATTTATCTATTTGTCACTGATAACTAACTGACTAACTAACTAACTAACAAACTGTTATCGTTTTCTTAAATGTTTGTTACCTCTGAACTCTGATAAACTATGAAATTAGCAAAATATAAATTGAAGGTAAAAACAATAGTAGTATCTTCTTACACATATTGGCACATCACCTTTCCTGTTGCAGGGGTGCATTCAGGTTGCATGAGTTACGTAAGTCGTTAGTCATGCTGTCATCATGATGTACAGTCGAAAGCAGATCGATGGTAACACTTGCAGTAAGATTTCAACTCTGATGACCCAGTCACTAAGAACGTGCAAAGTCCAAAGTGTTACACTTGATGTGCTGTAGACATTACGTCCTATACTTCTAGTTATTTATAAGGTTATCTTTGATTTCAATCCATTTGTCCAATAATATAATAAATATATAAAATAAGTAGGTTAAGCTCTCAGAGATTATAATTCACTTGACTTCGAGTTATAAAACAAATTCTAAATAAACTTAACTTTATGTTTATGACAATATTAACAAGTTTCGATTGTTAAGGAGATAAAGTGGTATTTAACATATAATAACGGATATTTCTAAGACATCGCAGTCATGACCGTCATGAGAAACCTTTGATAGCCTGAATCCGTCCCGCAATCACGGTGCGGTTGCGTCACTCAATAGTTTATACTCGTAAACAACTGCATCGGCACATAGTGCTGACACAGAGGAGTATCGTTTTACTTGTTCGTTCAACACACTCGCTCAGCGCCGCAGCTAGGGTATGACAAAAAGGGCACACGCTAAGGTCGCAACTGTAAGTACCGTGCAACTACCTATTGAAACTTTAAAAATTATCAGCGTGATAATATAAAAAAGGACCAAATGCGAATTGTATCACGTATCGGAGATCCAGATTGAATAAGAAGTTACCTAAGTACATGATTTTGGCATATTTTTGTATTTGTCAAACCAAAAATCGAATCTTTATTCGGGTCTGGGTTTTTCTATAGATCATGATTATTGAACGATTAAATGATAATTAACAATAATGTGAATTTCGACCGACTTGTAGAGGGCGCAATTTTTCCCGACTGACCCTAGCTGCGGCGCTGCACTCGCTGTCTAAAGACCTTCCTCATTATTTGAGTGACCTGCATGAAGTCGTTACGTATCTAGTTATGAACCATTTACCTGAACAGTTTTTTTGTATTTCAACTGAACTTAAATATAAAATTGTGTTATATAGTGGACCGACCCAAATTCAAAATTAACAGGTAACGAGTAAGATTTTACTAAGTGTGAAATAATTAAAAAGTTATTCACTGAAGTATAGGGTAATTATTTAAAAAATTAGCTCATAGAAATATCGAGTAGATTTAGACTTTCATAATTAATGCATGGGTTATAATGGGATAGATATCATTGGCGCAGATCACAATACGAATGTTTCCTTAGGCAAAGAGCCAAAGAAGGAATGTATGTGATTAGCACCACTGATCTTGTACTTGGGTTATTATTATCTTATAGGGGTAGGTAGATATCATTCGCGCAGATCACAATACGAATAATTCCTTAGGCAAAGAGCCAAAGAAGGAATGTATGTGATTAGCACGTTTGATCAATATCATCACTCACTCTTGGATTATCATTATCATATAGGGGTAGGTAGATATCATTCGGGCGGATCACAATACGAATAATTCCTTAGGCAAAGAGCCAAAGAAGGAATGTATGTGATTAGCACGTTTGATCAATATCACTTGGGTTATTATTATCTTATAGGGGTAGGTAGATATCATTCGCGCAGATCACAATACGAATAATTCCTTAGGCAAAGAGCCAAAGAAGGAATGTATGTGATTAGCACGTTTGATCAATATCACTTGGGTTATTATTATCTTATAGGGGTAGGTAGATATCATTCGCGCAGATCACAATACGGATGATTCCTTAGGCAAAGAGCCAAAGAAGGAATGTATATGGTTAGCGCGATTGATTATTAATTGGGGTAGGTACTGAGGTATCTAGAGTATATAAAAAAATCGTATATCGAAACTTAAAGGTTATATTCCTCAATTAGTATTTTGAATTTGGGTTGTAAAACTGAAAAATAATAATTTGTACTTAAACAAATACGTGAATGTTGTGTTATATGGCGATAACGTGTTTCGAGGAGCTAGGTAAGTTAAGTTGCGGTCCATGCAGTTTGTTTCGATCAAACATCGTTTGCGTTTGCCAAGTAAGTATAGCGCGGTACGTCAGTAACATTGCACCCGCTCATAGTAAAGACAAAATCAGTAGGTACACGTGCGCGTAAAGCCGTTCGGGTCGCCTCGTTGATATCACTTGTGCTCGCTCGCACAGTCTAATGCGCAAAGAACACGTAGGGCGGTCGACGCGCGTCTCTCTCACTCATTGTCGTTGCAGAATAAATTGCAGTTAAAATCAAAATCAAGTCAAACACAAAATCAAGTTAAAATCAAACACTACTGTACAGTACATTATGTGGTTCGAGCGTCTGTTGCCGAAGTGCATAAATGTAACATGATGATTGGGACTTTAAACTCATGAGTGAGCTGTGCTTTAGCACAGCGAACGGTGAGTTTAAAGTCCCAATTATCACCTACTACTGATGACACCAACAATTGCGGGTCCGACCGAATGTGCCAAAACAGGCACACCGTAACACAAAACATACTATAACACACAAATATAAATATCGAGACATCAATTTAACACGGTAATTCCCGTTTTATCTAATTAATATGTATACAAACCGTGAAAGTTTAAAAAGTGATACACAAAAATAAGCTCTAACACTAAATCACTCTGACACACAAAATCACGTTCAGTCACAAGATATACCCAAAGGCACAAAAATACACTCAGACACACAACCATGCGTAAACACACAAAAACACACCCTTAAATACAAAATATGTCCCAACACACCCAGAGGCAGTAAACACGCTCCGGTATACTAAACCACGTCCAGAACACACATAAATACGCGCTGACACAAACACACTCAGACACACCCTGAGGCACAAAAACACGCCCAGGCAACCAAAAATCATACACAGAAGTACAAAACACGCCGAGACACACAAACACACACCCATAGGCACAAAAATACACCCAGACGCACAAAATACACGTCCAGACACACAAAAACACACCCAGAGGCACAAAAACACACCGAGACGCACAAAATGCACACCCAGACGCATAAAAACACGATCAGACACACAAAACATGTTACGATGCGGTCTCTTTTGGCCGCATGAATTTAAAATTGATAATAATGTTTTTTTTTTAAAGAAAAGCTGTCACTTTTTTTACGGAATTAGATGGAAAATTGTTTATTTTACTATTTTTACTATTGATAAGGATTTTTAAAAAATTATCTGATCTATATGAAATATACCCATTTCTATTCTCATATATATATTTTTCAATTATTCGCTCGCTCCGCAACAAACATAACGAGATCCGCCCGTGACTATCTCTTGCCAACAACAAAAGGCTTCTCAAGATTATCTGTGTTTATGTATGTATATATGTAATCGGCAAACACTACCAATTGTCTTGCAGGTTCTACAACAGTCGCCTTATAATCCGTTGTTCGCGCGAGCTGCCCGCCGGCTGCGAGGTCGTGAACTGCTACGGGCCGCACAAGGCTCGCGAGCCGGCCGCGCACCGCCGCGCTCAGCTGCGCGCGCAGTACATGTTCACGTGCGCGTGCGCAGCGTGCAACGACCCGCTGCGCAAGGATTTCGTGGTAAGCGCACTGTACCTCAGGCCACAGCAAGTGTCTTAATTATTATTAAACAATAATTATAATTAATTTAAATTTTACAGTATTCATATTTTTTTTTAATTTATTGAGATCGTATCACTTTGTTTAACACAATGAGGAAATTGTTCAGTTTTTTTTTAAATTAAGTTACAATTCCACGGACTCTTGGTTCTTGCTATCTTGTTTTTCCTTTCAAGCATTTGTTTTTCTTTTTGTTTAAATATTATTAATTTTTATCCCTTTATACAATAAAAAATATTTTTTTCCTTTTTCTTATATTTTAAAATTTTATCATTTTTTCCTACAGATTTTATAATTATTATTACTTATTTATATTTAATAACATGCCTTTTTTGTTCAATCAGTTCCTTGTTAAGCAGGGTCTTCTGCGACGTGTTACCGTGTTTCGTAACACGTCGCAGGAGACGCGGCTTTTTGGTGTTAACAGGTTATTAGACGATAATTATTGTTTACAAAACAAGACACTTTCTGTGTAGTACTAATTACCAGGGCTATTGTCATTTTCAAAACGATTTCAGGCAAAATTATACATTGTGTTTTATATTTGTGTTTCTGTATGTCATGGGCCTTAAGGGTTACCTCGTTACCCCGGTAGGGTCTCGCCTATGGTCTTGTGACCCCTAAGGTCAGAAGGAGGCGACTCGTGGCAAATGTTTTCGCACGATTGATTTAGAATAGAATTACATTTATTGCCTATTAAGTATATACATATAAGAAATAATAACAGTCCTAATAAATTACAGTGACAATTAACAAACATATAACTTAGGCAAAAGGTTTAGGCTTCAGCTGATGCTGTCTCAGAGTGCGTCAGCGCTGGTTTTCAGCCCACACCTTGGCTCCAAATTGGTTATAGAGGAGCATCGTACCGTACGTACGTAAGGCAAGCTCACAGCTTCCAATGGCAACCAATGGTTACTTATTGTATGATTGTAGATAACGTGTGTGTTGATAACGATACTGTAATGCAATATTATGCACGATCCACCCTAACCTAGTTTCATCCTACATATTACGTTTTACGGCTTTTATTACTTCCACATATTGATATTAAACAAATATTAGTTGAAATCAATACTTCTCAATAGATTACGGAACGTCGGGGCAGTCCTAGCTGCTCCTCGGCGCCTCAGACACAGTGCGACGACTAAAAGGAACTAAACATTGTGTGTTAGTGCAGTGTAGTGATGATAGTGCGTGAATAGTGAATACAAAGACACATGAGCTAAGTGTTCCGCTTATTAATGGACTATCGTATAAATATTACTAATATGTATAAACATCACTAATATCGTATAAATATTAGTACTAAATCGTTGAAATATTACTAATATCGTATAAATATTACTAATATTTATAATCATCACTAATATCGTATAAATATTAGTACTAATGTCGTTGAAATATTACTAATATTGTTAAAATATTATTAATATGTATTAATATAACTAATATCGTATAAACATTAATACTAATATCGTATAAATATTACTAATATGTATAAACATCACTAATATCGTATAAATATTAGTACTAATATCGTTTAAATATTACTAATATCCTATAAATATTACTAATATTTATAATCATCACTAATATCGTATAAATATTAGTACTAATGTCGTTTAAATATTACTAATATCGTATAAATATTATTAATATGTATAAAAATCATTAATATCTTATAAATATTAGTACTAATATCGTTTAAATGTTACTAATATCGTTTAAATATTACTAATATCGTATAAATATTACTAATATCGTATAAATATTACTAATATCGTATAAATATTAGTAGGTACTATCAGTAATATCAGTGTAATATCAGTCTAGTCAGTGGGGTGAGACTCTCACCCCACCTCGTCCTGTGTTATCTATTTTTCTTCTTCAAATAATCTTCCTTCTATTTTGGGACGTTTTTAGTAGTATAAAAATATTAGTTCTAATATCGTATAAATATGTATTAGTAATATTATCAGTCTATATCAATCTAGTCAGTAATATGAATGTAATTGAATGTAATATGAATCGTAAAAAGATACGTAAGAAATAACAAAGTGTATTGAAAGCGATACGTATCATTTTATTTCAACGTCAACATAATACTTCGTGTCATTATTCGTTTATCCGCCTGCGTTTGAAACCGTGAACTATTTTTTTTTGGCTTTCTAATATGTATGTATTCTCTAATCTCTATCGTATAACTAATTAAATATCGAAGCGATATCATTGTGACAAGTAGATATGAAATATATAGAGACGAAGCGGGGGACAAGGGTGCCGTATTAAAGAGAGGCGTCCATGTCGATAATATCTCTAGGTTACACGTGTCGCGAAGCAATTTTGCGTTCATGGGCAGACACGGGCCTCCTGTTACAGGTCTTTAGGGTAAGTTATCTGTGATTGCTAGCACCCATAATGGCGGTTAGCTATAAAAGTAATTTAAACTTATTCCACGGTTTATCCTTCGGTCCCTTTCTAACTTAACGTCTTTAACAAAGTGTGAAGTTACTAAACACGGTTTCAGGGAAGTGAGTTTAAACTCGGTTTATGTCTAACAGGAAATATTTGTTAGCTATTAAGTAATTTTACGATATAATCGTGCTTATTTAATGTGATATATTTTTTAAATTTACTGGTGTTATGTTTTTCTTATAATAATTTTATTGTCTTAAATGTCATTATATAGAATTTGAAATTAATATTGAATTACTTATTGTACTTATTATTTATTGTACTTAGACTAGTTGGTAATGTTAATAAAATGTTATATCTTAATAAAAATAATAAAATGTAACAACTCTTTCAATGTTTTAATAGAGATCTGATACTGTTTACATGACAAGTTGTCACGGCGGCTCGTTCCACTTCTCGAGGGAGGAGGAAGGTGATGGATGATGAATTGTGGGCTAATACACCGTGGATCTAGGCAATGGATCTACAGGAAATGATCCAACACCATTCTTATATACACACATCAGCCCTTGTAGCACGAGTCGCGCTAGCGATCGACGCAACGCCGGGGAGCTGTCAAAGTCACATTATTACAAGACTATTGACATTAGATTGACAGCTCCGCGACGTTGCGTCGATCGCTAACGCGACTCGTGCTAGCCCCGCTGGTCTCGACCGAAATGCCACCTTGCACGTCTATGCAAAAAAAAAATATTCGTATTTTTCATAAATGACTGCCAGATTCTGCCCCACCATCAACCGCAAGTTGTACAAGATAACGAATAAATGTAAAAATATCTCCGTTTTTTATTAAAATTATTGGTTTAAAATAAAGTTTAGCACAAGTTGCGATTCGAGAAAATCAGCTTTATTAAGAATTCAGAAAATAGTAAGAAATCGAAGCGATTTATTCATTGTTTTTGTTATTCTTCTATAGGAGTTGCTAGAGTAGTAGAAAATGATACTGATTATGATTATGCAATATGAAACCTGTAATAAGTCCCCAACAAAATGATAAGTACAGCTTCAATGGTCACGTAGTTTTGTAGGTGGGGCAAAGCCCCATTGAAAAAGTGGCAATGTCTTTTGCCCTCACGCTGTGGAGCGCCGCTCTCCGGTTTTGCCCATTTTGTCAAACAAATCTTTTGTTTCACCTGTCACGCCGTGGCAAACTGTCTCTTTCGCACCCATTGAACACATTTAACATCGGTTCTTACGAGCCCTCACAGATGCGCTCATGTATTACTTCAATACTTCATTTATTCAACCTTAGGAGCTCTAGGGAGCACTTGGTTATGTCATACATAATGTAATAATTTACAATAATATAAGGTACAGAATACAAACTAGGTTACGGCTGGATGCACGAACAGAGAAACAGGACAAAGTACCGACCCATGGGATATAACAAAATGATCTAATTGCGGCTGTAAAGATGCCTTGTCAATGTTTTTAATGGATTAACAATATTATAATATTGTGTGAATATAATGAACATAGAATTTGAATTACGAATTATCCATGCTCGGTGAATAAATTAGAATTCGGTGAGCGTGGTGTGGCCTGTGGTGGCTCAGTTGGCAAGAGCGTGTCACGGAATGACAAGGTCGCAGGTTCAAGTCCTGTCCACGGCAAGAATTTTTTCATCATATTCTAATAATGAACATATATTTTTTTTACGAAAATGCAAATAATAATATTATATTATGTATAATAAGTTATATTAGAGAAGCTATTTATATAATTATTGACAAGGCAATATCCAACCATAAATGGCGCCTCCAAAATTAACAAAAATATGCCCGTATGCCATATAATAGTTATGGTATATGTATATGGTATGTTATGGTTATGGTATACCCATAGTTGTATTAAAAAATGTCAGTACCATAACTATAAGTCTTAGTTAGTGTATGACTTAAGAGCCTTCATAAAGCCAACTAGCGCCGACAATCTTAAAAAAATAATATCTTCCAATATAATCATTTTTAATCGTAATACACCTTTCGTAAATAGCTTTTTTTAATAAAATTGATTATATTGGAAGATATTATTTTTTTATGATTGGCAGCGCTAGTTGGCTCTATGAAGGCCCTTAAGTGTTAAAAATTTCCAACAATAAATGCCAAGTCACGTAAACCTGTCACTAGATGGCGCTGTGCGATTTTAAAACGCGCTATCGAAACGTTCCGGTCCGTAGTATGTATGAGGTTTGTGATCAACGTACGCAAAGAAAGGTACAGATATAATGGGTATTTTTGTAGTGCCGTACTCACTTTGATGTGACGTACGGTCTGATTAAAACCTCTAATACAAACAGACTAGATAGATAAATAAATCATTTATTTATTTATCTATCTAGCTATATATATACCCCTTCCATGTCTTTTAAAATGAAAATTATATCCAAACCGAAATAGTTATTCATACAAAATATATATCAAAATGTAGGGTACTTTTATAAATACGAGAGCATGTTTAAAAAAATCTGATTTTTGTTGTCGTATTAATTCCACCAAGACCAAGATCTTGAACAAATAAATAAAGGTCATTTACATAATATTTATAGTTCATCGCTGAGCGAGTATCGCTGCGTCTCTTTTGTTTACACGAAATGTAATATCTGTTATATGTTTCTTGCGCGAAAAATAGCCCATAGTTACTAGCTGCGGTGGGACAACTGCCTTAGGGCCGACGTACAACGCCACGGCGCGGCGTCTGCCGGCACCGTCTACCCGTGCACGATGTTGGACGGTGCCGTTGACGTGCGCTGGCGGACGCCGCGCCGCCGTGGCGTGACGTTGCGCGCCCGCCTTTAGACTGCCAGTCAACGCACATTGAAATCTGACCGATTTGGTATGGAAATTTAATAAAAATGCTGTAAGTGAAAATATATACAGGCTGTGGTTTTGATCAACGACAAGCGACAGGGGTGATAATATATACGATACTGATGCCCAAAAAAAATGTTCCTTAATTTTGAGGGTTCCGTGCCTTAAAAGGAATCCTTATAGGATCACTTTGTTGTCCGTCCGCCTGTCAAGAACTATATCTCAGAAACGCGTGGACGAATCAAGTGAAATTACTACCAAATACTTAGGTCTGCAATCTCTTGCAGCCGTGAAAAAATCAAACTTCTACGTCAACGCAATCAAAAGATATGGCCATTTAAGTCGCATTTTCTAGCATATTTGTAAGAAATCCAAAACCTGTAGGGTACTTCCCGTTGACCTAGAAACATGAAATTTGGCGAAAAGCTAGGTCGTATAGCACAAGTAAAGGAAAAATCCGAAAACTGTATTTGATATTACATATCTCCCGAAAATATTTTTTTTGTTATTACAAACTTTTTTTGCAGATAATCAACTAATCAGGAGTATGTCGATGCATGGACAAAATATTTTGATAATGGCAAAGATAAGTTGGTCTCTAAATCTAGTTTATCTTTTGGTTAGAGCAAAGTTACGGGGTTAAGTTGCGTTGCACGGAAGCCTCGGCGCGCGAGTCCGACTCACAACTGGCCGGTTTTTTTTATAGGCTGTCACTTCTACAATCAAGACGAATCTAACGACACCTCATATGTTAAAATCCATCGAGCCGTTTAGGCATACATACATACTTACATACATACACTCGAAAAACATAACCCTCCTTAGTCGGGTAAAAACTTAATCATAATAATAATGCCGTCGTTTTTATTTATTAATCATTTAATGTTGTGTCCAGCTGTTGTTCAGCGCGTACGCGTGCCCCGTGTGCAAGGGGCCGGTGCTGAGTACGGGCCGGCGCGCCTGTTGCCAGCAGTGCCGCGCTGAGCTGCAGCTTGAGCGCGCGCTCGCCACGCTCGACCGCGCGGAGGACATAGCTACGCAAGGTAAAGTCCGAAATTTTCGTAGCATTTTTAATTAGCCAAAGAAATTTCTTATTTATCGACTTCTTCTTTCTTTTCTCGTGTGGTTTAGTGACCAAACTTATTTGTCAGAGTTATTCCGGCCGCCCGTAGGCCTTTGACGTGGCCTAACGACTGCTGTCGAGCGACAGCAACCGGGACCAACTGCTTAACGTGCTTTCCGAGGCACGGAGGGGCTCAGATGAAAGTGTAACTAGCGGTCACCCATCCAGGTACTGACGTCGCCCAACTTTGCTTAACTTGTGCAGTCAACGATACTAGAGGTGGTTTGCAACAAATTAGACCCTATTAACAAGGGGTCAAAAATGAGAAATTTAAAAATAAAAGTTATTTGAGTTAAGGGGAATTTAAACATGCATTTTTTAAGGTAATCTCTACTTTATCAGCTTTCAGAAAAGTATTATTTCAATGCTCAGAGTGGAGCAGTTTATTAACATCATTTTTTTGTGAACAAGTGAATAGAATTAAAACTACCGTAACTCAGAAACCACTCATTTTCGACCCCTCGTTAATAGGGCCTAATTTGTTGCAAACCACCTCTAGTATCACCGCTTTCAAGGAATGTATGGAAGGGACTGGCCGTCATTGGAGACGTCGCAAGAATCATACCAGTTCACGACATCTATGTTTAGTCAAGGCGAGCTGGTCTCATAGCCAAAAAAGGCTCAATTTGATCGGCCTTATTAGCTAATCGCGTATTTCTTTATATTAATTTTTATACGAATTTTATTGAATTACGCATGATCTAATTAACATATTTCGTTTATTTTATTGTTTCATATTCTAAATTTTCCAATCATTCTGTATAAGAACTTGCAATAAACGGATTTATTTCAGCTGAGAGCGCGTCCTCGATGGAGCTGCGTTGCGCCGGCGCACTCACAGCGTTGCGACTGCGGCAACAGATCTGGCACCGACACCACGCGTCACTGCGCGCAGCCACCGACCGCGTAGCAAGGCTGTATGCGGAACTGGGTTAGTTCAACACGGGCCAACTTTAGAACTTTTAAGAGCCTTAGAAGTACGCCAGGGGGTTCTCTTGAAAATGGCGGGAAACGACGGTTGCAAAATTATTTGATAATTTTTGTTTTATTGTCTACAGTGGTTATTTTGAGATTAATATCACGTTAAATTAATCAGAAAATGTTCGCGAGTGGCAGTATGGTGAATTTGTTGGATAATTTGAGCAAGATCTGGGGTTTCAAGCTTTTATCAAGAGTTCCCGCTACGAGCTCGGGAGTGAACGTGACTGTCGAGCTGCTTCGTCCAGAGTGATGACGCTACGGCGTCTCCTCTGGATGAAGACATGAAGACATGGCTACCCAGGGTGAAGACGCTACTGCGACTCCCCTGGAGGAAGATAGAAGACTATTGAATATGTTGAATTTTCTGTAACATGACATTGGCAAATGACGAACTGTCGAGTCCATTAATAAAATAAAGAAGAAGAAAGAAGTACGCCAGTTAGAGCACGTACTCTATTTAATTACTTATTTTTTTACTAGCTGTACCCCGCAACTTCGTTTGCGTAGAAAAAGTTTTATGCTCAGATCACATACCGCCATGGCTTATAGCCTATGAGCTGTCCGGATATTTCAGCTACCTCCTAGTGAGACTCCCATCAAAATCCCTTCAGTAGTTATGGCGTGATACTTGCACAAATTCACAGACAAAAAATTCTGTTTTGTTTTGGTAAAAATTGGTGTTTTGGCATCAGTATCGATCCTAAAACACATTACAATTATTCTTTTCAAAAAATATCCAATGTACAGACACAACTTTTTTACAGTCTTATTATATGTATAGATAGATTAATAGACTCGACAGTTCGTCATTTGCCAATGTCATGTTACAGAAAATTCAATATATAATAGTCTTCTATCTTCCTCCAGAGGAGTCGCAGTAGCATCTTCACCCTGGGTAGCCGCGTCTTCATGTCTTCATCCAGAGGAGACGCCGTAGCGTCATCACTCTGGACGAAGCAGCTCGACAGTCACGTTCACTCCCGAGCTTGTAGCGGGAACTCTTGATAAAGGCTTGAAACTTCAGATCTTGCTCAAATTATCCAATAAATTCACCATACTGTCACTCGCGAACATTTTCTGATTAACTTAACGTGATATTAAACACAAGACATTAAATTGCAAATTATCAAATAATTTCGCAACCGTCTTCTCCCGTCATTATTAAAATTTATCCAATAATTTTGCATCATTCACGTTCCCGCTATATTCAAAAGTCCGTAGACTATTTTGGACCTGCGCACTATAAGTGAAGAGTTGCGTGTCCATTAGATGGCGTTGTATGATTTTAAAACGCGGTGACGAAGCGTCCGGCGCTGGCGTATATAAGGTTTCGAGACCACGGTCGTAGTTTGTGAAGAAAGTAACACATGCTCTTGATTGCTCGTTACTTCCGCTCTGGATTTACCAAATAGTTATTAAAATTTTTGATATCGCACTCCCTTAAGAGTGTGGTCGAAATGACACCCAGACTTGGCCGACAGCTGTCGTAGCCCATACTAACTTAACTGTTGGTGTTAGGGTAACGTACAGTCGAAGACAGAGATAAGTATACAGGGGGCCTCAATAAGGTTGAGATTTTTTCAAGAACTACTAGACAGAATTTAATAATTATTTTATAGTTACATAGTTTTAACTTTTATCACACAACACACCCTCCTTAAATAAATATAACCCTCCTTTGTCGGCTAAATACTTAATCATAATAATAATGCCGTCGTTTTTTTAATCATCATTTAATGTTGTTGTATGGGTCGAGCTGTAACTTAACATAACCCCGTAACTTTGCTTCCCCCCCCCCCCCCCCCCCCACACACACACAATCCCAATGTAATTTATTATGGCAAAGCCAACGTGTCACGGAATGACAAGGTCGCAGGTTCAAATCCTGTCCATTTCAAATTTAGTTTAACTTTTATAGCTATCAAAATTAGGTTAAAATCAGGAAAGGCACAAAATAATCGCTATCTATATCTGCCTACATTGTATTACGCTGGTATTATAATACCGTACGACATTTGTGTAATCTTCGTTCATTTGTATTTCAGGTGAATTCACCAAGTGTGTGGAGCTGATAAAACAAAATATCCAAAGCCTCGAATACCAGTTTGGGTCCTTCAGCGTTGAGGTAAGTACACTCACACCGTCTCTCTCTCTCTCACACACACACGCACGTACTCTCTCTCACGCAAACTCACGCGCGCACCCACCCTCTCTCTTTATCTCTCACTCACACCCACACACTCTCTCACACACACAACACACACACGCGCGTGCCCACCCTCTCTCTTTCTCTCTCACTCGCACACATACTCGCGCGCGCGGGTCCACGCACATTCTCGCATACACACTCACGCGCGTGGCCACGCACCCTTTTTATGTATCTCATACACGCACGCGCGCGCCCCCGCACTCTATCTTTCTCTCTCTCACACACACGCCTGTCTTGATCTAAAATAGAGCATGCCACAGAATGGCGAGGTCCTGTTTCGAATCACGATCGTGATGAAAATTATTCTCTGTTTAGTATTTAGAGTTTCGCTTCGCATGGCGGAATAAGCAAGTAATATTCAATCCGCATCAACTTACAGCCTTAATTATAATCGATGATTATAATTAAAAACTTGTTGAACAATTGTTTAAAAAAAATGTTTATTTATAACCACTATTTAAAGTTAATCAACTCCTGAAGAACCGTATAAGTAGCTGTCAGTTTATACAACGTCGTATGCTTAATTAACAAAATGGTGGATCGAATTCGGAACAGCTGATTCCATTTGATACTGATGATTACTTTTTTAAGGACTTTGGAGTAGGCATTACCCCAATTAAGGCAAAAATTCGTTCTTTTTTTGAATTCATTCAGCAGTTACCGTACCTAAATATTTTTTGGTGTTTAAAATGACGATTAGCTAATCACTGCTTGAATAACGTTTATAAGTAAAAAACGGGTTAATCACTTATTAAGAGTTTAAATAATGATTAGTTAATATGTTGTTCAGTGCTTGATTAGTATTTTTTTTATAAGTAAGAGAGTTATTGTATGCTCGCTGTCTCAGGTGGCCCACGAGCTGCGAAAGCTGACGGACGTGATGCTCGAGCGGATCATCAACTCGCCGCAAAACCCTGACTACAGGTCAGTCTTCAGTCGAAGACAGAGATAAGTATACAGGGGGCTTCAATAAGGTTCAGATTTTCTCAAAAACTTCCGGACCGATTTTATAATTCTTTTACAGTTACATAGTTTTCACTTTTCTCTATCTATCAAACAGTGAAAGAATTTTTGCAATAGGTCCAGTAGTTTTTGAGAAAATCTCATCCTTAAAAACTCTCCTGTACACCTTTCTCTGTGTTCCGCCGTACAGGCAGTTAAGTTAACCCAAAATGGCGGCAGTTCGTCACGGTAGACTTGACAGCACACACAGGGAATCTCTACAGGGAATTTATGGTTTGGATATATAGGGAATTTATGGTTAGGATATTATGTTTATGACTTGGATAGGATATGGGGCATTTATAGCTTAGATATACAGGGAAATTACGTCTTGGATATGGGGCATTTATAAATTGGATATACAGCGAATTTTTGGCTTGGATATAAAGAATTTTTGGCTCTTTAGGATATTATGAAGTTTATGACTTGGATATGGAGCATTTATATCTGGTAGATACACGGGACTTATGACTTTGATATTTGACATGCATAGCTTGCATATACTGGCAATTTTTTGCTGCGATGTGGGGCTTTTATAGCTTGGATATACAGGGAATTTATGGCTAGGATATTAAGGGATTAAGTCTTGTACAGGGGATTTATCATTTGGATATAGGGCATTTATCATTCAGATATGGGGCATTTATAGCTTGGACTTACACGGAAGTTATGGCTTAGATATGGATAATTTATAGCTTACGTGGCATTTACGTCTTGGATATAGGTCATTTATAGCTTGGATATACTACGTCTTGGATGTTGCTTATTTCATCATCAGTCTATTTATATTGCCCTACCGCTCGGGCACAGACCTTCCCTTACATCGAGGGAGCTGGGGCCATGATCCACCACGCGGGCCCACTGCGGATTGGCGGATTTCACATGCCTAAGACTTTTCTGCGGCATGCAGGTTTCATCACGATGTTTTTCCGTCACCGTTTTTCCGTCACCGTTTTGAGAGCACTCGGTAAATGTACGTAAGTTTTCCGTCGAAAAACCGAGAATAACTCTTTGGTACATGGCTGCCGTGGCTGGGAATCGAACCTGGGACCTCCGTATCGCAAGTCCATTGACCCAACCACTGAGCCACCGAGCTCTTATTTCTTGTTGCTCATTTATTACTTGTATATACAGGGAATTTACGTTTTGGATATGGGTCATTTATAACTTAGCTTAGATATTGACGGGAGTTATGACTTTGATATGGGATACTTATAGCTTGTACAGGGAATTAACGTCTTGGATATGGATCAATTATAGCTCGGATATTAATACAATATACGTCTTGGATGTGGGTTATTTATATCTTGGATATACAGAGAATTTACGTCTTGGATATAATATCATATATGTGTTACATTTAACAGAGACTGGTGCCTGGAGACGCACAAAATAATCAAGAAAGCTATTCAGCTGATGGAGCTGAACTACGGGTCTTGGGAAACTCTGGTGAAGCGTCTCCTTCAGCAGGAGAACTTTGTGAAGTCCCTGCTGGCAGATAGCCGCACTCCGAACAGCGGCGACTGCGTGCATCATAACCTCCATTACAACCTCAAGATATGAAGCCTCGGCAATCGATAGTGAGAATAGTGTAACTAGAATAAGGCATACAAATTTTTACGTGGTTAGAGTTTATTTTAGAGTAATGAAAGAGTTATAAGTAAGTAAATGATAGCGTTTATTGAACACCCATTAGAGTACGAAAAATTTGTCTCAGTGTAATTTTTTTTTCATGGATATTTCCATTTATATGTCGACAAGCAGATATCAAAAAAACAAAAACCGACTGCAATAAATCAAATCAAATATTTTTATTGTGCATAAAAAATATAAGTTACATAATTGAGTGTGCGCTTACGGACATCAGCGCCCCCTCTCCATGCCTAATACAATTCCGCTAACATCAAAGCAATAAACTATTGATTAAATTTTTATACCCTGTGCCACTCCCGTAATCAAGACGAATCTAACGCTACCTCATACACCAAAATCCGTCAAGCCGTTTAGGCTACAGGATGGCAGGAAGGAATGGACATACATACATACATACATACACGCGAAAAACATTACTCTCCTTCATCATCATCAGCCCGTATCAGTCCACTGCTGGACGTAGGCCTCTCCCAAAGCGCGCCAATCAACCCTACTCTCGGCCCTCTGCATCCAGTCCCTGCCAGCCATTTTGCGAAGGTCATCCCTCCATCTGGTCGGGGGGCGTCCCACACTACGTTTACCCGTTCGTGGCCTCCATTCGAGAACTCGTCTACCCCATCGGTTATCGGTTCTACGACAGATGTGACCAGCCCACTGACACTTCAGTTTACTGATTCTATGAGCAATGTCAACCACTTTTGTCTTCTGGCTGATATACTCTCCTTCTGTAGGGTAAAAATAGAGAAAATTATACAGAGATTCGTTAAGGATGGGATTTTCTCAAAATTAATTAATATAACTTTTTTATATTACATAGTCTGCACCCTAAAGAGGTTCTCAAACTTGTTTCGTCTACCGCCCACTTTGAAAATCATTTTATTTTTACATTACCACAGTTTAAAAACCACAATGACATTTATTACTTTAATAAATTTAATCTGTGCTATATTTCTGGCTGGAGATTAAACTTACGTTCTAAATAAATTCTACCGCCTTGACCGCCCTCTAGCGCCCACAAGTGGGCGTTATTGCCCACTTTGAGAAAGACTGCCCTAAGCAATCCAGTAGTAAAAAAACAAATCAATTGATCAAGTAGTTTTTTTTAGATAATCTCAATCTTAATTATACCCCTTGTATACGAAAACGATTGTACGGTGGAACACAGAGAAAGGTGTACAGGAGAGTTTTTAAGGTTGAGATTTGCTCAAAAACTACTTGACCTATTGCAAAAATTCTTTCACTGTTGGATAGATAAAAGTTAAAACTATGTAACAGTAAAATAATTATTAAATTCGGTCCAGTAGTTTTTGAGAAAATCTCAACCTTATTAACCTGTATACTTATCTCTGTCCTTGACTGTACAAGTGAGGCAACGTTGGGCGAGGTCAGGACCTGGATGGGTGACCGCTAGTGACACTTTCATCTGTGCCTCTCAGTGCCTCGGAAAGCACGTTTAGCAACTCCCGGTTGTTGTCGCTTGGCAGCAGTCGTTAGGCCACGTCAGAGGCCTGAATAACTTTGACAAATGGGTTTGGTCACTAAACCACACGAGAAAAAAAAAGTTGAGTTGAGAAAGACTACCGTAAGCAATCCAATTGAGAAAAAAAAATCAATTGATCAATTTTTTTGTAAAATTGTAGTTTCAATCTTAATGATACCCCTTGTATACTTTTCTCTGTTAGCGATTGTACATTACATATAAATGGAAATATCTGTTAAAAAAAATAGTTGGGTTTGTAAAACTCTGCGTAATTGCACAACCAAAACTTAAGTTATCGGTAATCGAAATTGAAAGCTTTTGAAGAGTGTTATTTCAGAGACTGCTTTACAGTCATCGATTTTCGATATTTTAACATCGATTAAGGAGTTTTGATTCTATAGATAATCGATATATCATTGCAGGCCTAGTGAGACACGGGTGAGGTAGGTAATCGACAAAGGTCGCATTTTGAAGGTTGGCTTAAGATTGTCCACCTTAATAATTAAGGTGTAATTCTCGTCCCCGCTAAGATTCAATTTATACTACAGCAGAGTCGAAGCGTTATCTCAAAAGCAAAAGCTTCGATGCGCTTCGACTCTGCGCTAGCATGAATTGACCCAGTCTAAAGTTAAACCTAAAAGAAGCTGGCGCGGTCACTCATAAACTAGATTGTGCTAGAGTGAGCGATAATTAAATTTAGCGTGCGACATGCCAGAATCGAAACAGGTGATACTTTATTATATCAATCAAAAAACATTTCAAGGGCCCCGGAGAATTACGTAGATAGACAAAGCATTTATTATTACATAATATATGATATTGTTCTTATAATATGACAAACCAATGTCAAATTAAATAGTAGAATAGAATACGTTTATTTGTCACACAAAAACAATGCTCGAATACACAAGAAGAGACAGATATAAAGTAGTGCAGTGATATGATGCCAAACCGGTCCCTAGCTCAGCGTGTAACAGTATAGTATCATATATAAGCTTGCCTGTACACCCCTCTGCCACATACCATGGTAATTTATCCATGCTATTAGTGTGGCACTGTCAGTGAGACTCAGGAGGGCAAGCTGCGACGACTTACTAGCGCTCAAGTCACGTCAATGTCAGATTTTTTGCGAAAATTAGTACAAAAAATTTAGTTAGTTTGACAAGTCTTGAGTGCCTAAAAATGCTAGCCGGCTAGCCCTGCTCGCTGACAGTTGTCTGTAGTTCCTACTTTCTGAGGAACAATTTAGTTGTAGATTCGTCTAAATGTCAATTTATGCTAGCGCAGAGTCGAAGCGCATCGAAGCGTCAATTTAAAAGTTGACATTTAAGTCCAATAACACGATGCACTTCTTCTTTAATAATAAAAAAGACGCGCGAATACGAGCGTCCAGCTCTGATACAACTTCGCTTTAATTGTGAAGAATTTGACGCTTCGATGCGCTTCGACTCTGTGCTAGCATAAATTGACTCTAAGCATTAAACACAAAAAAACACTGTACTACAGTTTATAAAATTAGAACGGAGCAACTTTTTAATCATCCATATTAAGGTTTGTTGATTGATATAATATATAATGGTCTAGCTGATGTTTATAATAAGATAACATATATATTGTGTCGGCCTAAGTAACTCTGACAATAGACTAGCCAACGAACCTCATAAGAACAATTAACACAAGGACTTCCAATAGAATAAAGATGCATATTAATAAACAATATATATTGACCGTTAGCAAGGGTGTTCCGTATCGGTCAAACAAAGTTTATTAATAAATAAAAAGTGTTTATACAGCTTGCTTCGATAAGCCAGTTGTTTTAATTAATAATCGAATTTATCGAAACTTTAATAAATAGAAACTTGTGTATATTTTTATATACTGAAATACAAAGATATTCCTCCTTTTTTAATATTGAAAAAAATATATATACAGAAGTAAATATAACCTTTGTAATCGGTACGCTAGTTTTGAAATAGACTTAATAGTTATTTTAAATAAACCCTGATTACCTATCTCATTAGTTGTACGTCATAGATAATTAGATCTGGAGACACGTCACATATATTAGAACTCTAGACTAGGAAGGCGACTCCAGATCTATCTCAATTACGTTTTTATTAATACGATCGTCGCTTGTCGCTTTTTCTAAACAAAAAAACGGCCGAGCGTGTTTTTATAATAGGTTCTAGGAATGGAGTCAGCTATTTTCGTACTAAAATTGCTATTTTTGTTGAATACTGACTTTAATTCGGGGACAATGTAGGTTAAGGTGAATTCGAAATCTCTCTCTTCTATACAAACGTTTAATGTTATCAGCATAACTTTTAATAATGAACTCGCACAAAAGATGAATACCAACTCAAAATATAAAGTATTATCTGTATTTAAAGGTATGCCAATCTATAAATAGATCATCGAACGTACTTGTATGTTAAAGCATTAAACAATTTTAAATACAAAATAATAGCGAACTCCGAAGGCGAAAATCGTATATATTTTATATTTTGATTTGAATATTAACATAGTTTAATATTAAAAGTTACGTCCGTAATTATGTATGAACGTTAAATTTTATTGAAGACCTTTAATCATATGAAATTGTACAAGTCTACACGATTTTTAGATTTAATTTTTGCATGTTTGAAAGATTTATACAAGCTCATAGTATTATACGTATTACGTAATATATTAATTCATAGGTAATTATATTGTAACGAAATGAAAACGAATGCTTTAGAGTTTAGATAATCAAGCAATTTTGAAACATTAATAGTGAGATCTTTAGTGAGGGAGTACAGTGCGCCGCGTGTAGAGATAGTAACACGACTTACGTGGTTCACTGTACCATTAGCGCACCTATATAGGCCTAGTTGTTGTTTATAGATCACTTTTTGGAGGATATTTAGTAGAAACTGTTATTTATAAGCCTAACTAGATCATTAGGTATTCTAGCCAGATAGCGCCAGTCACTTATATAAAAAAATCGTATCTTATAATGAGTAAAGCTCTAAAATACAGGGGTCTCGACACCCTTTACAACTTTGTTGCTTTTGGTGTCGAGACCCTCGGCCCGTGGGGTCCCGGCGCTTGGTCGCTTTATAAAGAGCTTAGCAAACGAGTAGTAGATGCCACTGGTGACCCAAGAGCTGGCAGCTACCTCGCGCAACGGATTAGCATCGCGATCCAGCGAGGTAACGCTGCCAGTGTCTTGGCTACTCTTCCTGCCACTAAATTTAAAAAAAAATAGTTTAGATTAGGTTTTTTTTTAAATATTGAATGGTTCTTTTTTATTTTATATTGTACCTTTTTGAAATAAACATATAATGAATAAGTTTTACCAATTACATTTACAATGACATTTTCTCGCTATTATTCTGTACTGAAGTTGAAACAGATTGTATATGAGTTGGTATTTACCAAATAGTTTAAATATCATGATAAAGGATTCTTTTATTTCAGATTGCAATGTCATTTTTACAGTTATGCCAATACTTAAAATACACATTAGTAATTTGATCGTCAGTTTAAATTAAAATAATAATAACTATGTACAACAACATTATGCATTGCATAAATTATGATTTTAAAACTAATAAGTCAAATTCCTTAAAGGAATACAATTCACTATCCAATAAAAGTTATTTCAGCCGGCGACCAAACGTTTCGTCATCTACTTCACCACGTAAGTCTGCGGGCAGTCTCTCATAGTACGCGGGCCCTATGACACGTGGGTTCCTCTTGGCGAGCAGGGCGCTTGGCTGCAGCCGGTCCACATATGACTAGACTATACAACTTATTATATTACAAATACGATTTTTTTGAGTGATGGAGCTATTTGGTTATGATTTTGAGGTGTTGAAAAACGGTCGCGTAAAGTAATTGTTGGAACAACCATCACTATTCGTAATTTGGCCTTGTTATACAAATATCACGTTTCAATTTGCTGTCAAATATTACACGCTTTAAATTTTCCTGACAAGCTTATTGAGCTAGGCTCACTAGTGAACTTGGTGAAAAACTGATATAATAACGTAAAATATACTAATTTGTAGGGGCCAGGGGGCTGAGCCGCGTCGATTTTTATAATGTCAATGTCAGATTGTGGTGAAAATTAGTACAAAAATTTCGTTCGCGCAAGCTTTGATAGGACAAAAAAGGCCAGCCGACTAGCCCCAGGGACGCAACTGACAATACATTATAAAAGAACAATAGTTTTCAAAAATATAAAATATAAACGTAAAGATTGTATATAGCCAGTCGCTAACAAAGCTGTCTCTAAAGAGGATTGTTTTAAAATCGGTAAAGATCTTACAAAATTCAAATTATATTTACGCATGAAACGTTGCAGATTTTTGGTCTAAATTGTCACGAGAATATCTTCACTTTCTCTTGAATCTCGCATGAGATTAATTTCTGAGTCTACAGACCGAACAGACCAAATTACGAATAGCCTAATCTAATTTAACAATGCTTTGATAAGGCAGAGTTATAATATATCCAGTCATGTCCAACAAAAAAGCATCCAACTGCTAAAGCTTCATAAAGAGCTGATAAAGTATACCCGGCTCAATATTTCATATTAATTTTCGGTGCCATATAGTTTTACGTGAGTTTTAAACATAACGAAGCGACTTTTTTTGTTAGACAGTGCTGGTCTATATTAGTCGCTGAACAACGTGAAACCTCAATTTTATCTTAAGATTGACGGAGGCGTCATACTACTTATCGAAACATATGATACATTATCCATATTGGTAATCAAAAGTTACTGTAAAGTAAGAAAACAAAACATATTACTAGTGATTCTGTCATGGACACTAAATCTAAACCTAAATGAATCTGTCATGGTCAGTAAATCTACATTCAAGAATCGACACCATTGTACAAAGCTTGTTAATATATTCTACGAAATATTTTTTAATATATTTGGCACCTTCTAACTTATCTTGTTTACAAGTAAAAGCTGAAAGGGTTTTTTTGCATGCTGGGTAATTTTTAATTTTTTTGATTATATTTTTTTTTTTTTGCAACTGTGAAAGAAATTCACTGGAATTTGACCTAATGGTCATCGTGTGACTTGTGACGTACTTAGTTCAATTTTTAGGAGTTTTTCGATTTACTAAAAACCTATTTAATATTTATCATGAGTACAACCCCCAGTTTCAATTTATCGAATGAATTCAAGGACACCATGTACCCTAAGTCGCGTGTCGTTGAACAAAACCACAGCATGTGGCTATATATATTTTTGTTTTTTAATTTGCAGTGTTTTTTTAGTTATGTATTTATTTTTATTTATTCAAAATAAAAGTATAGCATTACAGTTAAACACTAACGCACTCTACAATTCATGGTCAATTCATTTATTATTATTAATCTAATTATTATTAATCAAATGTCATAAAAATACAAATAATTTAAAAAGTCATAGATTACATTGGTAATTAATTAATAAATCATTCATCCATCATTTTCACAAAATACCAAATATTCTCGTTAATTAATTAATTATCGCGATCCAGCGAGGTAACGCTGCCAGTGTCTTGGGTACTCTTCCTGCACCTAATTTTTTTTTAAATAGTTTAGATTAGGTTTTTTAAATATTGAATGGTTCTTTTTATTTTATATTGTACCTTTTTGAAATAAACATTAATTAATTAATAAATCATTCATCCATCATTCTCACATAATACCAAATATTCTCGCACCATTAGTGGTGTACTTAGGTACAGAAAGTCGGCGAACTGGTCGCATTGTGGTGCCGATGTTTTTGTTTGATTCCATACTTATTTTATTTTATTAAACATGGATATGACATGAAATTTCAGTTACATTTTAAACATTAAATTCAAACAAGTAATATACTCTATATTTGCATGCCATATGAGTGGTAGAATGTATTAGGGGCTTATTATTGTATCATGACAACTGATTATACATGTACCTACATTCACGCAAATAAATGATTTGACTTTGACTTTGACTCAAATCGATATAGTTTCACTCACTGTGCCTTCCCCTAACATACGTACGGTACGACAGTTGTCGTCCGTCGGCTAGGTTTAGTAAAGATTAAAAACCGCTCTACACATTGAAGTGAGGACGGCACTAAAAAATTTCTGGCTTACAAAGACCAGAATACTATGTAGCTGTTGGTCGAACACTTCTTGTTCCCAGCCTTATACTGAAATCCCCTGCACGCTTCGATAGCGCGTTTTACAATCGCATAGCGCCATCTACTGGGGGACAGCCGAATGTGACTTCGTATTTATTGTACGCAGTTTGAAAATAGTTTACACGAGTTTTGTAATACTTTGAGTAATGTATCTCGGAATTATAATTTTGGTCAGTGCCAATGTCATTTTTATTACTTTTTATTTTAGTATATCCGGGATTTTTTTAGGTTGAAGACGCCAGCCACTTCTAGCAGGATATTTCAGTTGGTTTTAACCTCGGACGTAAGGAGGCTTGCCTCTAAAACGGACTTATATTCACTATTTTTTTTTAAATAGATTTCATCGAGATTCTAAAAACTCTATAATCAATGCTTTTATACGTCTTTGAGTTCAAAAATGTGCAGCTATTTCCAATGCTGTGTTGTTTGGACAATATAAATTCAGTTTCAACTTTCACGAAACAACTTGTTTGAAACGACAGACCTCCGTCAACCTTATGGTAAGGATCACTTGTGCCAATAAGATAAGCCAGGATAAAGTGATTAACCCAATTACATAGTTCAAATCCAAAGAGTGTCAAATTCGAGTTAATCCCTGTCATCATACAATAGGTGTATTTGAATTGAGATAACTATGTAATAATATTTAACCTGAATTTTGGCGCAAGTGTTCTTGAGTGTTATATGTAAGTGACCCAATAGGACCCGATTCTAGTTTGCTATTTCTACTAAACTTTTCACTAAACCACCAAATATATGTTAATTGGTGGATGTAATTTTATCTGAGACGAATCCAAGATTTGTAGAATTTGTTTAGAACAAAAAACAACAAATAAAGGGCTTTGTGACTTAATGTTAATAACAATAAACATATGTAACTTAACGAATACAATAATTATATTGAGTAGAAAACGCATCCTAGAATCGGTACCAGACATGGCGTAAAGTAAATCGGTTCGATGATATGATAAGAATAGAGTTTATTGATTGATTAATTTAGGCTAAGTGATTATCTGAGTGTTAAGCACTAATCCCGGATTAACTTAATCCGCGATTGGCGCAATTGAGCCTAAGAACACATCTACAAAAAGGAATCATGAAATCATAACTGTTACTTTATACAAATTAAATACTATGCAATAATTATAATAAATAAATAATAATATTTTGTATGGAAAATCCTTTCGTGCTCAACTGATCGATTTTTATATTACTGTAAAAGCCCCAACTACGGTAAATCCTAAGGGTTATTTCAAGCTAGCGCAGAGTCGAAGCGCGTCTAAGCGTCAATTTAAAAGTTAATACTTATCTGCATAACGTAATGCACATAATATTTCTTCTGAGATAAAAAAAAACGCGAATTAGCTTACATTTGACAGAGACTGTCCACAAGCGACCAGCGATGATATAATTTCGCCTTAAGGCGCTGACATGAGAAAACTAGCGCCGCCAATCTTAAAAAAATCATATCTTCCAATATAATCAATTTTATTAATTAATCAATTTTATAAAGATATGATTTTTTTAAGATTGGCGGCGCTAGTTGCCTCTGGGATGGCTCTTAATTGTGAAGAATTTAACGCTTCGATGCACTTCGACTCTGCTCTAGCATGAATTGACGCTAAGATTTACCAACTCTTAATGGTAAAAGACCGAAGCTCTGTGATCGTCATTCATTTCTAAGTTTTACCATAATTCGTTTGATAAATCTTAGCATTTACCTCATTAGAGAATAGATTGTTTCAACTTTGACCTTACCAAACATATCCATAAGATTAATATACTGTTCTATATTTACCTAGCGAAATGATATTGTTAATATGTTTTATTTACAAAACTGTATAGGTATACAAACTTAACTGAAAAATGTGTATTTAGTGATTCCAGCTTTTACTAGTTAATAGTTTAGAGTACGCACTATATAAATGTACGGAATTTACATAAAACAGTCCAGTAGTTTTTGAGCAAATCTCAACCTTAGGCAGTTGTGCCACCGCCGGCGAGTAAGCGAGTGATTCCCGGCTATTTTCTCGCCCAAGAAACGTACAAAAGATACTACATTCCGTGTAAACAAAAGAGATGCATATATTAATAGTTCATCGCCGACTATTCACACCGCCGGCGAGTACTCGCTCGGCTATTTTGTCGCCGAGCGAGTACATCCCATCGCTCGCTGAGCTACACTGGCGAGTGAGGCGAGTAATCGCCCGTCGCTCAGCGACACTCGCTGATAGCCGAGCTACAAAACTATACTCGCCTCTCGCTGCTCGCCCACTCGTTTTATGGTTGATAGCTTTACTCGCTACTAGCTCATCGTCGGCCGACGGACAACTGCTTTAAGTACTCGCTGTACACCTTTCTGTTTTAGACAGTACTAAGATGCCCTTAAAAATAGACTTTATATACGCGTTTGTCTGTCCTAAGTTTGTCACCTATACGTAAACGTTTTATTATTGTAATTCACAAGTGAGATGAAGATGAGACGCCTGTTTCATCTTCTGCACCATGAGGCCTTCATATTTTGACTTTAATTCTGCATTGCGAATAATATTATACCTAATTGAATTGTATTATTGAATTAAATTGTAGGTTAATATGTTATTGTAATCGATTGTTTTATAGGGTATTTGACTAATTTTTAAATCGCATAAATGTAGTTATGAATGACAATTTTTGATGGTTTTATAAAGATTAATGATTAATATTAGATTCATTCTGTTTTTATTAGCAAAACGATGCATTTACATGTCAGTCTGTTTTATGGAATATGAAGATAAAATATTTATCTTTTACATAAAGTACATACCTGTCAAATACCCTATTTTTATTGTAATTGTATTATTAAAATGTACTTAATTAATAATTTCTTGAATTTTAATTAATATTGTCTTTAATTAATGTTTGTTATTTTAAATACTATTTTTCATTTATGTTAAGTTTTAAGATGTTTTTAATGTTAGAGTTACAAAGTATGCACGTAAGTTCATCCAGAAACGATTTTAAGATTTAAAGCCGTAGACAATAAAATCGAGCCATTTGTACAATGAAAATTTATCACCAATCGGATATTTTACACCGAAATCCGTGAATTTAATTTTGACTCTTAAAATATTATCTTTATTTATTATTCAGAAACGAAAACCGCCTTTATATACAATTTCAGTGTTGTTCAAATATTGCGATGGTGTTTATATATATTTATAATTACATAGTATTATATACGTTAGATAAATGAATACAAAATACAGTAATTTAATAGTTTTATATCCTACGACATTGGTGTGAATAAGTATCTAAATTTTTAGCCTGTGTGCGAGAGAAAGTACAGTCGACATCAAATGTAACACACAATTGGCTACGGCAATGCGGCCTAGATTGCAACAGTTTTGTGTATGTTGTAATATGATGTTGACCGTACTTGAAAACAAATAGAGGTGCATGAATTTATAAATGTAATAAACATACTGAAGTTTATTTATGTTTTTCAGACGCTTCTCGGTACAAATCTTTTTCAGCTACTTATACTCATATCGTGTAATATTTGTTAACCTTTCACCTCTTTCTCATCTACCTCCCACAGTTGTAACACTTCAGCGTTTTACTACACTAGTTTACTACTTCAATATTGAATTTTGGTGACGTCACTCATAAGTCGCAATCCACCTGTCATAATTGACGCCATTTCTTCATACAAAATGTATTTATAAACGGAATTAAGTACAAATTCATACGTAAAAGTATTTTAAAATCACATGATTTATCGTCTTATTTGGAAGGTGAAAATTCATGGAAATGTGCAAAAAAGTAGACTATAAATTAAAATCTTCCAACACATATTCGATGAGACCATTGATATGATCCTAAACATATTCGTTGAGACCATTGATATGATTCTAAACATATTCGTTGAGACCATTGATATGATCCTAAACTTATTCGTTGAGACCATTGATATGATCCTAAACATATTCGTTGAGACCATTGATATGATCCTAAACATATTCGATGATCCTAAACATATTCGTTGAGACCATCTTCTATTAAAATCAATTTTATTATAAATAAAAATATCTATATATACTATTTTTTAAATACATTCACAACGTGACTCAATTTCGGTTTTCGTAATTTAATATCACCTTTCAAGTCAATCACTTGCACCAATGCACCTAAATATTTAGAAGTATATATTTGCTAAAAGATGAAAATATATATCATGTGTATCACTTTTGGTGGAGTATGGCCGGGCCCTGAGACGGCGCTTACTGGGAGACGAGGCAGGGCGTAATGACCCAGTAAACATTCTACCGAGTGACCTAACTTCAGAGATAACAAAACTACGCACTCGGTAAGCGCTGTCTCACGACAGTAAGCTGAGTGCGCACGGCTGTGTGCTCCTATAAGGCTGGCAAGGCCCATAACAGACCCAAAAGCCTCAACAAAAATTTAATTAAAAAAAAGATGAAAATACATTTTATTTTTATCCGACCGGTTTCCGTGATGCCCCCTCTTATCAGTCGATAACCTATTGTTGCATCTTCGTTATCAAATGTACAGTCGAAGACAGACATAAGTATACAAGGGGTCACAATATGGTTGAATTTTCTCGAAAACTACTTGACCGAATTTAATAATTCTTTTGCAGTTACATAGTTTTAACTTTTATCTATCAAACAGTGAAAGAATTTTTGCAACAGGTCAAATAGTTTTTGAGAAAATTTCAATCTTAAAAAGTCTCCTGTACACCTTTCTCTGTGTTCAACCGTACAGTGGATAGCATATTAAATATTTAAAGTGCCGTTCAAGTTAGTTAACCCTTATTAAATTGTAATAATAGTTTAATTTACAGGTACCATTAAACTTCCAAAATAAGTACAAGACAAATGAAATAAAACCAACATGGCTAGAATAAATAAATTGACGTAATATACAAATAATAAATTATAGTTAACCCGGGTTAAATATGTCAAAAACGTACAGTCCTAACACGTTTAAAAACAGGAGAATTTTTAAGTTTGAGATATTCTCCAAAACTATTTAACCTATTGCCAAAAAAGTACTGTTAAAAATAAATAAAAAATTAAACTGTGAATGTATTATTAAATAGGTCCAGTAGATTTTGAGAAAATCTCGACCATAATAGCCGTGTATAAGTACTCGTATTTCTGATTTCGGCTGAAAACATGCGAGTTCCTCGAAGTTCCATCACTGTCCCTATATCAAGTTATATGTATGCTAGAGGGTTCCCATCGATTATTCGAATACGACAGTATGTCACGGTCAAGGTCAAAGGCAATCGATTGTTGGGCAACCCCTCGGCTTGCGTGCGCAAGTACTATCAACACAATTTCGGCCTGATCAGTGATCAGATCGTTGTACTTTGCACCCGGCCTTGTGGTGATACTACTGATATATTGAGCAAGGGATAGCCATCCTTTTCTTGATGATGACTTAAGAGAATTGTTATTACATATTGTAAATTTTTTTTGAAAAAAATCTAAAAGTTCAATGATAAAAACGTGCCAAAAAACTTTTATTCTTATTAACATCTATAACAGTCTTAAATCTAGCTTCCTCAACGTAAGGCAAGCCGAGCAATGGGGACATAAAAAAGGCTGATGAACAGTCGTATATAACTTTCCCGGTGCGCTATATGATATTAAGATGAGCAACAGGGCTGTCGCAAATGAAATGCAACCTTAAGGCGATTTGGCGGAAGTGTTGTTGATAGTACAGTTGATCACATCAAGTTGGCACGCGAGCACTCTACGCGACGGTAACACAGCCTAGTTTGCAATGGTTTCGTGTAGGTTGATGTAGTGTCGACTGTACCAGAGGGGGCATGCGCTTAGGGAGCCTGTTTTAAGGGGCGGATCCGACCCACTAAATTGTGTTTATTATTATCTTGTAGATCCACCTATTTATCCATTCTTGTATTAAAATAAAGAGTCCAACTTCATTATAAGCTCAATTTTATTTCTTCGATTTACTCAGTATTTTTTTATATATTAACATTCTTAAGAATTCAAATAACAGTTCAAATGACGATATCCCCCTTTAAAAAATATGTCTTCTAATTTTTAATACATTTCATTAGAAAATCTATTTATTAAATCTTCATTATGATAAATACTGCTTCTATATGCAAAAATGAAACATAAAAACGTTTCGTTATACGCAATGATTGCAATCTACAACTTACTGAAGTTAGTGTTAAAAATTGATTTGATACATAGTTTTTCTAATAAAACTTTTTAGATTAGAAGATATGACTCTTTAAACATTGTTGCGTCTATCGTAGGAAATCTTTAACATTTTATTCTAGTAATCAAATATCTTTATTATTATTAAGTTTGCATGTTCCTTTTATATTTTTAGCTACAAAAACAATAATATAGCTAATATACAGGGTGATTGGGAGATGGGTGCAAAGCTTTAAGGTGACGCTAGCTAGGTCCATTTAGAACCATTTCAGCCATGGTTGTCTTAGACGAAGTCTGACTTATTAGTCAGTTTTTTTCTACCTAATTTTATGGACTTGGCGAAACCCCCCAAAATTTTACAGTTAATTGCAAATAATGGACAGTTTTAGCGATGAGTGATGTTAACTGTTTTTTATTTTATTATGGCAATGCCTAACCAATCTAACAAAACACGTTCTAAGCGTCTGTGTCATCAGACATTTTTACTAGACATTTGAAGTTCACGAAAATGTTCAAAGATTTAAGAAAACGGTTTTTTGACGACATTAAAAAAAAAACGTAGGGCCTTTTTTTCTTCAAACCTTTTTGAAAACATGTTTGGCTATTGCTCTTTATTTTAAAGTATCATTTACTACAAACCAAATTATGAGAGTTTTTAAGCAAACTAAATAAAACAACATTATAATTGAAATTATTTATTTTTTTGTTCAAAATGACTGCCACGATTCCTAGCACGAGCCCGTCTTCTAATTTCTGTTGTTGTCGTTTTTAACATAATCTCCAAAAAAAGGCCCTACGTTTTTTTTAAAAATGTCGTCAAAAACAGTGTTCTTAAATCTTTGAACATTTTCGTGAACTTCAAATGTCTGTAGTAAAAATGTCTGATGACACAGACGCTTAGAACGTGTTTTGTTAGATTGGTTAGGCATTACCTTAATAAAATAAAAACACCGTTAACATCACTCATTGCTAAAACTGTCCATTATTAGCAATTAACTGTAAAATTTTGGGGTTTTCGCCAAATCCATAAAAATTAGGTAGAAAAAAAATTGTCAGGCTTCGTCTAAGACAACCATGACTGAAATGGTTCTAAATGGACCTAGCTAGCGTCACCTTAAGGCTTTGCACCCATCTCCCAATCACCCTGTATATTGTTATTAAGTCCCTTGTGGGAACCAGTGGAACATGGGGACTGTTTGTCGTACTTATAGTAAATTTAGTTATTAGTTTATTACTTAGGCCGATAGTCATAAGACAGTTGAGTTGAGTATGAGTAGAGCTTGAGTTAGAACTGAGGCGTATATCAAAAGGTGAAATGCCCTGTCGACAGAAATCGATAAAAAAAAACTTCGGATCATAATCTATACATATAATAAGACTGTAAAAAAATTGTGTCTGTACATTGGATATTTCTTGAAAAGAATAATTGTAATGTGTTTTAGGATCGATACTGATGCCAAATTTTTAGAATTTTTGTCTGTGACCTTGTGCAAGTATCACGCCATAACTACTGAAGGGATTTTGATAGGAGTTTCACTAGGAGATAGCTGAAATATCCGGACAGCTCATAGGCTATAAGCCATGGCGGTATGTGATGTGGAAGCAAGGATCCAGAGAGGAAGATATGCCTCCTAATCTCCTTTATCCTCCTCCTCTACTCAAACGAAGTTGCGGGGTACAGCTAGTGTACAATACGCAGAATGTGCAAATCGCAAAATTAACCCCTAAATAAACAAATGAATGTCCCTAGTTTTCTTACATAATTGAAGATAAAAAAATTGTATATTGTCAACATACAATTTTTTTAAAGTCAATATATTATGCAAAGACTACAAAATGTAGCGGCTTTTATCGATTTCTGTAGAAAAAATTACATGAATATGTCACCTTTTGATATTCACCTCAACTATCAGTTTTCTAAAATCTTAAGTGCGAGCTCATGAGTTAGTGCTCAAGACTGTCTATGATTAACGGCCTTTTTGTGGAGTAAGTGTACCGTGTAGTGTTCCCAATTATAGTGCTTTTAGAGTATAGTATAATATTGTTAAGCAATTCTCAAATTTTTACCACTGTAATGAAATGAATGCCAATTTAAATAAATAAATATAAAATTACAAGCTGTTTTTTTTTATAACTGTTCCCTTTTACTAAACAACAACCAAGACACCAAGTTTCTCGACGTGGCTTTTGAAAATGGCAGGAAACGACGGTTACGATTTTTTTTGATAATTTAGTGGTTTTTTGTATCACGTTAAGTTATTCAGAAAATGTTCGCGAATGACAGTATGGTGAAATTATTGGAGGATTCATGCAGGATCTGAAGTTTGGCGCTATGGTCAAGAGTCCCACTACGAGCTCGGGAGTGAACGTGACTGTCGAGTTGCTTCGTCCAAAGTGATGACGCTACGGCGTCTCCTGTGGATGAAGACAAGAAGTCGCGGATACCCAGGGTGAAAACGCTGTGGCGACTCCCATGGATGAAGAGAAGACGATACGATATTTTGAATATTCTGTAACATGACATTGGCAAATGACGAACTGTCCAGTCCAATAATAAAATAAATAAGTTTCTCGATTGTTTTGATCTTGTTTTATAAATATTGTATGATACAATGAGATAAAAAAATCCACGCTCAATAGAGAGAGCCTAAAGTATATTTTGTATGGGGACAGGACTCTGGTCTCCGCCGTTCGACTTTAATTGAAAATCCAAACAAGACGCGAAAAATTCATATTATTTATTATGCTTGACATTGTAACATCTTATTTACTATGTAGTAAATAAGATGTTACAATGTCAAATTGTCATGCAAGAGCGATTCTACGATGAAAATACTAAATATGGCTAACTCTATCGGCCGATTCTTGGTACAGTCGACGACAGAGATAAGTATACAGGGGGCCTCAATAAGGTTGAGATTTTCTCAAAAACTACTGGAACTAATTTAATAATTATTTTACAGTTACATAGTTTTCACTTTTATCTATCAAACAGTGAAAGAATTTTTGCAATAGGTCAAGTAGTTTTTGAGATAATCTCAACCTTAAAAACTCTCCTGTACACCTTTCTCTGTGTTCTACCGTACAAGACGTTTTAAAGGCGCGTACAGACTGGTGAAACGTAACATGCAATGTAACTTGCAATGAAAGAATTTGCCGTCCAAATTGCTGCAATGTATCGTGAAAGGTAACACACTTTGTAACAATTTCTCATAGTTTGGACGTCTTGCGCGCGCGAACTGTGCATTTCACGCGCGCGCTACGAGCATTACAAGCTGCGCGCGGTGCGATCCGTGATTTGTCGGTTTTTCGGACGAACACAAAGGGGCGCACAGTGTGCGCGTGGCAGCAGCGTACTGAATGCGCAGTAAGAGCGCGCTATGCGTCCACGCTTGCAGTGAACATGCAATGAAAGGCAGAGTAATACATTTCATGTTACGTTTCACCAGTCTGTACGCGCCTTTAAAGGAGTGTGTGAATTGATTGTTGATAAATGAAAATAACTTGTCAGAATCAACTCGTTTAATCCATGAATGAGGCTTTATACAGTTATCTATATTATATCACTAACAACTATAAAATATAAATACAACAATGCTTTATTTAGGTACTAATTTACTTGATAAGGTGATTTTGACTGTTTATTGGGTATACAGGATTATGTCGGAAAACAATAGGTGATCATAGAAAATAACGATAAATAGCTATCGTCATACCACTAACTTATAAATAAAATGATGATTTTAAATAGGTTGAGGCCCATATCATAACTAGCCCCAATTTTAAAAGAAATCATAATTTTCTAATATAATCAATTTTATTTATATAAAAAAGATGCTTACCAAATGTCTACTAGGATAAATGCTATTTTTAAAATGCACATTTTGCGCGTGACTCAATTTCGATAAGTTCTAGTTCAAATAATTAGGAAAAAAGTTCGATTTTCGAACTACAACTTATTTATCTATTATATTTATAAACTCACGCCTGATTCCCGTAAGGGTAGGCAGAGACGATGGACTTCCATCTGCGCGATCCTGGCACACAGCCCTTGCCTCCTCCACATTCATCAATCTCTTCATGCATGATCGTCAGTTTGTAGTAGACCGTACTTGACCCTTTTTCAAGACCTCGCTAATTTGGTCGACGTACGTTCTCCTCGGTCTACCTCTGCCGACTCTAACGTCCACATTCGCTCTGTGTATTACCTTCGTTACCCTTCCTTCACTCATCTAGATTGTCGCAATTATGATATCTATTGAATATTATAAAATAGTATTTATCGTAACATACATTTGGTAAGCTTATAGAAAAAAAATATTATATTAGAATATATGATTTTTTTAAAGAAAGGGCGTTAGGTATGATATCTATATTAAACGCTGTAGGCTCCAGGGGTAGTTTAGCGGTGCGGGAGGTGTGTTTTCATTACGTCACATGGCGAGACTTCATCACGTGGTACAGCGACATCTGTTACGTCACGGGTCACTCCTCCCGCACCGCAGGAACTAGTGGTTATCGCAACACACGTTAAAACCTGATCGATATTGATGCATACAACAGTAGCCCGAACACAAAATTATCTATACAGGCAGTGTGACCACCGTTCGACTTTGAAACTGGATCGTGAGTTAATACTCTAAACGGATACAAAAATTTCATCACCGGTTACATATAAAGAATTTTATTTCTAGTAACTGGTTACGAAACTCAAGTCACGATGGTTTCGAGTAAAGACAAAATGATCTTCCTTCGAAACCGGTTACGCACGAGAACAATTTTATTCTCGTTCGCAACTGGTTACTTAGGCGTTAAAAATAACAACCTAACTTGCTTTTGCGAAAACTAATGTTTTGGTTCGTAATTTTCACTGATTTCAACATGTGTTGCTATAACATTATATTGTTTTTGTCAGGTGACGCCTCTATAAAAGTATTTTATATAATTTTACAACTGAATGATGCGTTAAAAAAAAAGGAAATACCACTTCGCCAAGCACCGTTATATCACAGCGGGTAATCATAGTGTGGCAACGCGATCGCTATACACAATATACCGCTAAGGGCATTATCTCACTAGGACACCATGGTTGTCGCCACCTTAGTTGCGCAACCAAACGGACGCCAGGTTAGCAAAGGACGCGGAATGATAAAAAGCCATGAGAACCGAGCCAACTAATACTGGGGAAGAGGGTAATGAAATGACGGATTCCGAATTGCCTACAGATCAAACGCAAACGTCTTCGCGGATACAACGGCTTAATTGTTCCTACTTTCTTAGGCAGTTGTCCCATGGAGAGTAAAGCGAGTAATTATGGGATATTTTATCGCTCAAGAAACTTACAATGATAGTACTTTCCGTGTAAACAAAGCGATGCAGACGCCCTCGTCCAGCGATAAACTATAATTTTTTTTTGTAACTTCTTCCCAGTGGGAAAGGCAAAGCCAACTAGGGCATACGGCCTGGTCTGATGTTAGTAGAATGTCTCATCATCATCATCAGCCCGTATCAGTCCACTGCTGGACGTAGGCCTCTCCCAAAGCGCGCCAATCAACCCTACTCTCGGCCCTCTGCATCCAGTCCCTGCCAGCCATTTTGCGAAGGTCATCCCTCCATCTGGTCGGGGGGCGTCCCACACTACGTTTACCCGTTCGTGGCCTCCATTCGAGAACTCGTCTACCCCATCGGTTATCGGTTCTACGACAGATGTGACCAGCCCACTGCCACTTCAGTTTACTGATTCTATGAGCAATGTCAACCACTTTTGTCTTCTGGCGGATATACTCGTTTCTTATTCTATCTAACAGAGAAACTCCAAGCATAGCTCTTTCCATAGCTCGCTGAGCGACCTTGAACCTGTGGGCCAGTCTCACCGTCAATGTCCACGTTTCGGCTCCGTAGGTCATCACTGGTAGGACGCACTGGTTGAAGACCTTAGTTTTTAGGCATTGTGGTATTGAAGACGAGAAGATATGACGTAGCTTCCCAAACGCTGCCCAGCCCAGCTGAATTCTCCTGTCACTCTCTTTCTCGAAGTTGTTCCTACCCAGCTGCAGAGTTTGTCCTAAGTAGACATATTTCTGAACAACTTCGAGGACCGTGGCATCGACTACTATTGGTTCCGGGACGACCAGATCATTGAACATGATCTTGGTCTTATCCAAATTCATCCCGAGTCCGACACGGCGAGAAGCAGCATTAAGGCTATCCAGCATTGTCTGCAGATCCTGCAGCGACTCAGCCATGACCACTATATCATCGGCGAACCGAAGGTGTAAAATGTACTCGCCATTTACACTGATGCCACGTCCATTCCAGTCCAGTGTTTTGAAGACATCTTCCAGCGCGTTTGTGAAGAGTTTCGGTGATATAACATCTCCTTGTCTCACACCTCTACGCAACTGGATAGATCTTGTTTGCTGGTTCTGGATTTGGACGGTCATTGTGGCGGCGTCATACAGGCATCTCAGCACCTCGATGTATCGCCAGTCTACTTGGCATCGCTGCAAGGACTGCAGAACAGCCCAGGTTTCGATAGAGTCAAATGCTTTCTCATAGTCCACAAATGCAAGACACAGGGGCCGATTGTATTCCTCTGTCTTTTGTATAATCTGCCTCACTGTGTGGATGTGGTCTATGGTGCCATATCCTCCGCGAAACCCGGCCTGCTCCGGGGGCTGGAAGTCGTCAAATCTCCGTCCAAGACGATTCGTAATGACTCTCGAAAACAGCTTGTATACATGACTCAGGAGAGAGATAGGTCTATAGTTTTTCAATAGGGTTTTGTCCCCTTTCTTGAAAAACAGGACAACGATGCTCCTGTGCCATGCCTTCGGAGTTCTCCCACTCTGTAAGACGGAGTTAAAAAGCTTCTGTAGCTCCATCAGGACAGGAGTACCACCTGCTTTCAGGAGCTCAGATGTAACCCCGTCTTCACCGGGGGCTTTTCCATTCTTAAGCTGTTTGAGAGCCAGTCCGATTTCGTCAAGACTCACATCAGGCAGGTCTTCGGTAAAATGGCGTGTTAGCGTGGCTCGGGGATCATCGGTACTAGGCTCAGGTTGCGGTGCGTGAGGTGCGTACAATCGGCCGTAGAAGTCTTCGATCTCAGCGAGTATCTCTGGTTTGGAAGTGACGGTTCTGCCATTCGCCGACTTCAGTTTGGTCAGATGGCTTCTCTCCAACTCTGCATGAATACTTTTGACCCTCGATTTTGCTCAATTGCCTCTTGTATGCGGCGTGTATTGGAGCGACGAAGGTCACGACGTATAAGCTTCCTTACATGCTTGTTGAGGGTCCGCTGTTCTGTCTGAGAGATTTGCGTAGCCTTTTCACGTCTTTCCTTCATAAGATCCAGAGTCTCCACTGAGAGCTTAGACTTCGTGCCAGTACGTTGCGACCTGCAAAACCTTACGCCTACGTCCCTGATGGTCTTCACCACTGTGTCAAACGCCTGGTCAACGTCAATTGTGGTTTCCAAGACATCGAATCTATTCTTCAGCTCCAGCTGAAATTTATCGGAGCCGGTTATGATCTGTTGCAGGTTAGGTCGGAGCGTAGACCTCATCATACGGAGTCTTTCTAGCTTAAAATCGATATTCAGGGTGCCTCGCACGAGTCGGTGGTCACTACCAGTGTTAAACCGGTTAAGTACAGAGACATCCCTGAATATATGCCTTTTGTCCGTTATGATGAAGTCTATCTCATTTTTCGTCATAGAGTCGGGGCTTTGCCAAGTCCACTTCCTCTGAGGCTGCTTCTTAAAGAACGAATTCATTAAGAATAGCCCCTCTCTCTCCAGGAAGTTAACTAGCATTTGCCCCCTATGATACCTGCAACCAAGACCATATGGTCCGATTTTCGATTCGATGTTGCTCTGTACTCCCACTTTAGCGTTGAAGTCCCCCATGACAACGTTGAAGTGTGTCTTAGTGGTGTGATTGAGGGCTTTGGCTATGTCTTCATAGACAGCCTCCACTTCTTCATCCGAGTGTGCCGACGTTGGTGCGTAGACCTGTACTACCTTAAGAGAGTATCTCTCGGTAAGTTTCAAAATGAGGTACGCTACCCGTGGCGACACACTGGAGATCTCCATTACGTTGTCTACGAGGGCCTTATTCACCAGAAAACCTACCCCGCCTTGGGAGAGTTGATCGCCCTCTCGAAAGTAGAGTAGATGGCCCGATTCCAGGGTCAGTGTGTCCTCCCCCTCTCTTCGGACTTCACATAACCCTAGGACGTGCCAGCGTATCCTCTCCAACTCTACTTCGAGTTCCGTGACATGATCGTCCAGCCGCAGAGTTCGTCCGTTGTACGTAGCCAGGGTCAATTTTGTTTGGCAGCCTCCCGTAACCCGGGGATTCTTAGCACCCCCTGCCCCGCCGTTACCGTAGCCGCTGCCTTGGCTAGGAATAGCGGGGCGGCCGGGAACTGGGGGCCGGGGCCTTGTGGTGTACATCATGTTTGGGAGGTGATGCCCGTAATCGCCACGCTGGGCAAGCGGGTTGGCGATCGCAGAGCCGGCCACCTCGCGCCGGTGACGCTGCTGCCCGTCACCGACCTGCTGCACTTGGCGCCGGCACGGTGCGAGCTGGTTATACCGCCAACTGTCGGTCGCCAGAGCCCCGTCCGTTGGTCGGCAGGGTGCACCACGTGCCGGTGAGGTTGGCATTTGGGTGGCCAATATAGTCGGTCCCCACCCCTTACACCCCCAGAAGAATGTCTGAATTCTTATAAATACATACATAATATATACGAAGATAACCTAACCTAAACCTACGCACAACCCTCCCAAACCCCTAAACGAAATAACTCAATGATCCACGCAAGCATCAAGTTATGCAAAAAGAAACCTTGCTAAGAGCACAAAACTTCACAAGCACGACTTCTCTCGAGCACTCCAACTAATAGAAACGTTCGCGGACATCTACCTGATTAACTTAACGTGATCATTATTCACTAAATACCACGGAAACTATTTAATTAGAATTTTCACAAAAAAGTAGCTAATGGCGTTTCGCGAGCTTAACAAGGAATCTCATAAACTATAAATATTGTGTCGCCGAGCGAGTATCGCGGCGTCTCTTGTTTATACGAAATGTACTATCGTTTCTTGCGCGAAAAAATAGCCCATAGTTACTAGCTGGTGGGACAATTAGTGCCTTAGGGCCAACACACAACGCCTTGACGCACGTCAGCGTCGTGTACCGCGCCTGTGGACGCTGCCGGCCACAGACCACTTACCCCATAGACCTGTAACAGGAGGGCGCCCGTTTCTGCCTGCACATGAGCGCAAAATTGCTTCGCGACACGCGATATCTTATATCGAAACAGGTTTAATATGGCGCCCCTGCTCCACGCTTCGTCTAATAGCGCCTATCGCTTGACAGAATTTTTCGCTTGCTTTGTACCGATTACATGCCTATGGAGTAAGTGGTCTGAGCTGCCGGCGGACGCCCCGTGACTCGCTAAGCCACGGCTTATTGCGAAGTTGTACGTCGACCCTTACATTTGCGAGTATTTAACGTACTAGACAGCTGTCAGAGCCGCTGAATCTCACTGACAGTGCAATATTAACACCGTGGCTGAACTACCACGGGGATCCGCCATCATTTTGGAATGGCGGTGTGATTTTATATTAATAATTTTCTATTTACATAAATACTCTAAATAACTCGACATTGGGGGAATTATCTCTTAAATAAGAGTAGAAGCCATTCAAATAAGAATAGGCTAGAATTCGGCCGCGGTCGTTCGTTGCCACACTACACTGTAGAGAAGACTGTCTAAATAGCTGACATTAAACATTTTAAGCTTACAAGAAACACTACTCAGGCCCGATACGATTGGATTCATTTTAGGATGCATCAACATTTTATAAACACAACTCCCACAATTTCTCTATCAAGCTTCAATCGATTTGGGTTTAGTTCAACGACAATTTTGTCATTGTCGTCTGAATAGATCCTTATTTGCATTAAACATTAAATTGTACCGATATAAATATACTTTTCAATGTTCCAATTAAAACAGATGAAAGTTTAAACATAAATGCTAATTCTTAAGCATTAAACCATTCAGAATTTGAATTACGCATTATCCATGCTCGGTGAATAAATTCGAACATGATGAAAAAATTGATTCTGAATAAAAATAGGAGCGCATCATCGTAATCATGTTTCTAACCGAATGTTAGACATGGTTGTCGGAATACTACTACTATTGTCCAATAGATGGAATTGCGTAACATACCCTTTAAGTATGTATAAAGCGATGAAGATTTTCGGTGGGCGTGGCGTGGCCTGTGGTGGCTCAGTTGGTAAGAGCGTGTCACGGAATGACAACGTCGCAGGTTCAAGTCCTGCCCACGGCAAGAATTTTTTCATTAAACCATTGTTCGGTGAAAAATTAAATGATGAAATTTTTTAAGCCGTGGCCAGGACTTGAACCTGCGTCCTTGTCATTTCGTGACAGGCTAAAAATCATCATTTAATAAATGTTAATACTACTGGTCTGACTAAACAAATCCAATCCTTAATAAAATGTATAAAATTGAAACCAACTCTGGGCAGTGTTTCCATTACAACTGACGCTCATTATACATACAGGTTTACCCCGAATTCGTGTAAAACCAGGTAACAGGTAACCCCGTTTATGTTACGTAACAAATGCCAGTATTCTGATTATTAGGGTAATGTACTGCAAAAGGTAAAATGTAAAATATTACCCTACTGAAAATGTAAAATTATTAAAATCTATTTTAGTTTATCAGTAACTGCATTTAAAATACAATAAATGTCTAAGCAATAAATTGATAGTTTCTAGAGGTTTTAAAATATTTTATATTAAATCTAAACAATAAATAAAAAAACAATATACATATATAGTATAACAAAATAAAATAAATGATAGTATTTAAATTAAAATAATTTAAAGCATGACTAAGGTTTGTGACAATTGTTTTCTAATAAAACTTATTCTTTAGACATGATTTTTAGGTTTGAGCGTTTTGACCTTAAAAAAAATGCCATTTAATTAAATGTATTTAAAAATTCGTTAATTGACTAGTATCGAAAATTAATGCTTTTCTTTATCATGACAAAATATTTGATGGTAAAATGTTGAAATTAAAATAGTTATAGGCTTTTAGAAAAAGATCGCAACAATGAATTATGGCGTCACAGTTAAAATACTTTTTTGTTATAACTCCGGCGCCGGGTTCTCTTGACAAAGGGTGGGAAACGACGGTTGCAAAATTATTTGATAATTTTTGTTTCATTGTCTACAGTGGTTTATTTGAGATTAATATCACGTTAAATTAATCAGAAAATGTTCGCGAATGACAGTATGGTGAATTTATTGGATAATTTGAGCAAGATCTGGGGTTTCAAGCTTTTATCAAGAGTTCCCGCTACAAGCTCGGGAGTGAACGTGACTGTCGAGCTGCTTCGTCCAGAGTGATGACGCTACGGCGTCTCATCTGGATGAAGACAAGAAGACGCGGCTACCCAGGGTGAAGACGCTACTGCGACTTCCCTAGAGGAAGATATAAGACTATTATATATTGAATTTTCTGTAACATTACATTGGCAAATGACGAACTGTCGAGTCCATTAATAAAATAATAATAACTCCGGCGCCAGACGTAATTAAAGACTTTGTCAAAGACGCTCACATGTCTCGCGCCAGCCTAAGGGTGTTACCACACCAATAGATGCCACCGACCGGCATCGATCGGTAGCGTTGGCTGATCGACGGATACCGGTCGATGAAACGCAGCGCGGGTGCGGGCGGTAGGTGAAAATAGGTCGGCGTAGAAACTATAATTCGACGTCGACTAATCCATTTCACCACAGCCCTCTTACCCCTAGTAACAGGAGGGCGCCCGTGTCTGCCCGCACATGAGCGCAACATTGCTTCGCGACACATGTAAGATATTATCGAGATGGACTCTTTAATACGGCACCCCCGCTTCGTCTCTATGCGCTCATCGTTGACATAATTTTTCGCTTGCAAATGTGTACCGATTTCATATCATCGATCAATTAATTATCGATCGATTGGTGCGATAACGTTCTAAAAGAATAATTCATCACTGGTACAAATTACGCGAATTGATTGATGCAATAAAACCAAGTCATATTTTACAAAAAACTAAAATGTACAATAAATATGAATAAAATAAATAAACGCGACTATGTTTTTGGCATAAAACGTCATCGTCAGTCCCATGATCAATATTACTCTAACGAAACCTTAAAATTCATTAAGCTATTTAGACTAGTGCAGGCCAGAAAGGACCTTCGATTTTAAATTTAATAATAAAAGACATTGCCACATGTCAATGGAGCTTTGCCCCACCTATAAAACTACGTGACCATTTAAGCTGTGCCTATCATTTTGTTGGGGACTTACTACAGGTTTCATATTGCATAATCATAATCAGTATCATTTTCTACTACTCTCGCAACTCCTATAGAAGAATAACAAAAACAATGAATAAATTGCTTCGATTTCTTACTATTTCCTGAATTCTTAATTAAGCTGTTTTTTTCGAATCGCAACTTGTACAAAACTTTATTTTAAACCAATAATTTAAAAAAGAAACTGAGATATTTTTACATTTATTCGTTATCTTGTACCACTTGCGGTTGATGGTAGGGCAGAATCTGGCATTGTCATTTTGTTTATTTCACTAAAACATTTTCACAGTACAGCTTAAACTGCAAGGGCTAGAATCGAACTATATTGGTGAACGCTAGCTCCCACACTAGGAGTCCCTGTGTTGTGGGAGACTAGTCTCTCCCTGGAGTACAAATGATCGTTAAGGCGCTGACATGAGCCAACTAGCGCCGCCAATCTTAAAAAAATCATATCTTCCAATATAATCAATTTTATTAAAAAAGCTACGTTCACATTGTTCATAAATGTGCCAGAAACGGCCGTTTTTCGCAATTATGCGAACTACAACTTACCTACATTGCATCACGTTACAAATAAGCATTTAAAAAATAATATTTATAGCAATAAACAATGTGAACGTAGCTTTTTTTTAATAAAATTGATTATATTGGAAGATATGATTTTTTTAAGATTGGCGGCGCTAGTTGGCTCTAGGAAGGCTCTTAAATGATTGTTATTACGATAAGCTATACCTTTAGTAAAATAACCCAGTTTTCACACGAATTCAGTAACGTCTTGTATATACGACTTACGCATGTATTAGCCATTTGAAGAGTGGAAGCTATCAGTGCTTGGCGATTTAAAAGAGGAGCGATGGAGGTGATTAGAACTGTACATTCATCATTAATGCTTAAAATGTAAAAATAGACTATCAGTTCACAATGATGTCGTAGGGTCCGTCCCCACCTAGAGCTTAGACCAATTAGGGATCGTACATACTGCCTAGGACTTATACAACCACCTAGGACTCAGAAAGTGTTCAGGAGAGTTTTTAAGGTTGAGATTATCTCAAAAACTAGTAGATCTAATGCAAGAATTATTTCACTGTTAGATAGATACAAGTTATAATTGTGTAATTGTAAAATCATTATTATATTCTGTCCAGTAGTTTTTGACAGAATCCCAACCTTATTGAGGCCTTCTGTATACTTTTCTATGTCTTCGTGTGTCCACCTAGGGATCATATAACCACCTAGTGTTCATACAAACACTTAGGGTTCACAACCACCTAGGGTTCATACAACGATTTAAGGTTCATACAACCACCTAGGGATCGTATAACTATCTAGGGATCATACAACCACCTAGGACTCATACCCTAGGGTTCATTTAGCGCTCGGTCCAATGGTTTTTAGGACCATATACATCGCGACAGAGAATCCGTCGTTGAACGATTGAATGTTTGCCAACAAATCTAATCTTTTACCAGTAAGGTTGCTATACACATATTCGAGTTGGAATATGTGTAGATAAACATATTTGTATAGCCTTTATACTCTCGGTGCGGACGGCCCTAAAGCGCGGTGTGCCTTTAACCAGTGAGTTTAACTCATTGTTCATATAATTCCTCTTTTAACTACAAACTTATAATCAAAATTAAGTACTACACATATATTATATAGTTTCATGGTTAGATATTAAAACCGGAGTAGCGTAGGCTTAATTTTGATTACACAAAAAATAGTCTTTCTGGTTTGAGTTTTCTAACCAGTGTTTATTAGAATAGAAAATATGTAAGCTTACAAAAAAATCAATTAAGGATTAAAGTTATTCCACAGTTATAATCTAATATAGTTATGATAAGAGGTGTGGCAAAAGGTGCATGTTTCAGCTAAGTTGACACCGAGGTGTGCAGCCATTGATCTCCTATGAACAACTAAATACACAAAGGTCTTACTAAAACAATTTAAAAAACGTCCAAATAAAGGTCCATTGTTAACGTCCGAATAATGTTCAATGAAGCAAATGAGGGTCCATTCATCCGTTTGGACCTTCTTTGCGCTCGGACATTTTTAGAAGGCAGACTGTGTATCTAGTTGTTTATAGGAGATCAATGTGTGCAGTGCTGTTTTTCGACATGCACCGCTTCCCTGCCAGAATAATATACCTGATATATGATAACGGGTTTGAATTAATGAAATGAAATAAATTTATTTGCATATGATTTTGGTAAATAAATAGGATGTTCGATAGGTTCAGGCGGATCAATCAAAATCTGCTTAGACATAAGCGTGCAAATATTGAAAATAGAACAACGCGAAATTATATAAAATTAATTAAATAGGCATTATTAATTGAACAGTATCGTATGTCATTATTTCACATTGTAGAATCAATCTATAACTTCGAATTTATTATTATTACCTTGATTTCAATATTTAGATTCTGTATTGATATATAACTATGTAAACTATTTTATTTTTATTATATATTATCATAATTGACTACTGCGACGAAAAGAACTCATTTAGTGAATAAAAGCATTTATCGACCAGCCATTTATGCAATTTAGTTTTAAATATGCTTCCAGACAAGACCCTCAACCTAGTGCTATCTTAGATTTGAACTATACTAGGGTGGGTGTGTAATGTATTCAGAAAACCATTAATATACTTAGGTAAAAGGATTGCTGTTAGAGAATCAGCAACAATAATTGTAAAAAAAATCATGCCCTTAGTTATATAAAGCAAAAAACTCAAACCAGAATAACGGCTCACTATAATATTAATTTTAAATATTACATTTAAAGAACTTCTTACGACGAAATGGGCGACCAGGCAATTCGTAACTAATCAAACTACACTCCGCATGGAGCATTATCTCCATAATGGAACGCCACTTAATAACAGTGGTTTCTTAAAGCTGAATTCACAATCCATAAAACGCCGACGCAATACCGGGTGTTGATTTTTTTGTGTCTCCAACATGGTGGTTTAAATAGGGTCGTAACTCTGATAGGAGTTCAACCAAATAGTTCGTAAAGGACGTTTATTTATTTATTTATTTATTTATTTATTTATTTATTTATTTATTTATTTATTTATTGGAACACCAACAGATTACATGTAAGCTTACATATGGAAACGATATAAATTATGTTCTAACATGCAACCCAATTATAGGTGAACACATCATTCACTTTAATATATAGTACAATTTAGAAAATAACAGTAAGTCTATTTTAAATAAGTTATTGAGAAGAGGACTGTATCTTTGACTTAAAGTTGAAAAGAGAGTCATGATTAATGTCAAGATCGGTTTGGCTATTGAGGGTGTTGAAACTACGAACCATTCTGTGAAAGGGAGCGTGCCTACCGAGGCACGACGTTATGATTAAATATCGATTGCTAGGCAGCGATTGAACGATACATGATTGAGTGACGTGAAAAATGCTACGTTTTCATCATCATCATCATCATCAGTCTATTTATATTGCCCCACTGCTCGGGCACAGACCTTCCCTTACACCGAGGGAGCTGGGGCCATGATCCACCACGCGGGCCCACTGCGGGTTGGCGGATTTCACATGCCTTAGATTATTTTCTTCTACGGCATGCAGGTTTCATCACGGTGTTTTCCTTCACCGTTTTGAGAGCACTCGGTAAATGTACGTAAGTTTTTCCGTCGAAAAAACCGAGGGTAACTCATTGGTACATGGCTGCCCTAGCTGGGAATCGAACCTGGGACCTCCGTATCGCCAGTCCATTGATCCAACCACTGAGCCACCGAGCTCTTATTGCTACGTTTTATACATTGTGAATTTCGTTCGTTGTCAGTAGTATCATGGAAATGTATGTACTATTGGATTTTTGTTCTCACTACTACCATAACGGTGAGAGTTGGAGACACATGCACTACTGCAACTCATTTGATTCCCAATAGTAGTGGAACTAATGATACCTTTATAACGACATATCCATCTCCTTCTATTTCCTTTGATATTAGAATACCAGATTCTCTACCAGTGTCGCAGTAAATTGGAGTTTGGTCGTCAATTAATTAAACTTGCGATTCCAAATCTCGTAAGTCGTAACTTCTGGTCGTAATCTGGTATTATAGGGACAAAGTATAGACTCTGGTTATCAGTTTAAAGTCACATTAGTTCTACTATTAGGAAATAAGTAGTTAAGAAGATTTGGTGTCATTGACAGCAAAAAGCTCTAATAGTTTCAGGAATACATTTCTGTGACACTACTAGGTACGAATTGTGAATTTAATATTAAGCATGATTTAACTCTTAAGATAAAATGGACCATACATTCATCTGTTTGTGGTTGTCATATAAAAGCAGATCAAATAATTAAAATAATAGCAGGCCGCAGTTTATTATGGTTGGGCTATAGCAATATTGTAAAACAAGAATTGACTCAATTACGTCATTTGATCAGCGTAAATTTAAAATGTCAAGTTATGATTAATCTTGATAAAATATTTAACTACAATAACGGCTATTTTATTAGAGTATATAAATATTATATTGAATAAATATTAAAATGACATAACTTTTTAAAATCACCTACTATGAGAACAAGTTTATAAATGTAAAACTATTGATTGTGCAATCATAATTTAAAATAGACCGGACTATAAATACTTTCTTTCATTACAGTTAAGAACTTATTAGATTGGTATCAACTTTCAGTCACGTTAGTTTTAGATTAACTCAATCTAAGCCACCGGCTAGGACTACTACTACCACCTAGGGTTCATATAACCGCCTAGGACTAGTATAACCACCTAGGGGTCCATATATCCACTTAGGTCTCATACAACCACCTAGGGATCTTACAACCACCTAGGGATCGTACAACCATCTAGGGTCTACACAACCACCTAGGATTCATACAACCTATGGTACATTAGCGCTCGGTTCATTGTTTTATTTAGCGATGAATATCGCTAAAAAAACCAATGACAGAATCCGTCGTTAAACGCTTGAAAGTTATCGAATGCTTGCCAACAAACCTAATCTTTTACCGGTAAGGTGGAATACAATACTCACAGTTTTAGAGTCAAAATAACATTCGTGAAACCAGCCGTTCGTTCGGCCCGTTTCGGGATGGCAAAAGACGACTCGAATATGTGTATAGAACCTCAAACAAAGCGCATACTGGAAAGTTGATAGGCGTACAAGTACGCTTTAGAAGTTTCAACTTCATATGGAAATTATCGGGATCGAGTATCCACTCGCAATTGCAACACTGGAATTCGCATTTAGCACACAGGTTAATCTGATATTAAACAATCATAATACTTTGATGGTGGATGACTGAATAAATACATTATAAACCGAGGGAACTTGTCTAAATGAAACGTTTTACGCGTGAATTACGAGGTTGTCAAACTCGAGCGTGAGACAGAAGATGTCCCGCAGCGATGGAGAGAAGAGCGCGGCACAGTGACTCCATATTTGTATTTTTATTAATTTTGGATGAATTTTGGCAAGGAAATAAAAATACGCCAATTAAAATCAGATTTCTTTTTTAAAACAAGCTCTCGTATTTATAACACCTTACATTTTGTATGAATAACTATAATGGGGTATGTTTGTGATTTTTTTCTATCGAGCGAAGTTTGTCCATTCGTATATTGGCATTTACCAGTCCCTAAATAAACACCCCAAGATTGCTACACATTTTTTCAGATGTTTAATTTTAGTAGTTTTTTTCTATGAAGGTCACCTTTATAGAAAAAAAAACTGTAAATCCACGCATACGAAGCGTCAAAACATTTCAGCCAATCATGTCGCGCGTTTTGCAAGCTACAATATCGTGATTGGTTCGCGTAACTCGACTCGCGCGTAAAACATTTCATCTAGTAACCCACGGATCAACACCCCTGCCAAATTAGGTATTTGACGCGTTCTCTTGAAAATGGCGGGAAACGACGGTTGCGAAATTATTTGATAATTTTCCTTTTAACGTCTACAGGGACTATTTTGTGTTTAATATCACGTTAAATTAATCAGAAAATGTTCGCGAATGACAGTACGGTGAAGTTATTGGATTATTTATGCAAGATCTGAAGTTTCAAGCTTTTATCAAGAGTTCCCGCTACAAGGTCGGGAGTGAACGCGATTGTCGAGCTGCTTCGTCCAGAGTGATGACGCTACGGCGACTCCTCTGGATGAAGACATGAAGACGCGGCTACCCAGGGTGAAGACGCTACTGCGACTCCCCTGGAGGAAGATAAAAGACTAATATATGAATTTTCTGTAACATGACATTGGCGAATGACGAACTATCGAGTCCATTAATAAAATAAATAAAATAAAAGTATTTGACGTAACTGAAAGTTGACAGTTCCTTAACTATAAGTGAAAGAATACAGTGGCATCAATGTATATAGTAAAAGTAAAGCCAAAACAGAATGGGCCAAGTGAACACTTAAAATTAAACGATGCCTTTAAAACCATGCGGTCCGCGCCTACTTTATCAACTCTATACAAATTATACTAAACAGTTACCTAATTAAAAGTATACTTAGCAATTAAAACAACAAACCATTACCGTAGTAACTCTGAATGTCTGATTTTTGTGAAATAACCTTTAACTTTGGGGTCGTTCACACGAATATAGGTTATATTCTTTAGGTATTAGCCGTAGTATTGGCTCAGAGGAAAATATACAGAGGGTGTATTAAGGTTGATAATTGCGTGAGAAAGAAAGGACGAAATGCCATCGTTTGACATGACTGCATTTCGTCGTAACTCTTTCGCGCTCGCTTGCGTCGCTCCCCCCTACGCCTGTCGCCACCCAAGACGCGGTACAACGCTTGCGGTCAGACTATAGTTTAGTTTAGACTATAGTCCCAGCGCTGTATTGTTAGAAATGGTAAGTTATTGTATTTCTCCATCCCTAATAACGACTTCTGTAAACTTTTCTCTGAACTATACAAGTACACAATCACTTGCAGTATCGTGATACATTTAGAAATAAATGAACACTTACTTTTAAGTTATAAATGACAATGTACGGCGAAACATCTTGAGACTTGAGAGATCGAGGCTTAGGATCATGAAGGAAAAAAAATTCGCCGCGCTCAATAGAGAGAGCCTAAAGCATATTTTGTATGGGGGGTCAGGTCCCCTGTAACTTTCACTCTCTTACGTCAGAAATATGTATCAAACAATGGAAAGATGAGTGGCGAAAAAAGAGGTGTTGTAAATATGGCTAACTCCATCGGCGGTTCCTTGCTTCATGCTTACGATATTTCAACGATGTATTCTTTGCTCGTGCCCTGATCCATGATCTCGTCTTCCGGTTCATCTTCCTCCTGAAAACAAAAGCAGTTGTTGAGGAGCTGGACTCGCTGGTGATTAAAATGGTTATTTCAATGTGTGCTTCGTGGCGTATACAATGGCAGAATGGTTAACAGAGGGAAATATAAAACTTATAAAAACATGCCCCAAAGGTGGCCAGTAGATAACAGTTATCACATAAACGGAGCTCAATTACTCACATCGAAGCCGAAGCACGTGTCCACTTCCTTCTCCAGCTTGATGATCTTCTCTCTCTCCAGTTGCTTGGCCTTCTCTTTGCTCAGCTCGATGTCAATCTCTTTACACTCCTCCTCTTCCTCTTCTTCTACTACTTCCTCCTCTTCCTCCTCAATCTCTTCGTCTGTGAACAGTACTCATACTCATTTATTCGGCCTTTGGGAACACTTAGTTACATCAGTTTAGAAATAGAATAGAAAATATGTTTATTGCCATACACCAATTACATAAGCTTACAAAAAATCAATCAAGTAGTAAGTTATAATCCAATATAGTTATGCTAAGTGGTGTGGCAAAAGGTGCATGTTTCAGCTGAGCTGACACCGAGGTGTGCAGCGCTGTTTTTAGCCAGGTTCATATGACCATGCTCTGCTACCACGTTAGGAAATAAAGAAGCTCATGGATATTTAGATGGTCAGGATTTATTTTCAACGTACAGCACACGCGATCGATTTTACTACGATACGTCAAACCTTCTACCGTAAATCATAATATGTAGTATGCAGGTTTATACTCCAACATTTAGCAGTCTATGTATGTATGTATATATGTAATTACAGAAATAAATGTTCTTTTTAACCGACTGCGTAAGGAGGGTTTCTAGGGTGTATGTATGTTGCGGAGCGAGCGGATTACTAAATAATAGAAATATATGAATAGTAATGGGTATATTTCATATAGATCAGATAATTTTGAAATCTTTATAAATAGTAATATCAACCATTTCCAATCTAGTTCCGTAAAAAAAAGTACAAAAGTCACAGCTTTTCTTTTTAAAAACTTTCCTTTTAATTTTAAATTTAGGCGGCCAACTACAAGATGCGGCCAAAAGAGACCGCATCGTAACATGTATGTCCATTCCTGCCTGCCATCCTGTAGCCTAAACGGCTTGACGGATTTTGGTGTATGAGGTATCGTTAGATTCGTCTTGATTGCGGAAGTGTCATAGGGTATAAAAAAATAATCAAAAAGGGGATAGTTTTATTTCAGGCGGGTTTTTTGTTTTTTGAAATAATCTCTGCACATTTGTATATCATTATTATTATCACATGGCTGGTTGATGTGAAAGCAAAGAGCAGTACAGAACCACTACCCATATTCATAGTAGTTTATTTATATGAGTTCATATATATTCATATACTTTATTTCTAACCACACGGAACATTACAGAGCACTTGGTTATGTAAACAACAATTTGGTATCGTAAAATGAAACCGGGCGCCAAACTTATTTAGGCGAAGAATAGGACTCACATCAGAGATTTAAATCTTTGATAAGTGTAGGTATCTACACTTGATCCAATTTAGTTATATATATAAAAAATCTATGTATTTATTAAATGTCCCAATAATTCGAGAAAATAGCTGCTGTATTGTCACAAATAAAATTCAAAATATAAGAACATTTAACTTACATAAATGATTGCGGCTGTATAAGGGCGTTGTCAAACATAATTAAATTAAGCAATTACAAACTACAATGAAATAAGGTAAAATGTCAAATTTGTCATTATGATAAATCTTTCTCCTCTAATGCCTCTTTATGCATTTTATTCACCCCTTGCCCCTTCATCATCATCAGTATATTTATATCGCCCCACTGCACGGGCACAGACCTTCCCTTACATCGAGGGAGCTGGGCCCATGATCCAACACGCGGGCCCAGTGCGGATTGGCGGATTTCACATGCCTTAGATTTTTTGTCGTCTACGGCGTGCAGGTTTCATCACGATGTTTTCCTTCACCGTTTTGAGAGCACTCGATAAATGTACGTAAGTTTTTCCGTCAAAAAAACCGAGGATAACTCATTGGTACAGCTGACAGCAGATCAAGTGTAACACTATGGACCGTGCTTATTATCAGCGTCGTTAGAATTAAAATCGCATTGCAAGCTATTGATCTGCTGATGTCCGTACATGGCTGCCTTAGCTGGGAATCGAACCTGGGACCATCGTATCGCAAGTCCCAACCACTGAGCCACTCCGAACTTGCCCCTTACCGTGCTCTGACTCCGTGAACCCTGGCGCCATGAACGCGACCTGCTGCTCCGTGCCGTCCTCGAGCTGTATGACCTCCAGCACCACGTACTGCTGGCCGTCCCCGTCGGCCACAGTCACCAGCTCGCCGCGACGCAGCTCCTTCTCAGTCACGCCCATCTTCACGGGGTCCACTTCGGGATCAGACTCATGGGCCAACATCTGTAAGGGTAGCAACGGTCAATAGTTTTTGTTACAAAATAAGACTTGATTGGGGTCGAGACACTGGGGCCGTGGGGGCTGGACGCTCGACAGCTCGTCAAAGAGCTGTCCAAGCGGCTGGTCGAGGAGTCCGGTGACCAGAGGGCTGGCAGCTACCAGAGAGGGAATGCTGCCAGCCTTCTGGGCACCGTGTCTCCCGATATCCTAGAGGACATATTTTATTTATAATTAATTTATTTATAGGTAGTTTTAGTTTTTAGTTATTTAATGTTAGTTTTTAATCATGTATTATATTAGAAATTAACCTATATTAAACAGTGAATTAAGACTTGATTTTATATAGTAGTTTTTGTTTACAAAATAAGACTTGATTTGGGCAGCGAATTTTACATTTTTGCATGAAAAATAAAGTTATCCTTTTTTATACACTACGCAAAAACCTTTTGCAACATGACAATAGAGGAACATCCTTATAAGTTAAGTTCAGTTGATAAACCGAGAGTTTGCCATACAAGCTTTTATTGCAACGCTATTGAAAGCTGATTCATTGTTGGCAATTAACACGTTCACATACCAGTGCCCCATATATGGTGCACGACGAACTTCACAAACCCGTGCCCCACATATGCGGCACGATGAATAAAGTATCTGCCTGCCAGATCCGCACTAAGGGTATTTTTTTCTAAAGGTAAGTAAATACGATGTTCATGCTGTCCATTTACGTCCTATTGTCTACAGAAGAGTGCTCAGAGTGCTCCACCCAGTGTTAAAGTGCTCATATAACAAAGATGTATTTCGACTTGTATAGAGATTGAAATAATAGGGGAATTACAAGGAAATCAAAACATTTTTTTTTACGGGGACTGTGAACGTGTCAAATGTTACCGAAACAATCTTGTGTCATCATTTGATAGGCTTTCGCGTTTGCAATCTTAATTATCTCACATCTTTCGCTCACATTAATCAATTTCACATAGCTATTTTCATTTCGCTCGCAATGAGTAGTCTCGCAAAGCAATGTTCATTTCGCTCGCTCAAAGTTATCTATTTTAAGTTCGCTCACAAAAAAGGCAATGTCTAAAAATTGTTAACATACTATAAAAGCAAAATATCGTATCAAGATTTTGTCTCTCTGAATACGTAGATATTTTTCCGAATTTTTCCGTAGATAAATAGTAGATCGATATTTCAGTAATGTGACGCCTTCGTGACTTACGCCCTTTTTTGATTTTATACTGACTGATCTTAACTTAATATTTCAATAATGAAGACGACGTTATTTTAATAAAAGAAAAAATGTGGGTCCCTTTATTTTACCTATATTTTCATTAAAAAATGACAATGCCAGATTCTGCGCCACCATCAACCGCACGATGAACAAGATAACGAATAAATATCCCCGTTTTCCATTAAAATTATTGGTTTTAAATAAAGTTTTGTACAAGTTGCGAGTCGAAAAAGCAGCTTAATTAAGAATTCAGAAAATAGTATGATATCGAAGCGAATTATTCATTGTTATCATTTTGTACTACTCTAGCAACTCCTACAGATTGTGATTATGCTATATAAAACCTGTAATAAGTCCCCAACAAAATGATAGGTACAGCTTCAATGGTCTCGTAGTTTTGTAGGTGGGGCAAAGCTCCATTGAAATGTGGCAGTCATTTAGACGTTGCAAATTGGTATATGTATGCCAATAAACATATTTAATATTTTCCATTCTATTCTATATTTTCTATTCTAAATCTGAGTATTTGTTACTAACCTTCATCTGTCCATTGGTGAACCGCACCTTGCGCTGTCTGCCGATCTTGAGTGCGAGCGAGCGCTCTCGGTGGCCCGACTCCGGGTCGTGGATCTCCAAGTGTCTGATCAGGTTGCCCTTGCGCGCGAACGTGCGGTGGCACTCGTGGCACGAGTGCGTCTTCTCTTTGGGCGGCTTGGGCACGTAGGTAGGGTTGTGGTACAGGTTCTGGTGACGGCGGAGCAGCTGCTTTTGTCTGCAAATAGATTTACATCGTGTCACTCTTGTTCGTTGCTCGTTGTTCGAGAGCTCGGTGGCTCAGTGGTTGCGATACTGAAGTCCCAGGTTCGATTCCCAGCCAGGCAGCCATATACGGTGGAACACAGAGAAAGGTACAGGAGAGTTTTTAAGGTTGAGATTTTCTCAAAAACTACTTGCCCTATTGCAAAAATTCTATTACTGTTTGATAGATAATTTTTAAATTCGGTCCAGTAGTTTTTCAGAAAATCTCAACCTTATTGAGGCCCCCTGTATACTTATCTCTGTCTTCGGCGCCACTTATCTAGAACTGCCAAAACTGGAAAATCTGTCAAAGTCTGACACTTCTTGTCAGACTTTGAGAATTTTGTCGGAAGTAAAATACAGGGTTTCTTACTTCTTTTGTGGTTGAACTAATTGGAAAGAATATTCCAATTATTTCAAGTTTGTAACTATTTAGAAATGATAGTTATTAATAGTTGGAATATTTTCGTCCAATTAGTTCAACTGGTTGAACCTCAAATTGAACTTAGTGGAATAGATGGTATGCTACGCCCTTTACACTACTGACCTGAACGCCTGGTCGCACTGTTCGCACGCGAACGGCTTCTCGTCTGTGTGCTTGAGCATATGTGACTTGAGGTGACGCAGCGTGGTCGACGCGTACGGGCACAGCTCACACTTGAAGCACTTCTCGCCCTCGTGCGTCTGAGGAGACCAGTGACACGGTGAGAGGGGTACAACAAGTGTAGTGGTGAGTTAGGGGACAAGTGTAATGGTGAGTTGACAAGTGTAGTGGTGAGTTAGTCGACAAGTGTAGTGGTGAGTTAGCCGACAAGTGTAGTGGTGAGTTAGTGGACAAGTGTAGTGGTGAGATATTGGACAAGTGTAGTGGTGAGTTAGTGGACAAGTGTAGTGGTGAGTTAGCCGACAAGTATAGTGGTGAGTTAGTGGACAAGTGTAATGATAAGTCGACGAGTGTAGTGGTGAGTTAGCCGACAAGTGTAGTGGTGAGTTAGCCGACAAGTGTAATGGTGAGTTAGGGGACAAGTGTAAAATGGTGAGTTAGGGGATAAGTGTAAAATGGTGAGTTAGGGGACAAGTGTAAAATGATAAGTTAGTGGACAAGTGTAGTGGTGAGTTAGTGGACAAGTGTAATGATAAGTCGAAGAGTGTAGTGGTGAGTTAGTGGACAAGTGTAATGGCAAGTTACCGAACAAGTGTAATGATAAATTAATTCAAATGATTTATTGCGGTCACAAAGACCATATAAGTGTTAGAAAGTACTTAAAATTACATTCGTGTTTACATGAGGTGTATTACGCGCTATGACACGCGACTTAGGTCCGACTCCGAGACCCCGGGACATGTCAGTGTACCCAGTGTCTCAGAATCGGACTGTCCATGGTATTCGCAATGCCCATCAGGATGCTGTTAGGGCTGACGCGAAAGCGTCGCATCAGGGACGCGACGAATTAATGCACAAGTTAAATAATTAGGGTTGGTCATGAATGAAGGAGAAAGCGAGTTCCGCAACCTAACCGCAAGAACGGAAAATGAGTATTAATGCATAACTATATTATGTTTGTAATCTCTGCATGCGCGCTGTTATGAATGTTGTGTCCTCCTATAAAAGACACATACATCAGAACCAGCCATCTGTACTGTATGTTATTAAATGTATAATGTATGTGTTGTTGGAGAACCTAAATAAAAAATAAATAAATAAACACAAATAGTCCTGTGAAAGCGTACCTTGTTGTGCATCTTGCACGAGTATCTGTCTGGGAAGTTCTTCCCGCAGCGCTTGCACTTGAGCGGCATCTCGGACGTGTGCAGCTTCTGCACGTGGATGCGCAGGTCCGTCTTGCGGCCGCACTTGGCCGGACACAGCTCGCACGCGTACACCGGCTTCTCAGACACTGCAGGCACAGTTATAAGACACGTTCAAAACTCCGCTTATACCACTTGAAAGGAGTTTATTACAGTATAGATGCTCCTTGGCTTGTTGCGATCAACGTTACTTAAAAATTAGGGATTTTGCGGGTCCTCTAAATCAAGTCCTATTTTGTAAACAAACATGATCGTCTAATTACCTGCAGTGATGTAATACTGAAGGAAATGATTGATTGAACCTGTTCATCATTGTGAAAATGAAGTGATACGATCTAATAATGTGAAAATAACTATGCAATAATCACAGAAAAGTTTAAAATGTTAGTAGTTTTTGTTTACAAAATAAGACACTTGATTTGGGCTTCGGTATAAATAATATGATGCAGAAACAATATTTTTTTATATAAATAGTTTTTGTATTATTATTTTGTAGTATTATTAATGGTTTTTAAATAATTGCGGTCTACTACAAACCGACGAGCATGCATGAAGAGATTGATGAATGTGGAGGAGGCAAGGGTTGTGTGCCAGGATCTCAGCAGATGGAAGTCCATCGTCTCTGCCTACCCCTACGGGAATCAGGCGTGAGTTAAAAAAAGGTTTAATTTGTTTTTGAATGCTTTAACCGAGACGGCAGAGACAACGTCGTCTGGACGTGAGTTCCAGGCCTGAACCACTCTGTTGGCCAGGAAGTGACGAGCGACATTGGTGCTGAAGGTGGTGCAGTCTAATTTCATATGGTGTCCTCGCAACGGTCGTGTGTCTGTCATACATTTATTTATTTATTTATACATATATTTATGGCATAACAGTATACAAACCAAAGCACCACAAACGTAAGATATCATGTACTTAAATTAATTATTATAATAAATATTGATAAACAAGCAGATTTTCTTGCAGACTTAAGACCTAAATACACTGGAGACCCTGTCATCCATCCTGTCCTGCCATACATAAACATTGCCTCATTGAAGTCTGGGAGGTTGTATCTGAAGGTCATGATTTTAAATGTTTCGATCAAATCTCCCCTCAGTCTTCTCTCCCTCAATGTGGTGAGCTGCAATATCCTCAGTCTCTCTTCATAGGGCTTCCGTCTTAAAGTGAAAATATGACCAACATCCAATAGCGAATAGCCCTGTGAGTGGGAACGTAGTTACTCACCGTTGTGTATGAGCCTGTGCGCCTTGAGCGAGTTTGACTGCGTGAAACACATCTTGCACATCTCGCATTGATACGGCTTCTCGCCGGTGTGCGTGCGAAGGTGACGCTTCAGCTTGAACGTGTCCGGGGACGCGTACGTGCAGTGCGGACACTGCATAGACAACACAGTAGAATGAGAATAGAAATTAGTGAAAATTATTATTAAAAAAACACGACTGCAAATAAAACTATCACCTTTTGACATTGATCTCCTATAAACAACTAGATGCACAAAGGTCTTACTAAAACAATTTAAAAAACGTCCAAACAAGGGTCCTTTGTTAACGTCCAAATAATGTCCAATAAAGCAAATGAGGGTCCATTCATCCGTTTGGACCTTCTTTGCGCTCGGACATTTTTAGAAGGCAGACTGTATCTAGTTGTTTATTGCAGATCAAAGCCTTTTGATTAATTTTTTATACACTATAAATCACTCTCAGCTCAAAAGTCAATCTTGAGAACGACCTCAAGATGGTGTTCCTATTAATTAACGTAACATAGGTGCGCGTTTAGGAATCTGGTATCACGTTAGTAACGCCGTATTAATAAACAAAACTCAAAATCACACTTGAGAACGCATTTACTGATAGCAGGCGAACCGCGACTTGAGAAAGACATCACGTGATACGCCCTCAAGATTGGTTTATTAATAAATGACACACTTGAGATGGTGATCACGTCTTGTATCAGCTAAATTCGTTCTTGGGGCGGGTATGACACTCAAGAAAAATACCATTTCAAGATTTTGTCTCTCTGAATACGTTGAACATGATATCTAAAAATAAAAAATTGATCGTAAGGAAGTTTCCTTACGATTTATGGAGTTCCATAGAACCTCAAACCAAACTCTGCTAAGTGCTAAGTTTGTAAATACTTTCCAACTACGGTTTCGTAGGCGGCCAAAGAAAATGTGACAATTACTTGATCGAAACTAATTACGTACAAGTAAAAAAAAATACTTGATCGAAGCCAGTTACGTACAAGTACCACAAAAGCCTCGATCGAAGCCAGTTTCGAAACTCCGGTTTCGTAGACGGCCGAAGGGGAATTTTTCAGTAGATATATTCCGAGATTCCGATGATTTGGGTTTTGGTATAGTTATATTCGTTCCGTTGTATGGAGTGTCTGGGGCCTGGCCTGGGCTATGAGGCGGACGGTTCCCTGGGTCTTACCTGGAACGGTCGCTCGCCCGTGTGGCAGCGCACGTGTCGACGCAGCTTGGACAGCTCCACGGACGCGTAGTCGCATTCCGTGCAGCGATGGGGTTTCTCGTGCGTGTGCTTGTAGCGCACGTGGCGGACCAGCTCGCCTGCAAACACACACAATCAATACACATTCACACTGGCAGACATGTGCGCAAATGTTTGGTCAAAGTCGATGTTCATTGACGGCTTTTTATGACGTCGTAGTTGTAATAGAAATTAATAATAATAATTTTATTTACGAATGACAAAGATTCATTATTTGTTAGTAGAGTCTTACACTATATTAGTAACTAGCCTAGGACATGCAACGTCACACATTTTTTTACAACACGGCAGTCGTATTTGCCGGCTATCATTTGCAGGATGCTGTTGTCGCTGCGTCGCACTTAAAAGCGCAATTAAGGGCCTTCCATGAGCCAACTAGCGCCGCCAATCTTGAAAAAATAATATCTTCCAATTTAATAAATTTTATTAACAAAGCTATTTACAAAATGTTTATTTAGTATGAATACTATTTTTCAATATACAATACATGGCATAATTGCGACAAGCTAAGTTGTAGTTCACAAATATGCCAAAAACGGCCATTTTTCGCAATTATGCGAACTACAACTTACCGAAATTGAATCACGTTATAAATAGGCATTTAAAAAATAGTATTTATCGTAATAAACATTTTGTAAATAGATTTTTAAATAAAATTGATTATATTGGAAGATATTATTTTTTTAAGATTGGCGGCGCTAGTCGGCTCGTGGAAGGCTCTTAATGTTCTGTACAAAGCTTTCAATGCATACATTGAAAGCTTTGTACATTTCAATATAATAGGATGTGTCATAACACATCCTACCAAATAACCCATATTTTATACCTACGGTAAAACAGAAGGGCAATAATGTCTTTAAAAAAACGACAGTTCCAATAAGTAATATGCAAAGTCAAAGTCAAATTTCTTTGTTGCAAGTAAGCACGTTGTGTACATTTTTGCACGTCAAAATATTTTTGAATTTACATTTACACCACTTTGCAAGGAAAAGGTGCCAACGCTGAGGAGAAAAAGTGGCAAAAAACTCTCAGCAGCACATGTTTTAAAATAATATAATAATAATACACAATTACTTAATAACTAGGTATTACACAACTATTACTATTGTTAGTAATCTAGACTTTATCCCTCACCGGAACCGGCGACACACACCATGCATGTTCATCGTTTAAATAGTCATCTATCCTGTAAGACGACTTCTTAACAAGTGTTCCTTTAATGAAATTTTTAAATTTCCTCTCTGTCAGCGTCGTGACACTTTCTGGCAACTTGTTATAAAAGCGAATACAGTGCCCCATGAATATGCAATACTACTACAAAAACACATAGGCATATTGTTATTTTATAATTATGTCACATTTTTACGTCATCTCTACGATATCATGTTATAAAACCAAAATAAATGCTTCTTTTTTGCGTGAATTTATTTAATTTTATTATGTAGATGTTTCAAAAACAAACCTTACAAATGGCAATTTTGATATAATATCACCATCACCCGAAAGTTGCCTAGAAGAAATCGCTTAAATCTACAAGGCCGTCTGTCTGTACACTAATTTTGGTTTTATATGTAACCAATATATTCCTATTGTGTGCAAATATACTTTATATTTGATTGATCGATTGATAGTGACTTCTAAAACTTTTCCGCCTTGGTATAGTCCCGCCCTGAAAAAAGTAATAAAGGAGAAAGCTAAATTCTTACGCAAGTTCAGGACCTATGGCAATCTAGAAGACAGTCACACCTTCGCAATGCTTCGAAGACGAGCTAAGTTATTGGAAGATGACTGTTTTAAATCGTATATTAAAAATACAGAAGATGCAATCATCAAGAACCCCAATAAATTTTGGTCTTATATTAAATCATCTAGTAAGACCTCTAGTACATATCCGTCTACTATGGTTTACGAAAACTCGACAGCTAATACCGGAGAAGCAGTTTGCAATCTCTTTGCGCAATACTTTCATTCTACGTTTCTTTTACCTGACAACACTAGTAGATCTACGAACCGAGAATGCTGTATTGCGAACAACATTAACATTGGAAACATAGAAGTGGTACCGTCTGAAGTCATGAAATTACTGAAACAAGTAGATCTTAAAAAAGGTGCAGGTCCAGATAATTTATCACCCGCAATGGTAGTGGGATGCGCCCCAAGCCTAGTTATGCCTTTATCTATAATATTCAGAAGATCTTTAAAAGAAGGACTTGTACCAAGTATTTGGAAATCTGCTTTTATTACTCCAATACACAAGAACGGAAACAAAAACAACATAAAAAATTACAGACCTATCTCTAAACTATGCCTCTTCGCCAAAATTTTTGAAAAAGTTATCTACCGTCAAGTTTACTCTACGCTAGCTTCATGGTTTATACCTGAACAGCACGGGTTTCTAAAGGGTCGTTCCACCACCTCGAACCTAATAATATCTAATAACTTCATTACCTCCAGCATGGATCCTGAATCTGGTACTGGTTCTCAGGTGGATGTAATTTTTACTGATTTTAGTAAAGCTTTCGATAGAATTGACCATTTCATGTTACTCCAAAAGCTGCACTTTGCTGGCATCCATGGTAACTTATACAGATGGTTTACATCTTATATCAGTAACCGTTGGCAAGCTGTCGTAGTTAACGGTTTTACGTCTTCCTGGCTGCCAATTCCTTCTGGTGTGCCCCAGGGGTCCCTGCTGGGACCATTATTATTTATTATTTTTGTCAACGACATAAATAAATGCTTTTTGCACTCCCAGTTTTTATTGTATGCAGACGATACTAAAATTTATAAGCGTATTGACACTATAACAGATTGTCTTCACTTGCAGGAAGATCTTTGTAGATTTGAAGACTATTGTCTAGATAATAAGTTAGATTTGAATGTTTCAAAATGTTATACAATGACCTTTACTCGTAAAACTAAAGTATTTAGCTTTGATTATACACTAAGGAACCAGCATTTAAGCAAAGTCGACCGTATGAAGGATCTTGGTATAATTTTAGACTCCAAGTTGATCTTCGACGAGCACATTAACTATGTTGTTAACAAAGCCTCTAAAGCTCTGGGTTTCGTCATAAGATCCTGCTCCAGGTTCACCAATATTAAACCTATCAAAATCCTTTACTGCTCCTACGTGCGCAGTATCCTCAAGTATGCCTCCCAGGTGTGGAATCCTTGCTATAACATCTACATCACGAGATTAGAATCAATCCAACGAAGATTCTTGAGATACTTACAATTTAAGTGCAAGCGGTATGATCACAACTATGAATCTAGGTGTAAACAATATCACTTCCTTCCTCTTGAGACTCGCAGGAACATGTTAGATGTAGTATACATGAGTAAAATAGTGAATGGGTCGATAGACTCGCCTCACTTGCTGAGAGCGATAGAATTCTCAGTACCATCTAGACAGCTACGATCCTATTTACCTATTGAGACTCCGTCCACCCGAACCAACTACGGACGGAACTCCTTCTTCTGGAGAGCCGGTGCACGGTTTAATAGCCTCATACAAGACAACCCCGAGATCGACCTGTTTGTGTCGAGTCCGGCCGCAATAAGACGGCTTATCACTGGCAGCTATTTCGAACCTCCGGCACAATAACTACTTGTTGTTATATTGTGTGTATAGTATATTTGTGTATCTATTTTGTGTATATATTTCATACCATGGTGTTCACCCTTGTTCGATTATTTTTCATTATTGCATCTGTAGATATGTACATGTGAAAACTTATAATTGGCTTATAGATATTATTTAATTATTTATTTTGTCATTGTAGCTGTTTGTTTTCCGAATAAAATAAAATAAAATAAAAAATAGATCGACTGACAGATCGATTGATTCAAATTCATTTATTAATTAGTAAAGCATGAAACATTACAGATATTATGCCCAAATCGTCACATACATTTAATTATTTAAGTTTAATATAATACATTATGGTCATTTCATTTTCAATTATTTTCTTATATCACAGTTATTTCACATATATATGTACTTATAGCTTAAAACGATTGATAGATCGATTGACTGATTGAATGACTCACCTGACGTAGTGAAGGGGCTGTTGCAGTACTTGCATATGTGCGGCTTGACGCCGTTATGCATGTTGAGATGGTTCTGCAGCGAGGCGATGGTCTTGAAGCCGCGCTCGCAGACGGTGCACTTGTGCGGACGCTCCTCTGAGTGGGACTTCATGTGACGGATCAGCAGGTAACTAACGGACAAAGGTTTCACGACTTTTCAATGAGGCATTCAAAGTGGCAGTTATGTGGCTGTCAGCTGTCAAACACAAGCGCGAGACAGAAGAATATTTGTGTTTTTATTAATTTTGGATGAATTTTGGCAGGTAAATAAATATACGTAAACAAAAGTAAGGTTAATTATTATATATAAACGGATATCGCAATTAGACCGACAGTTTCGACCGATTTCGACGGTCTCCGATGCGCGAAGAAACGTCACGCGGGCGTAGCGAGCTCACCTTGATAAAGACCGTCGAAATCGGTCAAAACTGTCGGTCTAATTGCCGGCTTCAACAATATAAGTGAGTGATATCCGTTTATATATAATAATTTGTAGTAATGGCTCACTATAGCTTTTATTTTAAAAGTAAGATTTTTAAAAAAGAAGCGCTCGTATTTATCAAACATAGAACTTGTCAAGTCTGCCCGTGATCTTGGGCTTCTGCACCACCACCTCCTCCACCTCGTCCTCCTCCTTATCCTTCTCAAAGGTATATAGATTTACACGACTCACCGTCTATGGCTGGTGTACGAGCAGAAGTTGCACGAGAAGTGTGGCCGCGTGAACTTGCCCCGTCTGCCCGTGACCTTGGGCTTCTGCACCACCACCACCTCCTCCACCTCGTCGTCCTCGGCGACGTCCTCCTTCTCCTCCTCGAAGGTGTACACGTCATCCTTGTCATCCTGCGACAACAGGTAATCAGTCGGTGACAGAGAAAAGTATACCTATACACTCTTAATAAAGTCCATTATGTCATGTTACAGAAAATTCAATATATAATAGTCTTCTATCTTCCTCCAGAAGAGAGGCCGTAGCGTCATCACTCTGGGTAACCGCGTCTTCTTGTCTTAATCCAGAGGAGACGCCGTAGCGTCATCACTCTGGACGAAGCAACTCGACAGTCACGTTCACTCCCGAGCTTGTAGCGGGAACTCTTGATAAAAGCTTGAAACTACAGATTTTGCTCAAATTATCCAACAAATTCACCATACTGTCACTCGCGAACATATTCTGATCAATTTAACGTGATATTAAGCACAAAATAACCACTGTAGACAATAAAATAAAAATTAACAAACAAAAAATGCAACCGTCGTTTCCCGTCATTTTCAAGAGAACCCTTAATATAATAGTTATACGCACAAAAACGTGTTTATATCGTAGACGGAGTGGCGGCAAAGCTACTAATTTAGTAACGATTTGATTTCAACTTTATCTACTTCAACATACGACTGTAATCGGTATAGCAAAGTAAAATGCCACTGGGAGTTCAACCAATCGCATCATCATCATGCCTTACCTGGTCGATCTTAATATCGATGTCCACCATTGGCTTGGTCTCCTCCTGTACGACGAGCACGTAGCTCACCTCGCCCTGCCCGTTCTCGGACGGCACCAGGGTCACCGTCTGGTACCCTTGGTTCTCCAGAGTAATATCATCGTCCTCTTGCATTACCTGCTAAATACAATTACCATTCGTCCTTCAATATAATACAAAACTCAATAAAGCTTATAAAAAAATTGCAACACTTGTATTTTTTGGAACAAAATAATAAAAACAGTGGGTCTAAGGGCTAGCGTACAACAGAACGGCGCCGGCGGACGACGCCGAGTAAGATACCATGTACCGCGCCAGTGAACGGCGCCGTCCGCCGGCACGAATGCTGTCCGCCTGTGACCGGCGTCGCCCGACATCGTGCACCGGTAGACGGTGCCGGCAGACGCCGTGACACGCCAAGCCATGGGACGGCACGGCGCCGCGACGTTGTACGCCGGTCCTAAGGCAGCTGTCCTTGTCCTTGCCGGCGAGTAAACGAGTATCTCCCGGCTATTTTCTCGCCCAAGAAATGTACAAAAGATAGTACATTCCGTGTAAACAAAAGAGACGCATATATTATTAGTTCATCGCCGACTGTTCACATCGCCGGCGAGTACTCGCTCGGCTATTCTGTCGCCGAGCGATGGGATGTACTCGCTCGGCGACACTCGCCCGGCGATGAACTATAAATATTATGTCGCCGAGCGAGTTTCGCTGTGTCTCTGCGACATAAACGGCCATATCTTTTGATTGCGTTTACATAGAAGTCTGATTTTTTCACGGCTGCATGAGGTTGCAGACCTGAGTATTTGGTATTAATTTCAACATAATCCGTCCCTGCGTTTCTGCGATATAAGTCTTGACAGACAGACGGACAGACAACAAAGTGATCCTATAAGGGTTCCTTTTATTCCTGTTATTCCTTTTGAGGCATGGAACCCTAAAAAATGTGGACATGCAAAAATGTACACAACATGCTTACTTGCAATAAAGATATTTGACTTTGTAAGGGAAGGTCTGTGCCCGAACAATGTGGACAAAAAAAAATAGACTGATGATGATGACTTTTTCCAGATCACTAAATTGTGCCATGTGGTCGGGGACCAGCCCATTGGACTGATGCTGCTGGTAAAATCCTCGGTGTGCTCTTTGAACAGGCTATGAAAAGAGCACAAGAGTCTGGCGCCAGTTCATACATGCTATTGGGGGCACTATCCTCAGCACTGAGGCAACGATTATGGAGATGGAGGACATTGTTTACAGTACCTCCTCATTCTCGTTGTCTTCGGGTATATCGTCCGTGGGCAGCGAGATAAGGCTCTGGTTGTCTCCGGCCGGCTGATAATAGTACCGGCCCTCTTCGTCCATGAAATATGTCACTCCGGCATCAACAACCTCTTCCTCGCCACTGTTTACTGCGAAATATGTCTTCAGTTAATTTAGCCTATTCACACTTCATAAAGCTTTATTATAGGGACTTCAATAAGGTTGAGATTTTCTTAAGAACCACTGGACCGATTTTGATAATTATTTTACAGTACATAGTTTTAACTTTTATCTATCTAACATTGAAAGAATTATTGCAATAGGTCAAGTAGATTTTGAGAAAATCTCATTCATAAAAACTCTACTGTACACCTTTCTCTGTGTTCCACCGTACCTAATTGTAAAGAATTTAAAATATCAGTCAACTGTTTTTTGAGAAAATATTAACTCGAAACTAATTTATTCAGATCTTAGGATCACTAGGTACACTTGATCACGTCAATCAACATTATCTCAGAGAAATTTTCTCTGAGAACAATGTTCTAAACTTGTGTTGGACAAAACATTAAAAATTCTCCTCTACATGCAGTATTTCTCCGTGTTATGCAGTACCACTCCCTCACAGCGGCAAAAAATGGCCGACCAGCTATTACGTGCAAATAGTCTATTGAAAATACGGTTTAAGCAGCAACAAAAAGTGGTCCCTGTAAATATATCTATTCATTTTCATACAAAATACCGACTGATTGTATTTGTCTGAAAATGATCTGAAATCTGAATGAATTTTGTGATCATGCCTATTTATACACTGTTGTATAGTGTGTCACGGGCCTGACTTCATGCAATCTGTAAAAAAAGCAAAGGAACACTTACCCAATACTGCTGTATCCTCTTCTACCTGCTGGTTCAAGGCATTAATGTAGGTCTGGAGAATTCCCTTGTTCCGTGAATACGACTTCATGATGGGTGGCGCCATGACTGAAAGAAAATACCGTCATTAATAATAATCATCAAATAATGGGCATGCATCATTATGATGCACTCAGGAGAAGTGTCCATGTGATATGATCCCTAAAGTGTTGTTATCGATCTACAAGATTTATTCAGAAATAGTTTGGCTCTATCAACATAGACTACTGACTTTACCCAAGTAGTCGGTAAAATAATGCATTTTTTGGTCCAAATGAAACAATTTCTCGATGGTAATAACATTTTTAATAAATCTATCTAAGTTTATTAGTGATTATAATTTAATTATACTCATAGCTGATACGTCCATTTCAATCTTCAGTGTTTGTAAAGTATATTACTTCAAGGCATTATATTAATGGTTTTAAAATAATTTGTCCAATTTGCTTTTGAACTTAGATGGGAGATACAATGTTCCAGACTCGAAAAACAAAACAGGAATGCCCAAACCACATGCGAGTTGAGAATATGAATTAAATTGAGTGTGCTAACCATAAATTAAAGACTTACTCTAAAATTGTACAACAAGGAAGGGGCTTCTTTCAAAGTAAACAAAATATGATATTGTGATAATATAATGCAAAATAACTACCTATTCTTATTTAGGTATTAATAATTATGAATGAATAGCATAAATTAATTGAATTGTATTATAATTGGAAGAAATACACAGCTATTGAAATTGAAGTTCAGACACAATAAGATAAATAGTGACACACGACCATTGCGAGGACACCACATGAAATTAGACTGCACCACCTTCAGCACCAATGTCGCTCGTCACTTCCTGAGAAAGAGTGGTTCAGGCCTGGAACTCACTTCCAGACGACATTGTCTCTGCCATCTCAGTTAACGCATTCAAAAACAAATTGGACAGTTATTTTAAAACCATTAACAAGAATAATACCACTAAGTGATAGACTTTACTAACACTGTGAAGTGGACATATCAGCGATGAGCTGCCGGGACATAATTAAATAATAAATAAATAATAATAATAAATTACATATAAACAATAAAACAACATAAGTTTACACTGAGGTTCAACGGGTGGGGTCAACTGCAACCTGTTGACTATGGGTACCACCGATGCCAGTTATACTATAAAGTATGGACACTTTGCACTATGGTCATTAGAGTTATTGGAGATGGATCACACTTGACAGAGCTAGGAAGGAATTGTGAAGATACCTTTGCCAAAAGACATACGAAAAAGGTGTTTACAAGAAAAACCTTGATTGAAGAATGAAATAAGTAGGTATTATAGGCAGTTGTTGTTACCCTGAAAGTAGGTTACAGTTATTTATACAGGCAGGACTGACCATCAATATATAACTAAATGCCACTAAAGGCTTGAAATACCTGGCGACCCAGTTCTATATGGGGAGCGTAGGTAGTCCCACCCCTTATGTTCATTGATTTTACACCTACACATTGAATGATACGCATATTATTTAAGACAAATAAAACACACATAGAGAAGGTAAGACACGTAGAAAACGATTTAATTGATTAAAACTGCCACAAATTAGACTCTTACCGAAGTAAATATCAAAATACACGGAGTAAACAAGTAAAACGAAATGCAAACTTACGATATTAACTTCAATATACGTGCTAATAAATGCGTACACTGTTAAAAAGCGAATGAATTGTTATCAAATCTGTTAGAAATATCTACCGTAAGCCTTCAAAACAGCAACAGTCTTGATTGAGTCAGTCGCTCCACAATATGCACGCACATAACATTACGTATAGTCCGCCATCTTATGAACGAAGGCGTTACTAAAACTCGATAGTCCACGCGACCATTTATCTATTCTGTTACCACTAAAACACAACAATTCCTCATGAAACAAAATAATCAACAAAATATAGTCAACAAATTACCGCCATAAAACGAAAATTGTGAAAAGATTTCACAGACGGCGCTGTCGTCAACGCCAAGTCAATGAGGATGAAAACTCGTTTTTTTCACTTTCACTAATAATAAATGAATTTATTTAGGTGCACAGTCGCGTGGTATGTAAAACTGAGGAAATTATAACGAATAAAACAATGAAATAAGTACTTAGATATACCTGAAACTCTGACGGAGTTTCTAAAAATCTTCAATCGCGTGCAATAGCCATTTTATTTTATCCAACCATAGTCATAGTGTTGTGGTAGTGTTTAGCATTTAGCAATCAATAGCTAAACGATACTCGGTCAACCGATAATATCGATATTTATATCGATACTTTCACATGGCGACCGTCAAATTCCATTGATACATACATATTACCAAAGATTTTATTATTATTTTATTGCATACAACTAGCTTGTAGTATTTGTAAACTATAATAATTACTTATTGTTGACATTGCATCTTAAATATTTTTATTAATTTAGGACTTAACCCGATCGATTGATCAGGTTAAGTCGCTAAATCTAGAGTTATCTTATATTGTAAGTGGGGAGCCAATGTTTTAACAACCTAGGTAGATATTAATATTATTGTTTAATAGTAATTATTTTTTATGACTCTCATCTTTGCACTCTGAGTCACCATCAGCTGAAGCCTAAACCTTTTGTCTAAGTTATATGTTTGTTAATTGTCACTGTAATTTATTTCTTATATGTATATACTTAATAGGCAATAAATGTTATTATATTCCATTCTACAAATAGGAATACTTACTTTAATGAAATAGGTAAAGTACTTACTGAAGGACTAAGTGCGCCATCTGTTAACGTGTAGGAGAAAAACATAGACACCGTCGTCGATACTACAGATACAAAAAAAGTGGCTCCGCTTCCATCATCCAAATTTATTAAAAATTCAATTAAAATTGTAAAAGCGACAATAAACCATCGAAACACAAATCAATACTAATTTTCAATACAATCTGACCCGCGCCCATTAATCAACATAACTTGGACCTTCTTCGTCGGATCATCCGACGATCTCGATCTCATCAACACGACGATCATCTAAGTCCTCAAACATTATTTTGAAATAAAATATACTAAAATAAACCGAAATTCGACAGAGATTTAAATACACTCCAGCCTTAGAAGGGGTTCTTCCATTCGCGTACAACAACAGCATCAAAAATGATGTTGAAGTTAAACGTCTTTATTTCTCTGAGTATCGGCCAACCCGTTAATATCGATAAGAATATTGTGATATCGATATTACTAATCGCTCGCATTGTAAATAATATCATCATCACCCATGCATACGCTAGCGCCATCTATTGACGTATTAGGTAACTACTAGAGTTAAGGAAAATACCACGGACATCCACATCGATAGTGACGCCAAAATGGCGGCAAAGATATTTTTTTATTTTTTAGCTTTGCAGTTGCCAGACGGAACTAAGTTCATTTGACAGAAACATGACGATTTATTATCTTTCTCACTTGAACTTTTTAGCATGTGGCTAGAGTGGTCTGAGAAGGAAGTTTTTGGTCGTAAGTATCCCCAAATTATTATTATTTACCTAAAAAATTCGGCTACCAATAGGTTTGTAACACCGTAATAGTGTTTTGTACGTAGAGAGAGGTCTACGGTTTTGTAGCACCATAACACGTGACATCGGACCGCTTAACACGTCGCAGTGGACCCTCAAAGAATACCTATGGACATGGCCTATTGTTCTATATTTCATTTCGATACAAATATCATGCATTCCGACGTTGAACACTTAAATATGCTGTTTCTTATCAACTAACATGTATTTCAATTTCATATATGAAAAAGGACTAACTAGTTTTGTCAGTAACAATTTTGGCAACACTTATTATGTGACGTCACGACCCGTGGGAACGTGCCAATCTCTGCCAATGCCAAGCCGAGCAATGGTTTTTGAATAGAAAACTTATATCTTTAATCTGTGGCAATGGTGCCAAGCCAGCCAAGTCGCCACGCCATGATAGTACACACGAATATCCTCTTAGTAATTTGTGGTACACACACGGCTCAGAGAAATAAAATAAGTACGCGGTTTTCTTGAGTGAGCTGTGTGAGTGAGTACGTCTTCAGTTGAGAGTGATGTTTAACTAAACCTTGTTATCAAGTGATGGATAATATTGTATAAATTAAGAACAATGACTAAATGCAGTATAATAAGCTGTGATTTTAGGAAGAAAAGCAAAAATATAAGCTTTCATCGGTAAGGAAGTCGCTTTCGAAAATCAAAACACATCCTAATTAAGTAAATTTTAGCAATGCTAAACTCCTGTTATAAGACTTATAAGCCATATTTTAAAATTTGACTTTATTTATAAAAAAATGTTTATTTAATAAATAATAACCTGCACTGATACTCTGGCACCGTCCCACATCCCGGCGACCTCCTCGAGCGCCGGCGCGGCTGCGGCCGCCCGCCGCAGAAAGCCTCAAGCGGCGTAAGTACAGTGGCCTTGGTCAGAGCTACCTATTTACGCCGTTTGGGGTCGAGACACTGGGGCCGTGGGGGCCGGACGCTCGACAGCTCGTCAAAGAGCTGTCCAAGCGGCTGGTCGAGGAGTCCGGTGACCAGAGGGCTGGCAGCTACCTTTGCCAACGTATTGCGTTGGCAATTCAGAGAGGGAATGCTGCCAGCCTTCTGGGCACCGTGACTCCCGATGCCCTCCTAGAGGACATATTTTATTTATAGTTAATTTATTTATAGGTAGTTTTAGTTTTTAGTTATTTAATGTTAGTTTTTAATATGTATTCAATTCTTACTTAATTAATAAAATATATAAATACAAAAAAATAAACAATTGTTCGACGATAGTGTTGTTCTATTATTGTGGCGGCCTCCTTTCGCTATACATATTTTTTCATTTAAAAATAATATTTAAATTTGAATTTTACAATGTCAGATGGTGTTCCTAATAAATGGTTGTTGTGAGTACACGGCAAAAGATTTTTATTTAGGTTTTTAATGCTTAATAGCCTTCCAAGGACCTTTCCGTTACATTTAGTGGCGACCGTGACTATTTTCCTTTGTGGTTTAGAAGAAACCGTAAGGAAATATGAAGAATCTGAAGAGGGAAAGGTCAGTATGTCGGCAGCATTTTACGAAAGCCAAAAATGGATTGCTAGAATTGTTACAGCAAGCACAACCTGACGCAGATGTTGTCCAAGCTGCTTATGAGCATCTCTCCAATAAAGCTGAAGAATTGTTTCACGTTGATAAACGTATAAAGGAACTGTGGCTGGAGAAAGATGATCTTGATGAAGCAGAATATTTGAAGGATTGTGACACTGCGGAGCCCTATGTTCTCGATTGGTGTAAGGCAAAAGTAAAGTACGAAAGGCAATACACTAAAAGAGAACAACCTTTACCGGAAATAAAATATGAACATGCATCTGTCAGTGGCCAGAGTGATTACGCAACGATAAGGACACAGTTCCGTTTGCCGAAGCTCGATTTGCACAAGATCGATAGCAACGCTAAGAAATTGAAATGTATATCCTTTACCAAATGCATTGTATGCTCAAAACGTCACGCTGCATTGCTGTGCCCCGATATTATTGATTCACGGGATGCTAAGAAAAGCTGTAACCCTAACTCATCGACGGACAGTAGCGATAATTCAGAGTTAATGCCAACGGAAAGGAATAACAGCGCACTAGTCCAAACACTAATTGTTCAGATTGGAAATAATGATGTGCACTTGGGGAATCTCGAAAACATTAACATATGTGACCCTACAGCAAAGAAGACAGATGCGGAGATAGAAACAGAAACACTCGATCTCTCCAACCAGACTTGTCAAGCCAATGAGGAAGGAAGATACGAGGACAACGGATTAAAGGATCGTCGACATGAAGATAATATTATCGTCGAAGATATCGCAATATCAGAAGTAAATTCTACTTTAATCCAAAATGAGAATTTTATCAAACAAAGAGATTCGTATACCATTGAAAACTTTATGCATGAAAATGTCTTATGTGTCAAAACGAGATTGTTATTGAGTGACAGACAGGAAAATTATGAATTCTCAATTTTATTTTACAAGAATTATATTATTCATCGCTATGTGAAACAGCGTTATAAAAACTGGATCTTCAGCTCCTCGCCCGTTTCTTGGTGGGGAGGGTGGAAGAAGTTGTAAATTATCGATATTTTTTCGACAATTGAAATTTTTAAATTTTCAGATTGCCAAGAAATCAAATTAGAAAGCAAAAGTGGCTAGAATTAATCGGAACTGAACATATTAGACCAAGTACAAAAGAAATTTTTATTTGCTCTCTTCATTTTGAAGAAAGTTCTTTTAATAGAACCCTAAACATTACAAAATTGCGAGATGATGCGTTGCCGACACGACTTCTGCAGGTTAGCATAATATTGTTTTTGCAATAATATTAAAATAGGGGCCAATTTTTTTCACATTGAAAACATCTGTGAGACAGAGGGTTGTCTATAAAAAAATTGCAGCAATATTACGCGTACATTGATACCAAAGTCAAATTAAAATAATGAAAAATTTGGTAACCATGGGCAGGACTGGAACCTGCGATCTTCTCATTCAATACAGTCTAAGTCCTGCCTACGGCTAGAAATTTTTCATTATGTTAAATTGTTCGCCGAGCATGGCATAATGTATAAAAAAAATCTGAGATACTAAAGTCGTTTCTTGATACTAAGTATATCATTATTATAATTTTTCAGCCATATGATCGTGAAGAAGATTGCATCATCCTAACTGAGAATAGACAAGAACTGATACCGCCATCTTTTACTGATCCGTCACAAAGACATGGTGCTTCTAGTTTGGTCAATAATGGTACACACTCTACCGCGAGCATTTCACAAGTTTTCATTGTAATGGTAAGACATTTTGTTTAACAAAGAATACCTAGTAGGAAACTATGTTGAACTTCCTTATTATTTAGATGTTATTATTTTTTAGAGAGCTCGGTGGCTCAGTGGTTGGGTCAATGGACTTGCAATATGGAGGTCCCAGGTTCGATTCCCAGCTAGGGCAGCCATGTACCAATGAGTTATCCTCGGTTTTTTTCGACGGAAAAACTTACGTACATCTACCGAGTGCTCTCAAAACAGTGAAGGAAAACATCGTGATGGAACCTGCATGCCGTAGAAGAAAAAAAAATCTAAGGCATGTGAAATCCGCCAACCCGCACTGGGCCCGTGTGGTGGATTATGGCCCGAGCTCCCTCGATGTAAGGAAAGGTCTGTGCCCGAGCAGTGGGGCAATATAAGTAGACTGATGATGATGATGATTATTTTTTTTAATCTAGGTTTTTTGAGGTTTTTGTGACCTTCTTGGTGACCATGCCAGCCTCATTGGGGCTCAACAAATAGGCCCAAAGACGCAGAGGAGTATCTGACGAACCTATATATCTGCACCGCCTGTGTAGAGATTGGGTTGGATAAGATTACATTAATGCCTCCGGTTTTTTAATTCCAACCCGGCCATGTACATGTCTCTGTTGGCTTTATTCCGGTCACACTCCAGCACAAAATGTAAAAGGTCCTCTGCTGTGTTACAAGTACTGCAATCTTATTTAGTTATATTTTAACAATTAAGGGCACCATAACAAAGAGGACTATCCCTATTTTTTCAATGTCGCAGGAGACAATTTATGTTGACATACAAAAATGTTTTGAATGCAATCAACAGCCTAAAAATTCAAGACCCTACCAAGTTACTCTTGTATACTCGTAATGATTATTATCTTAAACTAGGTATATTAAATTTCTTGTCTCTCCTACTCATTTGGTGAAATGTGTATAATCCTCTTTGTTATACTTATGACTTATGAATAGTGTCCGACCGAAACTAGGTTTTAGGACCGAAGCCGAAACCGAATTTCGGCCACGGTCTTGGATTCGGCCGAAAACTAAACCGAAACTTCCATATAAGGTCATGTTTTCGTGGAAAACATAAATAGGCAATTATAATCAGTCAGTTTTTATTTATAAATCACATATTAAACTATCCAGTCTGTGATATTTGAAGTAATCCTTAAGCACTACATATTATCACTCCCTTATTTCTAATAATTTATTTACGCTTTTAATATTATAACGTTATATTATGCTTATTATAGGCTCTCGAACTTAGTTTCGATTTCGGCCGTAGTTTCCGCCGCAGTCTAAACCGAAACCCGTTATTTGGCCGAAACTAGGCCGAAACCGAAAGTTCGGTCGGACACTACACTTATGAATGATCCCCTCGGATTTATTAATCGGTCCACCTACAGTTTCAATCATCATATTGAAACTATCTAAATCATAAAATCTATCTGGGCGGCTCGTGGAGTCCACACGTGACCAAAATGCTGGCCTGTATTTCGCCCAAAGAATTAGCTTGGCTATTCAGAGGGGAAATGCCGCCAGCATTTTGGGCACGTTGCCGGACAGCGGGGATCGGTTGAACTATCTGTAATGCAAGCCATTCAGATAGTTCAACCGACCTATTTTGTACATATAGTTTTATTTTATTTTAGTAAGTACTTTTATTTTTAGTTTAGTATTGTAAGTTTAGTAAGTTAGTTTATATTTTTAGTTATTTGAATAAATTTTATCATCATATTTTGTTTATCTATTTTCAGCCTCCTCCAGAAAATTGCACCATCTCGACTGACAATAAGCAAGAACTAATACTGCCATCTTTTACTACTCCATCACAAAATCAGGTTGCTTCTAGTTTGGTCAAAAATGTTACACAATCTATCGCCGGCACTTCAAAACATTGCTCTATACCGGTAAGACAGTATACTAGGAAATTATGTTGTCCTTCCGAAATTAAGTTATTAACTAATTGTGTAATATTATTTTAAAAGATGTGATGCTGAGAGTTTTTTTTGCCACTTTTTCTCCTCAGCGTTGGCACCTTTTCCTTGCAAAGTGGTGTAAATGTAAATTCAAAAATATGTTAATATACAACGTGCTCACTTGCAATAAAGAAATTTGTATTGACTTTATGTATTTAACATGGATTTATAAGTCGGACATTTACCTCGACAGTTTTGACTCACAGAAAACGAATTTCATTTCATTTACAACAGTTAACTCACAATCAATAAAAATTATATTATTTTATGTAAGAACTCTATTTATAGTAGTTACGGATAACAGCAGATCAATGGTAACACTTGCAGTACGATTTCGACTCTTACGACACAGATAATAAGAACGGTCCAAAGTGTTACACTTAATGTGCATTGATGTGTACTGATTAGTATACAATATACATATTCATGTAAAAACGACCTACAATCATAATCGGTAGTCTACCTTCTGTGCAAGGAGTCCCGGGTTCTTTTCCCGGTTGGGAATGTGCTTACATCCTAATACATTAATCATTTTTTACGAATCCGGGTGTTGTTTGTTGTCGTCTACATGTGTTTTCTCTGCACCCCTACATGGCACATCGAATCCTAGTTTGGACCATATTAAGGCCCGTATTAATAAATCACTTCTCAGCTCAAAAGTCAAACTTGAGAAAGACCTCAAGATACTTAGTTACTCCGCTGGCTCAGTGACCCAAAGTGCATCTGGGCCTCCGACACTAAAGAGCGCCACTGCAGCTTGGGGGGTGACCGCGACTTCAATCATTATCGTTTTCATTTTGACACCTTAACGATATACATTGCTGCGTTTCGTTTGTTAAAACTTGCAAAAACATAGCAGCAATGTATAGCGTCCATGTGTCAAATTGAAAGCGATAACGATTGGAAGTCGCGGTCACCCCACTGTCCTGCGCTGTCTGGCGCCAGTCGGGCGCCTGCAGCTCTCGCAGGTCCTTCTGCACCTCGTCACACCAGCGGTATCTTGGACGTCCGACTGGCCGTTCTCAAGACTCAGTTCTCAAGACTTTTTGTTTGCTGATTGCAGGCGAGCATCGACTTGAGAAAGACATCGCGTGATACGCCCTCAAGATTGCTTTATTAATAAATGACATACTTGAGATAGTGATTACGTCTTGAGAGTGTACCAGCTGAATTCGCTCTTGAGGGCGGGTTTGAGCTCAGACTATTAATACGGGCCTTAGTGTGATGTATTATTTTATGGGAACTAATTTTTTGAGCTGTTATTTAAATATTCGAGATGTTATTATGATCAGTTGGAAAACATATTGAGCAGTTATATAATTTAATGGCGGTTGATTAATTGTTGCGACAGTAAAACATGGACAGTAATAAAAATCAATTAGTCGGTTATTTTATCATACAATGTCAATTCTAAAAATAATTGAGCAGTCCAATAACTGAATGAGCGGTAAAAATGATGGAATGAGCGGTTCGATAAATAGTTTGGCAGATCAAGCCAAACCTGCTCTTATTATACAATAAGTTTATTCTAGCTGCTACTAAGCAAATTCTATGTCAGATCCGACACGGATGTTTAGGTTCAGAAGGCTCTGGCTTGGAGCGAAGCGCAGCTTCGCTCCAAGCCAGAGACTTCGATGTTAGGTTATTTTTTTTTTGTATTCAAAAAGCAAGTTCATTTATTCACATACATACATAATAAATAATAAGACGACTGTGACTAATAAAATGCTGTTTTATTTAGAAAAACTGGTGTAAATAATATAAAAATTTATTACTGCCAACACGTAACCGCTCGTTCAATAATTTTTACCGCCCATTTAATTATTTTACTGCTCAATTATATATTCACTGATCCATTTCATTATTTTTTTATTATTCATTTTTGTTTACTTTACTGCTTAGTTTTAACTGCTGAACTAGTTATTAAACGTGCCATTTATAATTTTTAACTTACCAAAACTGCTATTTACAACTGCCTCTTTAAATCAGTGCCTTATTTTATAAACAAAAATAATTGGCCAAAATGCGACTTGGAGAAAAATTAGCTTGGCTAAAATGCGACTTGACGAAAAGCGACCTCCAAAAAAAGTGCTGCCTAAGCCAATTCGTTTTTGTGTATTATGAATATTGTATAACAATGCATTTTGTTTGATTTCAGGATGTTTCATTGGAGAAGTTTATGAAATTGAAGGAGAAATGTCAGCTTCAAAGACTAAAAATAAAAAGATTGAATGAGAAAATTCGCAGACAGAACAAAAAAATTACTGATTTCGAAAATATCACAAAAGATCGACGTGAACGGAATTTGTTAATAAGGCAACTAATCAAATCTAGAGGTATGCCTGTGAAAAGCAATAACCGGGAGAGACTACAAAACGAACACGAGAAATCTCGCACGAAACTTAAAAATAAGTATATAATCGTGCAGGATTGAGCCCGCATGCAATCCTGTACGCTCCTAAGAACGCGCGATAGAGTGACTGTGTTGTAAAGTCCGCCTTTACCTCAAATTTTAATGAGTGGAAGGGAGTAGAAGTGATGTAGTCTTTAAGTAGATCCTTCTCCGGGTGGGTTTCCATTTAGGTACAGCCGATAGCAGTTCAAGTGTAACACGGAAGAACGATCCCAAAGTCCAAAACTTATTATTATCTGCGTCTTAAGAGTTGAAATCGTACTGCAAGTGTTACCATTGATCTGCTGTTGTCCGTACCTCTGTCATAAATTAATGAAAATCGGTTCAGCGGTAAGGTATGATAGTTTATTTCTTTAAATGGGACAATACTATTTGAGTGTCTTTACATTCGTTCATAAGAATCTTCTGATCGAATCTGTAGATAGATAGAAGTTAGATATTATAATATTATAAAATCTACGCGGAATCTGCATTTACCGTCTCCGGTCAATATCGATAAAAGTTATCGATAAACATTGAGACCGCACTACGACAATCCGCCATTTTTGTATCCCATAAAGTTTAGGTTGGTTCTCTTGAAAATGGCGGGAAATTATTTGATAATTTTCATTTTAATGTCTACAGGGGCTATTTTGTGTTTAATATTACGTTAAATTAATCAGAAAATGTTCGCGAATGACAGTACGGTGAAGTTATTGGATTATTTATGCAAGATCTGAAGTTTCAAGCTTTTATCAAGAGTTCCCGCTACAAGCTCGGGAGTGAACGTGACTGTCGAGCTGCTTCGTCCAGAGTGATGACGCTGCGGCGTCTCCTCTGGATGAAGACAAGACGATATGATTTTTTGAATACTCTGTAACATGAGATTGGCAAATGACGAACTGTAAAATAAATAAACTGGCAGGCTTTACCGCGCTGTTTGACATTATATCACGTGATATTAGCCATGCTTACCACCTTGTACCACCACAATAGATAGTACCGACAACATCAGATCAATGGTAACACTTGCAGTACGATTTCAACTCTTACGGTGCAGAAAATAAGAACAGTCCAAAGTGTTAATGAAATGAAATTTTATTGTCTAGTTATAGGTCACTTACAATCAGGTTTTACATTTTTTATGTCCAACTATAACTTGCCGGTAGGCGTACAATAAGTTGAATTTTATTTAAATATTCATTACATTATTATGTCCATCTAGGTTTCACGGGTTTAAGAAAACCCGGTCCTTTGAAAGGCTTGCACGGAGACATAGGCCAACGCGTAGAGGCCCCTTAGATAACTTTAATTTGAAGAGATATGTGATGCACCTAGCGCGACCCGTCTCTGAGCGCATCTGACTGCACTCAATGACAGGCCCCGTCAGGTGCATAAACTATTGCAGTGATTGGAAATTACAACTTAATTGGGGCTATTGGTTTGGGGTGTTGGTGGGTCAGTCAGTCTGGTCTATAGAGCGAGACGACGGACACCTGCCATGATCACATTGTCTCGAAGTTATGAAAAAATTGTCAGGCGGTGACTCGCCACTCACTAGATGGGCCCTCAACATGGTCGTCAGAAAGACAACTGAGAGCAACACCGGTGTGAGCGGCTAAGGGGTGTCGAGAGGTGTGCTGCAGTTTCACCATTACTGGAATGCCAGAAAGTGGGCTACTCCCGGCTTTATGCCTTTAACACTTCCACCCCTTCGAGCTATATAGATGTAAGTTATAGCTCTAACGACTCCACTCTGGCCGGCTGGCTAAGGCAAGCCAGAGGCGAGAGTCCTGCAGGTCCCCTTGGGAGTCCACTCCGAACAAGCCATTGCGGCAAGCCGGAGACGGGGACCTGGACCACTCTCTGGAGCATTCGGGTCCGTGGTGTCGTTACGCACCAACAGCTCGCCACAAAGCTGCCCTGCGGGCTTATTATTATTATTATTAGTTATCAGTTATCTATGTGAAAACTTGATCTGCTGTTAGCTGTACTATCTTCTGTACGATTCTTGGGCGAGTAAATAGCTGAGAGTACTCGCCGGCGGCGGACCTAATGGACAAACTTATCTTTGCCGTTCGTAAACTCCTACCCTCATACCAACTGCAAATATAAGTTTGTAACCGCAAAAAAGTAATTTTTGGCCTTAAGATCCTTCCTAGAGCCAATCTTAAAAAAATCATATCTTCCAATATAATCAATTTTATTAAAAAAAGCTACGTTCACATTGTTTATTGCTATAAATATTATTTTTTAAATGCTTATTTGTAACGTGATGCAATGTAGGTAAGTTGTAGTTCACATAATTGCGAAAAACGGCCGTTTCTGGCACATTTGTGAACTACAACTTACCTACATTGAATCACGTTACAAATAAGCATTTAAAAAATAATATTTATAGTAATAAACAATGTGAACGTAGCTTTTTTAATAAAATTGATTATATTGGAAGATATGATTTTTTAAAGATTGGCGGCGCTAGTTGGCTCATGTCAGCGCCTTAATAATATCTACCTTTCTTAGTTACGTAACATATTCTTTAAGTATGTATAATACGATGAAGATTTTCGGTGAGCGTGGCGTGGCCTGTGGTGGCTCAGTTGGTAAGAGCGTGTCACGGAATGACAAGGTCGCAGGTTCAAAACCTCGGCAAGAAATTTTTCATCATGTTTAATGTTCATCGAGCATGGATAATGCGTAATACAAATTCTGAGGTATCTCGAAACTTTGCAGTTTCGACTATAACTTGCATTCGAATACTCCGATATATTGATTTTCTGATTAATTTAACATCACCTGACAAGTGCATTATTTACTTAGTTGAGTCAGACCACTACCATAAATGTACCTAATATTATATTCATTTAGTTATAATGTGTCCTATAATTAGTGTGTAGCTGCGCTGCCACTAAGTTTATGGTTCGTAATGACGATTGAATAAACAAGATTATTTGACTAAATTTTTTTATTGCATCACTCACTCACACGACATCATCATCAGTATACTGCACAGACCTTCCCTTACATCGAGGGAGCTCATAAATACGTCAACCCACAGTACTTACATCATTGTACTGATATAAGTATCTTTCTGACAATTTTTTTATTGCATCACTCACTCCCATGACATCATCATCAGTATATTGCACAGACCTTATTACATCGAGGGAGCTCATGAATACGTCCACTCACAGTACTTACATCATTGTACTGGTATAAGTCTCTTTCTGACAAAACCATTTTAAATGCCTGCAATTAATTGATTTTTCAAGTAAATTTATTTTATTAATGGACTCGACAGTTCGTCTTTTGCCAATGTCATGTTACAGAAAATTCAATATAATCAATAGTCCTCTATCTTCCTCCAGGGGAGTCGCAGTAGCATCTTCACCCTGGGTAGACGCGTCTTCATCCAGAGGAGTCGCCGTAGCGTCATCACTCTGGACGAAGCAGCTCGACAGTCACGTTCACTCCCGAGCTTGTAGCGGGAACTCTTGATAAAAGCTTGAAACTTCAGATCTTGCATAAATAGTCCAATAACTTCACCGTACTGTCATTCGCGAACATTTTCTGATTAATTTAACGTGATATTAAACACAAAATAGTCCCTGTAGACATTAAAAGGAAAATTATCAAATAATTTCGCAACCGTCGTTTCCCGCCATTTTCAAGATAACCTTTAATTTTGTTTTTATGACCATTAGGTCAAATTCCAGTGAAATAAATTGTTGCAAAAAATTTAAAAAATACCTTATAATATAAAAACTCTAAAGCAGAGTAACTATGCACATCAAATTAATATTTTTTTTGCTGTGCATCATTACTGCGCGTTGTCAAAAACAGTTAACAGTTAACAGTAATATACACTCGGTGTATATTATACAGGATGGCCTTGAATTCATTCGACAAAATTAAATAGATGGTTAGGCTTATAACATACATTAATTCTGCACAGCGTTTAAACGTTCGCGTAAATTAAACAATATGGGGGGAAAAAATATTTAAGTGCAACTATCAAATAAAGAGCTCGGTGACTCAGTGGTTGGGTCAATGGACTTGCGATACGGAGGTCCCAGGTTCGATTCCCAGCTAGGGCAGCCATGTACCAATGAGTTATCCTCGGTTTTTCGACGGAAAAACTTACGTACATTTACCGAGTGCTCTCAAAAACGGTGAAGGAAAACATCGTGATGAAACCTGTATGTCGTAGAAGAAGAAAAAAATCTAAGGCATGTGAAATCCGCCAACCCGCACTGGGCCCGAGTGGTGGATTATGGCCCGAGCTCCCTCGATGTAAGGGAAGGTCTGTGCCCGAGCAGTGGGGCAATATAAATAGACTGATGATGTTGATGATCAAATAAAAATGTTAATTGATAGGTATGCATCGTTACTGTGCTTTGGAGTATTTACATTTTAAAGTATTTTTTAATTTTTGGCAATGATTTCTTTCACTGGAATTTGGCCTAAAAACATTACCAATTTAATATTTATCATGAGTACACCCCAGTTTCAATTTGTCGAATGAACTCAAGGACACTCTGTAGTATGTGATGTAACTATTATATACGATGTACTATATACAGGGTGTAACGTAAAGGGTATATGAAGCCGAAGGGAGGGTATTCAGTATCAGTAACTGAACAACTTTTGTTCTACGACTTTTCGATTGTCGCGAATTTATTTTTTGACTATTCATACGTTTCGTACCGGTCAGCTGATCGATTTGTATGAGACATTAATTTTATTTTATTTTTTACTCGAAAAGTAAAAAATAAAAATAATAGAAAAGTCGCAGAATAAGAATAGAATAACATTTATTGCCTATTAAGTATATACATATAAGAAATAAAAATTACAATGACAATTAACAAACATATAACTTAGGCAAAAGGTTTAGGCTTCAGCTGATGCTGACACAGAGTGCGTCAGCGCTGGTTTTCAGCCCACACCTTGGCTCCAAATTGGTTATAGAACAAAAGTTGTTCAGTTACCGATACTGAACACCCTCCCTTCGGCTTCATATACCCTTTGCGTTACACACTGTATACGATATACTACATATATACTATTATATGTACCGAGTATGTTGTTGTCAAATCAAACAGGGAAACGACGTCGTTCGAAATTAATTAAGCTATTGATTTCGACTAGCATTGCTGTAGGCAATGTCCAGTTTACAACCCCTGTACCTTTGTGCAACGGGGATGATAGGGATTGCAGCATATGGGGACGGAATACTGACAGATATTCGTCATTCGGTCCCCTTAATGAGAAGGCGGCCCGAGAACTGTCGCCTCGTAGAAGTTGTTATCGCAAAAAGACATTGCCACATTTCAATGAAGCTTTGCCCTACAAAACTACGTGACCATTTAAGCTGTACCTATCATTTTGTTGGGGACTTATTACAGGTTTCATATTGCATAATCATAATCAGTATCATTTTCTACTACTCTCGCAACTCCTATAGAAGAACAACAAAAACAACGAATAAATTGCTTCGATTTCTTGCTATTTTCTGAGTTCATAATTAAGCTGTTTTTTTCGAATCGCAACTTGTACAAAACTTACTTTAAACCAATAATTTTAATAAAACACGGAGATATTTTTACATTTATTCGTTATCTTGTACAACTTGTGGTTGATGGTGGGGCAGAATCTGGCATTGTCATTTAAATAACAGATCAATGGTTTAATGGAGGGTTTTCAAAGTGACAGCTCTAAGGAAAAAAACAAGCTTTTTAAGTTCATAATAGATGGCATTGCACCGAAGTGCTATATCATCATAAAAAAATACAGCACCATGAAGAAAAAAAATCAATGTCAGCTGAATAATATATTTTTATTGGCTTGTTTGTGTAATTTAAACAATACAGTACAAATTAATACTAGGTATGAAATACAAAAAGCCCAAGTTACAAGCAATAACAACGCATTTAATGTTGACATCAGACCAGTCAGTGCCATCTACCGGGGCTATCAGTACTTTCTTCTTTTTTTAAATGTAACCTTGAAAACATCATTGTGAATGTGACAATGACAGCAAGCCTATTCCCATTTATATATTCCATTGCTGGGTTTCATTGGTAACATTATAATACGTGTCACAGGAACCGAGCAATGGATTATAGAAATGGGAATCCGCGTTTTCCTGAGCCATGATATTCTCCTTCTACCTGGCCAGAAGAAGGCCTGGTGGAAGGCCTGGATCTTTCCCTGAAGAATCAGTTGTAGAAAATCGTACTTTTTATTTCTCATTATGACCTAGATACTGGATATTTATTTATTTATTGTTTTTTCAACTTCACAGCAATGTCAATTGATTTACATATAGCACAAATACAATACATAGTACGCCACAAAAGAAGTTCACCTGATTACAATAATAAATTTGGAGGAAAAACAGGATTCTAATAAGATGATAAATAATAATAGTATGTATACTTAATAATAATAAAAACCAGAAGTTAATAATTTAAAAAATAACAACAACAACAAAATAATATAAGATAAATAAATTATATATACTTAAATAATATGACCAGGGTTGTGTGTGAGGGTGTGTGGTGTGTGGATGTGAAGTGTAAATGTGTTGAGGCGTGTGCATGTGTGTATATTGCTCAGCGTGTTGCCTGGTCCAAAGCCTTTGTTATCTAATCTTTGTTATATAATGGATACAGTATAGCTAAGTGACCCCTATATAGTCTACACCGTCACGCAATTATAGGACGGCATTACCACGATTCCACGCCACGCGTTTCAGCGTTTTTTGGAGAATCTGAATCCATTCATATGTTGAACTTTATTGTGTCATTGACGTGAAACATTGGCAATACTGTCCGCTGATAGAGAATTGTGAGAAAATTGCGTCGTTTTAAGTATTTCTATCTGAATTTGGGTTCAAGTTGGATTTACATGGAAAATACCTATATGGCTTTTAAAGCCACAATTTTGGCGTGTTAGCGTTCCGGGGATTTGTTCTCGTTTCGTCCAAATAGTTTCGACCAACTTTTAAAATTCTTGTTTCGCCCGACATTTTATTCTCGGTTCGCCCACAATTTGTTTTAATTATTATTTCGAACATTTTATTATCGTTTCGCCCTATTTTTTATTCTTGCTACGCCCAACTAACTTTTGTTATGGGTTTGTATTATTATTATGGCAAAAAAAAATGAGAATATGTAAAATAATACGTCGTCGGTTATTAGTATTCATTGAAATATCTGTTTCTAATGCTTACCTATCTTATTAATTAATACTATACACACCTGGATGCGTCTACCAATTCTTTTACTGACTCTACTTTTGACAGTATCTTGAAAGTTGATCGAAACGAGAAAAACGTAGGTACAATGTTGGTCGAAACAAGAATAAATTCTCCTTCAATATATTAAATTTTGTGCACGTAAGCTTGTATGTCTACTACTTATGTATCTATATGGTTTTCTTTTAATTAACTAGGCTTTGCTGGAAGAAATCTCTCCTAAGAGATAAGCACGCCTGTGTACATCCTTTCTCACTGTCACTTATATAAAAATATGTTTCGTGTACAATAAAGAATAAACGAATAAATCGTTCCGGGGTTTAATCTCAGCGCGAGTGCTTTTTAGGCTCACAATGAGATGATGGTCCCTATTCCCAAACACGTAAGTTACGTGACGTCATCGGTCACTGCAACAGCGGACAGCCCTGTTTAGACATAAAGGGTATACCTAAATGCGAGCCATCTGTAATTAAATTTTTGTTCAATTTTTTTTTCGATGAACTAATCTATTTGTCCTATGTGATGTTTAATTATTCTTATACTCTACCTTCGGCTGTAGTCGTAGAGTACTTTATTCTTCGGCAGCAATTAGCCCTACACAAAGACTTGAAAATTGCGGGAATATGACAGTTGCTCAATTACTTGATAATTTCAACTTTGTTATTTAAAGTGGTTGTTTTGTTTGATGTCACGGTACAGCTAACAGCAGATCACTTTGGACTAGGACCGTTCTTATTATCTGCGTCGTAAGAGTTGAAATCGTACTGCAAGTGTTATCATTAATCTGCTGTTTTGAATTCATTCGACAAAATTAAATGGATGGTTAGGCTTATGACATACATTAATTCCGCACAGCGTTTAAGTAAATTAAACAAATTGAAAAAAAAAAATATTTACAATAAACTCAACTGTCAATAAAATATTAATTTGATGTGCATCGTTACTGTGCTTTGGAGTTTTTAACATTTTAAGGCAGTTTTAATTTCTTGCAACGATTTCGTTCACTGGAATTTGACCTAATGGTTATTAATCATGAAAAGACATTGCCACATTTCAATGGAGCTTTGCCCCACCTACAAAACTACGTGACCATTTAAGCTGTACCTATCATTTTGTTGCATAATCATAATCAGTATCATTTTCTACTACTCTCGCAACTCCTATAGAATAATAACAAAAACAATGAATAAATCGCTTCGATTTCTTACTATTTTCTGAATTCTTAATTAAGCTGTTTTTTTCGAATCGCAACTTGTACAAAACTGTATTTTAAACCAATAATTTTAATAAAAAACGGAGATATTTTTACATTTATTCGTTATCTTGTACATCTAGCGGTTGATGGTGGGGCAGAATCTGGCATTGTCATTTGGCAAGAAGCTATGTCTTATATCACAAGTAAAGGAAAAAATCCGAAAACTGTAATTTCGGGTTCCGTTACGAAATAATTATTTTATTTACATTACAAACTTATATTTGCAGTTGACGCCTGGTATGTCGATGTATGACGTTATCAGTTTCGAAAACGCACAGATAAGTTTGTCCCTAAATCTAGTTTATCTTTTCGTTAGAGCAAATGTTATGGTGAAGTTGTACGGAACCCTCGCGAGTCCAGCGGCTAAGTTCGAGAACTTAGCCGGTTTTTTCTACGGAAAAACTTACATACATTTACCGAATGCTCTCAAAACGGTGAAGGAAAACATCGTGATGAAACCTGCGTGCCGTAGAAAAAGGCATATACGGTGGAACACAGAGAAAGGTGTAGGTACAGGAGAGTTTTTAAAGTTGAGATTTTCTCAAAAACTACTTGACCTATTGCAAAAATTCTGTCACTGTTTGATAGATAAAAGTGAAAACTGTGTAAATGTAAAAGAATTATTAAATTCAGTCCAGTAGTTTTTGAGAAAATCTCAACCTTATTGAGGCCCCCTGTATACTTATCTCTGACTACACATCAACATACGTACAATCCGCCAATCCGCAGTGGGCCCGCGTGGTGGATCAAGGCCCGAGCTCCCTCGATAAGGGAAGATCTGTGCCCGTACAGGGGACATTTAAATAGTCTGATGAATACATTGATCTCCTATAAACAACTAGATACACAAAGGTCTTACTAAAACAATTTAAAAATCGTCCAAATAAGGGTCCATTGTTAACGTCCAATAAAGCAAATGAGCAATCATCCGTTTGGACCTTCTGTGCTCGGACATTTTTAGGAGGCAGACTGTGTATCTATAGTATGACCATCTAAATCAGTCTTCGCCTGCGCGGTACAGGGATGTGGGGGAAGGTGTCGCCTTACCTTACGGGGACCGAGAGAGGTGCGGGGGCGGGGGCGGGGTGGGGGTGGGGGGAACAGAAATTGAGATAGGTTGTCGCCTTCTATAGTTGTTTATAGGAGATCAATGGATGGATATGATTAAATAAAACTCCAAAATTGAGCGTCAAATCATATATTAGCTAATAATCAAGAAAAGACAAGCCTCCTGGTTCTTTAAAAAAAAGAATCAATATCCAAAAAAAACAAATCAAAAAGTCAATTATCACAGTACTAGAACTTATAAAAAAATGATACTCTAAACCATGTTTTATACTATATGTTTCAATAGATGGTGCTGGTTGGCAATGGATTCAGGATGGTACTCCAATTAGGTTACTATAGCAACCTCATGTTGAAATCTGAACGGTTGTTAGGTACAGTCGAAGACAGAGATAAGTATACAGGGGGCCAAAGTCAAAGTCAAAATGTTTTATTGGCCTCAATAAGCTTGAAATTTTCACAAAAACTACTGGACCGAATTTAATAATTCTATTACAGTTAAATAGTTTTAACTTTTATCTATCAAACAGTGAAAGAATTTTTGCAATAGGTCAAGTAGATTTTGAGAAAATCTCAACCTTAAAACCTCTCCTGTACACCTTTCTCTGTGTTCTACCGTACCTAAGTACCTATTGAAAAAGTTTCATAAGTACCGAAACTTATGTATAGGTTACGCTAAAAAAACGAACTGTAATAGTCACTTTTAGGGTCGGCGCAGACCGACGCGACGGAGTGGCGGCGAAACGACTAATTTATGAACACTTCGCTAAGCCACGTTTAGCGACGATTAAATGTAGAGTAATCGACACAACTAAAAACTAAAATAACAATCTAGTGCTCTTCAAATAAAAATAAACTAGCAAATTGTTGCATAATTAAGAAGTTTACACACATTTTTTTAATATTAAGAGCTCTTTTCTTTTTTTAAGTAGCGTAAGTACTTAAAGGTGATTTCAACATTAGTCGCGATAACAACGTTTATTGGGTGGCACTCCATCTTCCTTAACGAATTTGACAAATTCAGCCTTCAATCCAATTGAAACTTACAGCTTTTTATAATTACAACAATAACAAATAATCAGTTAAGTAATAATAAGTAAGCTACCTCGATCCTAAAGGCCGAAGAGAAAAAACAAAAATGGCCGACATTTTCCTCTTCGTGGCTATAAGGACAAAAATATTTTTATAAGTAATTTTTATAAGTAACGACTTATATTGAATAGAACACGAATAATTACCATCAATCAGTATGTATTTATGTGCGATCTAGTAGTAGTTTGGATAAGTACTTAGGTACTACATACTTATTTTATACTTATAAGTATAATTATAGATAAAAATTACAAATACTGATTAAGGAGCTTTAAGATCCCGTTTTTTTTATCGTATACTGAATACACGTAACAAAATATCCAAAAATAAGTACAACTTACAAAATTATAATAAAAAAGTTCGAAAAGTAAGTACAGCTGTAATGCAAATTAAAAGTAAAAAAAGTCCAGTATCGGTAACTGAATACAAATTTAAGGTTAGGAGATTTCGATGTAAGTTACTCATAAGAGTCGATCAGATCAATAAAATTAGTCGCATTTTTTTTGCGAACAATTCAGTTACAAATATCGAACTGCATCTTTTCACTTTTTAAACTTTGACGGTTTGTATACATTTAATTAGATAAAACGGGAATTACCGTGTTAAACATTTATTATTGATGTTTGGATATTTCGACAGCATTGCAGCCATCATGGTCACGAGTAGACTGAAGTCGGTGAGCGTTGAACGTCAGAAGGGTGACACAAAACAATCTACCCTCTTTACAGTCTACTCGTGACCATGATGGCTGCAATGCTGTCGAAATATCGAGACATCAATAATAAATGTTTAACACGGTAATTCCCGTTTTATCTAATTAATATGAACTGCATGTTAGCCGATTAGCTCTTAATTTCAAACAAGCCAACGAAACAGCTTTTTTCATGAAATGACGTATTTATCGATATTTCATACGTCAAAAGGCCAAAAGGAACCGACACATTATAAATACTGAAAAAACATTACTCTCCCTCCGCTGTCGGCTAAAACAGAAAGGAAAGTGTATACAAGAACACAGAAGAATACTTATAATGTAGTTTTGAACCCAAAAATTACTTTGTATCTTTACGGTTATTCTTTATTATAACTCTTTTGAATTTATTGTCTGCAACCCTTAGGCAGTGCGCAGACCAGAGACACGACTTGCTTTACAAACATTATGAAGCGCGCACACTTCAAACCAGACGTCTCATGGACAAAGCTGTCTAATGCCTACGAGAACTGCTCAGCGACAAGTCTGTCTTAAAACAGTCGTAACTCTGGTCTGCGCACTGCCTTATAGAGCTAGAAAAGGATAGAAGACAACCGTAGGTTCCACAAAGGTTTTATTCTTCATAAGTGTTCTAAAGTCTAATCGTCATGAGACAAACTTTTTATATTTTAATGGCCTTTACTTAGATTTTTATTACAAAGACTTGCCCCCTTCTTACCATAAACTCTTATAGCAGGATTACTTCAATAATACTTTGTTATTTCGCACCATGACGACCTTAAAGTAAGCTTATTAAGGACTTCATGGTACGAAATAATAAAGTATTATTTATTTTGCTTGCAAAGTGGTGTAAATGTAAATTCAAAAATGTGTTGACGTGCAAAAATGTACACAACGTGCTTACTTGCAATAAAGAAATTTGACTTTGACTTTATTGAAGTAATCCTGCTATAAGAGTTCATGGTAAGGGGATTGTCCGCAAATTTTTCAGCGTTTTCAGAATATGGCACGCTAAATTTAGTTGTAGCTAAACGCGTCTCGCTTACTCTTACGCGGTTTAGCATACGAGTGACCGTGCCAGTAGCTTTACGATTAGATTTAGCTGTCACCAAGTTGTTTAGAACAATCTAGCTCATTTAGGTAATCGGACATGTAATAATTTTATAGGAATTTACTATTTCGAACACAATGTAATAGTTGTTTACGAATAAATGATAATGATAATGATAATCATGTATCTAAGTAAGGGTCAATTCATGCTGAACCAGAGACGAAGCGCCAATTTAAAAGTTGATTTAAAAGTTATATCCTCCACGTAATGAACATATTTATTTTAAGATAAAGAAAAGACGCGCATTCGACATAACACGCGCGTCTACGAGCGACCAGCCTCCTTACCATGAACTCTTATAGCAGGATTACTTCAATAATACTTTGTTATTTCCTTCCAAGACGTCCTTAATAAGCTTAGTTTAAGGTCGTCATGGTACGAAATAACAAAGTATTATTGAAGTAATCCTGTTATAAGACTTCATGGTAAGGCCCCAGCGTGGAGATAAGTGTTAGCTTTTTAATAAGGGTTGGCGCTTCGAATCTGCTGTAGCATGAATTGACCCTTAATAGATAGTTAAACAAATCAATTCCAGAATGACGAAATTGTAAATTAGAACATGATGAAAAAATTCTTGCCGTGGGCAGAATTTTTTCATCATGTTCTAATTTATTCACCGAGCATGGATAATGCGTAATTCAAATTCTGAAATTGTAAATCCCAACATAATCAAACAACAAACAAATTAGACTTTTGATGTCATTATTTAAAAGCAACAATATCCTAATAGCTAGAGTGTGTGCACAGACCACTTATCCCATAGCCCTGTAACAGGAGGGCGCTCGTGTCTGCCTGCACATGAGCGCAAAATTGTTTCGCGACACGTGTCCTAGAGATATTATCGACATGGACGTAACTGACAGGTGACGTGTGACTGACAGGAGAATGACAGCTGACAGAGGCGAGGCGATGCCGTTACGGAGGCGATTAGTGTGCGTTGCAGTATATACAAATCATTCTGAGGCGTTCAGGCGCTTATCCCTTTCCGCGGCGTTCTGGTGTGCTCAGACCTTAACAGGGCACCGCTGTCCCCCGCTTCGTCTCTTTGCGCTCATCGTTGACAGAATTTTTCGCTTGCTTTGTACCGATTTCATGTCTATGGGGTAAGTGGTTTGTGAGTGTGACTACGCGCAAGCGTCTCGCGGGTTCAATAAACAGGCAATCAATCCCCAATTGCAATTGTGGTGAGATATAGAAAATTACAAGTTATAAGCTCTTAGCTTAGTCGTTGACGAGAAAAATGGCGAAGTGAGAACATTATTAATTTTCCTTTAAAAATAATTAGGCTTAGTTACGAAGTTGTGAAGTTACTAAAGTGCGCATTCAATTAATTTTGTAGCTATGTTTCTCTATAAAAGTGAAGTCTAAAATAATCGTAATATTTGTGCCAACTGTTCATACTGTCTTATTCGTTAGGGATACTCCATATACCGTGTACCTATCACCTGTAAATACTGCGTTGTGTGCGACAGTTAAACTAAACTTTATTTGAGACCTTGTACATTCGAAGACAGAGATAAGTATACAGGGGGTCCCAATATGGTTGATATTTTCTCAACTACTGGACCGATTTTAATAATTCTTTTACAGTTACCTACATAGTTTTAACTTTTATCTAACAGTGAATGAATTTTTAGAATCGGTCTAGTAGTTTTTGAGAAAATCTCAACCTTAAAATACACCTTTCTTTGTCTTCGGCCGTACTATTATATCTTCTCTGATTTGGGTATCACATAGAAGTTTAATTAAATTAATTAATTAGATATTTTAACTAAGTACTTATTTGAGATCTTGTGAGTTATATTCCAACACTAGGATTCCGTTTGTGGGAGATAGTATTCTAGTGTGTAATATAAATTGCAATGTAGTTAATTTTAATTGAATAAATGTAAAAACAAAGATAATAGGGTATCAATATTAGTAACCTATTTCAAATGGTTCCTATGTAAAAATGACTTATGAAAAAAGATGTTATAAATGATTGTGAGTATAAAATAAGCAATTTCAGACATTGAGCTTCCAGTTAGAATATAATATGAAAATAAATATAGGACGCGCTCGCTAATCGCAGGTTGCCGAGATATTTGAATTGGATCACTGTTGTCAGATTTGCAGTATTTTATTTGCTAGTTACGTGGTATTTGGAGTATCCCCGACAATATAAATACATGTTATATTAATATTATATTAGAATTAGGTTAATAATACAGCCGATAGCACATCAATCTACACATTGCAAACTAGGCTTTATTACAATCGCGTAGAGTGTGTGATTTTTATGGGCTGTCGGCTGTACACTTAAGTTACAGTCTATATTAATTTAAGTACCTAAGTATATATTATATTCTCTGTTTGGATAATTGTATACACAAAACCTCGTGAGTATTTTATAGAAGGTTTAATTTTCTCGTAATTAATTTGAACCGATCAGGTGACAACTGCATATGAACAGCAATTTTATATTATTTTTATTATTTTACTAATACGCCTTGCGTTATATATTATATGGTTATATAGTTTATTGTATATGCATTATAAGTTTTACAATTTTGAATTTGGAAAATGTACAGAAATAAATATTTCCAATGTACTTAATTATTACCTATTTTCATTAACCAATTGGTAATATAACCACTACTAAGCAAGTATTCACAGCTGGAGTGATTCTGAATTCGTGAAAAGTCGATAATAAATATAGATTATTACACAATTCTAAAATAGTTTTATTTAGGACTTTTAGTAGTATAAAACCATTATAAAATTATATGGGCACCTTTGCACCGGGTACGACAAGGGGCGGCTTATTTAATTAATTAATTTAGGTAAGTATTTATTTTGATCAAGTTTTAAGTTTTATTTGTTATTATAGGTTTAGTTTATCTCTTAGATAGAATCGTGATAGAATAGATAGATAGAAGTATGTCAACTGTCACTTTGAAACTAAACAGGAAAAAAAAATAAAGATTTCGACGAATTGATAACCTCCTCCTTTTTTTGGAAGTCGGTTAAAAATAGGAAACAATGACGTAGTATAATAGATTCCATTTTTGCCAGACGTTTCGAAAGCGGGGAGGTTTTCCAATCAGTTTTTTAATAGGATTAATTGGCAATGGACCGCAGTTATAACTTTAACACGAATTCGGGTTATTCCTATTCTAACAACCAAGCACTCCATGGACCATTAGATGGTAAAACTGCATCGTATTTTATTATACTTTGATGCGCAATGATACGGTCGAAGATAGAGAAAGGTACAGCAGAGTTTTAAGGTTGAGATTTTCTCGAAAACTACTTGACCTATTGCAATAATTCTTTCACTATTAGATAGATCAAACTTAAAACTATGTACTGTAAAGGAATTATTAAATTCAATCTAGTAGTTCTTGAGAAAATCTCAACCTTATTGAGGCCCCCATTCGTCTTCGTGTGTACAGTTGAAGACAGATAAGTACACAGGGGGCCTCAATAAGGTTGAGATTTTCTTAAAAACTACTGGACCGAATTTAATAATTATTTTATAGTTACATAGTTTTATCTTTTATCTATCAAACAGTGAAAGAATTCTTGCAATAGGTCAAATAGTTTTTGAGATAATCTCAACCTTAAAAACTCTCCTATACACCTTTCTCTGTGTTCCACCGTACTATATTAAGCATATTTATTTACATCGCGAAAATACACATAAATGTCGCCTTAGACTGAAACTGCAAAAACGTCTGCTGCACTAGCACACAACTCTCGCATCCTCATTCATCAATCTTCTTGCACGCTTGTCGGTTTGCAGTAGACCGCATTTGGTCCTTTTTAAAAGACTTCGGTCTACATTATCTTTGGGTCTACCTCTGCCGACCCTTCCACCAGCGTTCGTTATAACATAACTAAACCTTGTAAATTAACCTCGTTTTGTAAAAAAAAACTAAGTAGTATTAAGATGTGCTGTACAAGAAAATATGTGCAATTGTGCAACTATTAACAAAAAACTTATTCTATTGCCATCATGGCAAATCGTGTCAGTATATGTACAATTTAACGATTCTTTAGGTATATATTTAATTGACGAAGTAGTGATGCAAACTGTAAGAGTAACAGAGTTTAAAAAACGTCCAAATAAGGGTCCATTGTTAACGTCCAAATAATATACAAGACTGTAAAAAGTTGTGTCTGTACATTGGATATTTTTTGAAAAGAATAATTGTAATGTGTTTTAGGATCGATACTGATGCCATAACACCAATTTTTTGAATTTTTTTCTGTGACTTTGTTCAAGTATCACGCCATAACTACTGAAGGGATTTTGATGGGAGTTTCACTAGGAGATGGCTGAAATCCGGACAGCTCATAGGCTATAAGCCATGGCGGTATGAGATGTGGAAACAAGGAACCAGAGAGGAAGATCTGCCTCCCAGTACATTAAACTTACGCAAACGAAGTTGCGGGGTACAGCTAGTGTCCAATAAAGCATATAAAGGTTCCATTCGTCCGTTTTGGTTGGACCTTCTTTGCGCTCGGACATTTTTAGAAGGCAGACTGTGTATCTAGTTGTTTATAGGAAATCAATGGAGTATGAAGTTATAATTTGTGTTTTTAGTTTTTGTTTCGCGGTTATTAATTATGGAAATTGTCACTCAAAATTGTATCTAGCTAGATCTCAAGCTCAGACTAAAGCTCACGCTCAAAAGTTTTAGAATCATAGCGAATTTAAATTTAGTAGTTAGTGCCGTTTTTACTTGTATTGACTGTAGATTTGTATAAGCTACTCCATATTTTCATGTAAACTGAATTTTATTTGACATTATCATTACTTATATACAGGGTGTAACGTAAAGGGTATATGAAACCGAAGGGAGGGTGTTCAGAATCGGTAACTGAACAGCTTTTGTTCTACGATTAATAAAATAATAATAAATGTGCCTTTTGGGCACTCTTCCGCAGGGCAGCGATTTGGCCCCAATTTTTTATTTATAAGTATATATTTATTTGTTTTTTATTATTATTTTGTACATAGTTTTAACTTTAATTATAATTGATTATTACTAATTTTAATTTAAGATTTAGGTTGTATAAAATTTTGTCCGAATTATAGACATCTTGAGTAGTTAATAAACGTTCCGTTCAAAATAAATTAATGTCTCATACAAATCGATCAGCTGACCGGTACGAAATGTCAAAAAATAAATTCTCGAAAATCGAAAAGTCGTAGAACAAAAGTTGTTCAGTTACCGCTACTGAACACCCTCCCTTCCGCTTCATATACCCTTTACACCCTGTATAATTATTCTGACGTTGCAATAATTATCTACGTTTGTATTAGTTATTTTATTTAATATTATATGACGACAAATTCGCTTTGGAATTATACTGTAATGAAAATGCTATTAGTAAATAAATGAAATAAAACCTCCTATCATAGGTTTAACTTAAACACGATTTCCCGTTTTATATTGATAAAAAATTACCTTTACATTAAGTTCATTTATACAGGGTGTAACGTAAAGGGTATAAGAAGCCGAAGGGAGAGTGTTCAGTATCGGTAACTGAACAACTTTTGTTCTACGACTTTTCGATTTTCGCGAATTTATTTTTCGACTTTTCATACATTTCGTACCGGACAGCTGATAGATTTGTATGAGACATTAATTTATTTTTATTTTTTATTCGAAAAGTCGTAGACCAAAAGTTGTTCAGTTACCGATACTGAACACCCTCCCTTCGGCTTCATATACCCTTTACGTTACACCCTGTATAAAAAGACGAAATATTTAATGAAAACACGTTAAATCAATTAAAATGCTGCATCTGTTACGAGTTTAACGAACGAACTAGCACAGAACACAATTTTATTAATTGATATGTTCGATACCTACTGAATGATCATTTCAATTTCATTTAAATTCGCGCATTTACGTAAGTATTTAACGGATTATGTGATAGGTAGATGGGTTCTTATGCTACCACTTCCTAACACACTGCTTCTCTACCCAAAGGTTGTCTGGAAGAGATCGCTCTCAGCGATAAGACCGCCTATTGTATAATAGTTATTTAAGCTTAATATGTGTATCTGTTTTTGTGCAATAAAGAATATTTATCTTATCTTATCTTCTCGAATAGAAGCCAGAAATTGCTAATTGTTGTGCTAGATGGACCTACGCAATTTACTTATTTAACTCCGGATTAAGCGTTAACTCTACTCATTGCAAGCCACTTGCGTCAAGAAGTAGTCTCCGGTTACTTACATACCCGGTGTTAACCCGGGTTAAATACTTAACCTCGTTCAAATCTCAAATTTCGCTTGCACCAAAGTCTATTTAACCCAAATTTTACTTAACCCTTGTCAAACAAGATCAATCCGGGTTAACAAACCCGGTTCAAACTTAACCCGAACTTTGACCTACGCAATTTACTTATTTAACTCCGGATTAAGCGTTAACTCTACTCAATGCAAGCCACTTGCGTCAAGAAGTTTTCTCCGGTTACTTACATACCCGGTGTTAACCCGGGTTAAATACTTAACCTCGTTCAAATCTCAAATTTCGCTTGCACCAAAGTCTATTTAACCCAAATTTTACTTAACCCTTGTCAAACAAGATCAATCCGGGTTAACAAACCCGGTTCAAACCTAACCCGAACTTTGGCGTAAGAGGCCCTGCATAATGTCATGTTTGCGTAAGTATTTGGCAATCTACGGGCTATGGACTTTATTTACTTTTAAGACAATGTTGAAATAATAATAAAATGTATGTCATAATTATAAAAAAAATTATATTTACAGATATGTAATAGATACTAAATTCGTGTAAACGCCGTTCAAGATATTACAATGACCGATGACGTCACAAAACAAGTGTTTTTTCGAAACTACTTAAGGGGCGGCGAGCTGTCAAACTCGAGCGCGAGACAGAAGATGTCCCGCAGCGGCGGAGTGAAGAGCACGGCACAGTGACTCCATATTTGTATTTTTATTGATTTTGGATGAATTTTGGCAGGGAAATTAAAATACGCCAATAAAAATCAGATTTTTTAAATACAAGCTCTCGTAATTATAATACCCTACATTTTGATATATATTTCGTATGAATAACTATTTCGGTCTAGACATAATTTTAATTTTAAATGACATGGAAGGGGTATGTTTGCAATTTTTTTCTATCGAGCGAAGTTTGTCCAATCGTGTATCGATATTCATCAGTCCCTAAATAGACAAGATTGCTATATATTTTTTTCAGACGTCTAATTTTAGTAGTCAGTGCCGTAGCCTTCATCGAAAAACTGAAAATACGCGCATACGAGGCCTTAACTGATTTTGTTGCTCACGGGCTAGACTCCATGTACCCACATCCTTACATATTAAAAAAACTAAACGGTGGTTTAACTCGACTGCTGGAGACCCGATAAATCATATTTATATAAACCGACGAACCTGACTATTGAAAATGGGACGGGAACAGATCAGTCATTAAAGTATGTCGTAACGTCCTCGTAATACAAATTAATTTGTGGATAGCGCAGCGGCTGTTGTATGAATCAGAAAATGGTCGTGATATCAATGGTGGAGTTTTCCAATAATTATTTATGTCTGCCTGCAGCTTCGAGCTAGTTTCAAGAGCCGTACTCACAGCTAAGTAGTGAACGTTGACTGCTGAGCTCCTTCGTTCAGGGCAACCCTGTTACTTCAGGTTACGACAAGAAGAAGGAAGATTATTATTAAGAAGATTTCTATTATATCATTTACGATAAAATTGTTATGTTGGCACTTCACTTGGCTATTTGTATTTGCGTATTTGTCATAATTGCCATGTGTGGTTGGTATTCTTGACAAAATATTCGTCTTATTTGTATGGTCAAGTATTTGACAAATACGACAAACATGTAATATCGAATACGAATAGCCACGTGAAGTGCCACCATTACTATTTAACTTGCCATTGGACATATTGAGATCATTAATAAAATCTATATAAAAAACTGCGAAATTCAAATAATTTTATTTCACTGCGTAATTTACGAGAGGGATTAAAAAAAAAGGTTTAAGTCTACGAGAATATCTGTCACAGTTGCCATGGAAATATAATAGGCCTGATTACACGAATTTAGGGTCGCTCTAATAGTACTGTATTCTAAGTGTTATGGTAAGTATACTATTATTTTACAGCTATTTCATCTTAAAGTATCCAAGGCCACGTGGAATGCCATATAATATGCATACTACTCACTAACGTTATTATTATATTGTTTTAACTTTAATAGATAATAAATATTATGAATTAGATAGATAAATAAATAATAATTACTTACTAAAGCCCCTTTTACAATGATTATCGACTAGTGCGAGTGACAGAGTCCAGAAAGTGAGTAGCTGTTATAGTAACGCGCCAATCTTTATGATGTATCTGAATACGAGACGAGTTCGACAATGCGCTGTTTTTGTGTGTGATTTGGGATGTTTTTGTGTGTATTCTGATCTTTCGTGTGGTAGGGGATGTTCTTGTGTGGTTTATTTCCAACTCAACAAACGAAAGACAAGTATTCGGCCGATGCGTAGATAATACTATTTTGTCACTTCTGCATATTAATGCCATTGAAATACTATGCACGAATTACCTAATTGGATAATCACAAAACTAACAAAAATCTATAGGTACAGAAATACCACAGCTTGATGTTTTTTTTAGATTTATTTAAGTTTATAATAGCTCGATCTCGATTCGATAATGATGGTGTTTCGTGCTACTGTACTGAACTTGTCATTCGCACTCGCACTAATCAAAATGAAAACGGCTCCTAACCTATAAACACAACACATATGATAAACAAACGTTGAACGCGTGTCTAAAATAGATCGTATGGTGATATATGAACATTTTCAAAAGGTCCAAATTATGTACTGTACTACATTTAAAAAAAAAGTCAGTATCACACTCAAGGAGCTCAGCAAGCGCCTGAGGGAGGCGACGGGTGACCCTCGTGCTGGCGGCTTTCTCGCGCAGCGGCTGAGCCTAGCCATCCAGCGCGGGAATGCCGCCAGTGTGATGGGCACCCTTATAAGAGTGCCGAGCTTTTTAAAGAGGTAGATATTTAGGTAATTTTTGAATGTGTTTTTAATGTTTTAGGTAGTTTTTATTTATTTTGTAAGTAAATTTTAGTTTTTTATTGAATAACTATCACACTTATAATGAAAAATAAGCAGGAAATATTTGTTTTCTAGTTAAACATCAAGTTGGATTTTTTACGTAACATTTTCTCGTTCAACGGGTGTTTAATCTTCTATTACTAAAATCTTACATCTAGTCTTAATAAAGAATGTAACAGTTGGCACAAAAATAATTCAAAAGACCTATTGAAAGATATCAGTAAGATGTAAGTAATTAACAATTCCACAAGTAGGTAAATAATAAATCTACAAAAAAAAATAAGGGAAATGATTTTGTTCAGTATTTACCAACAAAACCAAACCAAAAGTCATAGGAATTACGCGGTTATTAGCGGAAATAATGTTTCGGAAAATAAACTTAATATACCTAATTGTATTGTGTAAGTTGTATGCATTAACCGGTGCCATGCACAAATAAGGCATTTTGTATTTTTTAAATATCGATAGCGATTCTGTTTTAATTTTATTAATTTTTACAAGTCTAAACCTAAACATACTGCCAAACTCGTCTACCTAACTTAGCTACTTGTGGCCACTTGCACCAATCAAGATAATGCATAAATTTCAAAATTCTCTGTACCAAAATCGAGCCCTTGTCAAACAAAAGGTTAAATATGTTTGAAGTTGTAAAGGCTTCTTTACTTCGACCGCAAAAATTGGAGCCTACTTTTGGAACGAATAGACTTTGCATTTATCGAGCCAAATGGCATTCGACCCAACGAAAATTCCAGCCAATTCTCCTCGAAAGAATTAATTTCGATCGATACAACCGATTCAAACATATCTAACCCGATTTTCTTCTTTCAAGTGGCCTTAAACGTAACAGAATCGCTACCATTGTAATTCTAAGCCCTTAATTAAGTTCACATTCTTAGAGAATATAGAGTACACCGACCAAATTTAACATTTAAAATCATTTAAAATGATTAAATACTTATTATTATAATTTTGAGTAAATGCCAATCAACATTAATTAAACAAAAAAGGCATATATATTAATATCCTACAGCTACAACATTTAGATTTTAGTAATTTTTTTAAACTTAATTGAGAAAACATGGACGATTCTCTGTGGATTTGGGCTCCATTTTAGATCGATGACTCTTGCCTAATATAAAAGTAAGTACTTAATAAAAAAAATCGAAACAGAAAACAATGGCACATAATTAACTAAACTACGTAACTAAATAATAAAACAATAATACTATGAGTACCGAAAAACATACTTATCAAAAACATAGTACAAAAAACTAACTATAAGTAACAGCCAAGAAGCTTATTAAAATGTACTACAATGAAAATGTCTCACATCTTTTAGCACTTGCAAGAACCACGTGCTAATAGATAACACTGTGTTAAGTGCTTAACCCGGGCTCAAATTTCAATAATATCTTACACGAAAGCTTGCTTGAACCTTGTGAATTTCTAATTAACGTTTGCCGAACATTATGGTTAACACGAGTAAGCTGGTTATGATTCGTGCAAATGGGTTAATAAATTGAATTTTTGTCGAATCGTCTTTCTATCCTGATAACATAAGGGTTGCAGACTATAAAAATTTAATTTTGAGATGACTAAATTCAGGGCATTTTATGAAAGATTCAATCTAATGTTAGACTATCCATTGTAGAACTTAGTAAGCTTCTTGGTATAATAGCAGCATAATTGAGAGCCAACCGTGGTCCGCGGCCATATTGCCGGACAGTAATAAGATTAATTGCCATTTTTACAGTGCCATTGCTGGGCTTCTTAAGTAACATTCTAATTCGTGGCACAGCAACTGAGAAATGGACTTTAAAACCTGAATCGTTTTCCTGCCACTTTCAGTCACATAATACGAGCAGTGAAAAATTGCTTGCTCCATTTACCGAACGCTATTGAAGACAGAAATTACTACCTTACTTTCGATCGGTATAGACGGAATTATTTACAGTATTCTACCGGTCACAGTTGGCTCAGAATAAGACAGCTTCACTTGACATAAAATACAAATTGTAAGAAAGTCAGACAGATCGCATAGCGCTCGCAACTCGCAGGTATTTTTGACTTCGCCGCGCAAAACAACAAAGATTTCGCAAGATGGCAGTTAACATGCGAACGTCAATTCCGCAGTTGCAAAGCGATATGTCGCTCTTACCGATGTATGTGAACGCGAACCACCGGCCCACAACCAAGGGATCGCCACATCCCTACGATTATAAATACGTAACATCAAACACCAATTAAAGATACAAAAACAAATGTTAGAAACTTTGGAATGACATCAGTCTCTATTCTCCAATTCAGGGGGACGGAGCTCTGGCATCCAATACCCAAATCGAAAATGGTCACCAAAAGTTACTGTGGAAGTGAATTTAAAACGAAAACATATATTTCTCGCAACAAAAATGCCCAAATAAGAAGTTACAGAGTTCGGTTGGCTTTGCTCTGAATAACTTTTTAATTAAACACCATTTTCGCTTTCGGATTTCCTTGCGAAATCTAGACGTTTAGGTTACTATTTGCATCGCAATAACTTATCTAAAATCGATACGTTGTAAATAATTAATAACGTCGCCCCTAAAACTGGATAATGAAATGATTAGTAATAATAAATTAAAGAACCTCACGTAATAGTCAAATTATTTGTCCGAAGAGCACTCTGGATGCACTGTGGTGGCTGTCGTTGGTTGCTGTCGTCGGGAGTGGGTCCTCATGTGTCTGGTGATCATGTCGCGGCGGCAGGCTGCGTAGGGACACACAGGGCACCGGTACGGCTTCTCGCCGGTGTGAGTACGCTGATGGGTGGCCAGGTGATCGGACCTGGAGAAGACCTGCCCGCAGGCGCCGCACGAGTAAGGCTTTATGCCGCTGTGAAGACGCGCGTGCCTCGTCAGCATATCCGAGCGAGCGAACCGACGCCGACATACCTCGCATTCGTAAGCTCGAGCCGCATCAGGGGTCCTGTTCCTGTGGCGCGACGCAATATGCTTTGCCAGACGGTCGTGGACGGTAAAAGTTTGGCCACAAGCTTCGCAGGAGTATATGGTTGCTGGCGGCTCTGGTTTGAGCGAGAGGTCTAGCGGTGCGTCGTCGGGAGGCTTCTCGTCGGCGATCATGAGCCAATGCGGGGCCGGGTAGTGGTTGTTGTTGCGGATCTGTACTGCCAGTTTGTCGAGCAAGCGCGAGAGCCGCCGCCTCTTGTGCTGATGCCGCGGGCTGCGAGGCGTTTGTGCCGCGTCCGCCATGCTAGCCGCATAGCCGCTGCTGCCCACCCCTTGCCCTTCCATTCGCAGCGCGCGCCAACCTGTACAGATAGTTACAATGTTATCCGTGCAGCTACATCGTTATTAATTAAGTGGGACAGGACGGGGAGTAGTAGCTGGATGGTAGTTGTTATCGCAACAAGGTTATCGAAAAATTAAGTCACAATTTTGTGATGTATTGCAAGCTTGAAAAGACATTGCCCCTTTTCAATGGAGCTTTACCCTACCTATAGGGTAGGTACTTCCCGTTGACCTAGAATCACGAAATTTGGCAAGAAGTCTTATATCACAATTAAAGAAAAAATCATAAAACTGTAAAAGACATTGCCACATTTCAATGGAGCTTAGCCCCACCTAAAAAACTACGGGACCATTTAAGCGGGACTATTTATCATTTTGTTGGGGACTTATTACAGGTTTCATATTGCATAATCATAATCAGTATCATTTTCTACTACTCTCGCAACTCCTATAGAAGAATAACAAAAACAATCAATAAATCGCTTCGATTTCTTACTATTTTCTGAATTCTTAATTTATTATTTTAAACCAATAATTTTAATAAAAAACGGAAATATTTTTACATTTATTCGTTATCTTGTACAACTTGCTGTTGATGGTGGGGCAGAATCTGGCATTCTCATTTTTGGAATTCTCACGTGTCGGAAACTAAACTAAAAGGTTTTTTAGAGAAATCCTATTGTAAATTCAACTTTAGTTAGGTGTAACTAATACCCCCCTAGAACGAAAAAGTTTTCGTAAAAGTATCTATGTATTTACGCGATTTAAAGTTAAGCCACCCTTTCAATCTTAACCTTTTTTACCGAAGTGTGAAAGGTGAACACGATTTATAGGAAGTGAGGTTTAACTAAGTTTATGAATATATAAGCATTTATGTTCAAAGTCGCAGTTACTACTGAACAATTCAAGGGTTGGTTTTTTATACTTATATAGTTTTTTAACTAATTATTTATGCGACAGTAATAATTTTATTGTGAAAATTAAATACTTGTGTATTTTGTTCCAAAGTAGTAATTTTTAGGGTTCAGTATCTCAAGGGTAAAAAAGGAACCCTTATAGGATCACTTTGTTGCCCGTCTGTCTGTCAAGACCTATATCGCAGAAACGTGTTAACGGATCAAGTTGAAATTAATACCCAATACTCAAATCTGCAACTTCATGCAGCCGTTAAAAAATTAAACTACTACGTCAACCCAATCAAAAGATATGGCCGCTTATGTCGTATTTTCCCGCATATTTGTATGAAAACGCGAGAAACTCAAAACCTATAGGTACTTCCCGTTGACCTAGAATCATGAAATTTGGCAAGAAGCTAGGTCTTATAGCACAAGTAAAGTAAAAAAATATGAAAATTGTAAATTTGAGGTTCCATCGCATTTTTTTTTAAAATAACCAACTTATATTTGCAGTTGACGCCTGGTATATCGATGTATGACGTTATTAGTTTCGAAAACGCAAAGATAAGTTTGACCCTAAATCTAGTTTATATTTTCGTTAGATCAAATGTTATGGTGAAGTTGCACGGAACCCTCGTACGCGAGCCCGACAGCCTACTTGCACTTGGCCGTTTTTTAAACTTATTATTTACGCAACTTTATTGTGAAGATTAAATACTTGTGTATTTTGTTACAAAGTAGTAACTTTTGATTATCAATATCGATAAGCAAATAACACACACATGTAAGGCAATGAATAAATGAATTATGAATTAAGCATTTATAACATATAATTCCGATAATAACTTGTGTGACGTCATCGACTCTACGTCTGCTTTAAAACATAAATGTGGTACATTGGAAACGGCATATTGGGACTTATGCGGATGGAATAGAATACACAATACATGTTTATGTATTGTGTATTACATACGTTCACGTAGGGGCAGACAAAGACAAAGGTATGGAATGCAATGTATGTAAGTACTACATTGTTGTGCGGTTAATGTAAGTATGCTCAAAAAGCACTGCAATATAATATAAATTCCACCCAACGATCTAATAATTAATTAAATAATGTAACATATACTTATCTAATTTTATTGTTTGATTATTTAACATTTTAAATATTATAGGGATTTTTTTAAATTTAAATCATTGACCTCCTATAAATAACTAGATACACAGTCTGCCTTCTAAAAATGTCCGAGCGCAAAGAAGGTCCAAACGGATGAATGGAATTTGCTTTATTGGACATTATTTGGACGTTAACAATGGACCCTTATTTGGACATTGTTTTAGTAAGACCTTTGTGTATCTAGTTGTTTATAGGAGATCAATGATTTAAATATATAGTTTTATTACATTTTTGTACCCGTTACGTAGTTTTTTTACAATATCTCCATCACCCGAAGGTTGCCTGGAATAAGCGATAAGGCATCTGTACATTAACTAATTTTGATTTTATATGTAACTGATGTATTTTCATTTGTGTGCAAATAAAGTATATTTGATTTGATATATATCCTGTAAAAAAATATTCCCCGTAAAATTCCATACCCACCTAATTTTAATGGAAAATAAGATAAGATAAATATTCTTTATTGCAAAGTAAAAGGAATTACACAAAAGAAATATGCTAAAACAGTTAGTATCACAATTGGCGGTCTTATCGCTTAAAGCGATCTCTAATATATAGATATACGATTTTAGTTCTGAAAGGATTACGATGAGGAATGTAATCTTTTATTATTTTTGAAGTTTTTCTTTCTTATATCTATATAAACGGATATCACTCACTTATATTGTTGAAGTCGGCAATTAGACCGACAGTTTCGACCGGTTTCAAGGTGCATGAGCGCGGAAACTGGTCGAAACTGTCAGTCTAATTGCCGACTTCAACAATATAAGCGAGTGATATCCGTTCATTTATAATAATTTCTAGTAATGGCTCACTATAGATTTAATTCTAAAAAAAAATCATTCTTTTTAGGGTTCCGCAACTCAAGAGGAAAAAAGGAACCCTTGGGATTTTGTAGTCAGTCTGTCAAGACCTTATATCTCAGAAACGCGTGAACGGATCAAGTTGAAATTAAGCTTTTCCCAACACTTCAATAGAATTGCTTTTCGAATTCTACAGGTGTTTGTAACTACTTAAATTACATTTGTTTCCCACACTGCACGTATCGATCTATAATGTAGGCGTACGGTCGTTTTGAACCATTACTAAGCGTTGCCGTAGTAAACTCGATAGTCACTACGTAATATCATAGCTCTTGTAAAGGTGGCATTGACTTTCGTTAACGCTATAGTTAGAATAGCTGCTTTTTTTTCGTATAATTCTTACCAAAGGGAAAGGCAAAGCCAACTAGCATACTGGTCTGATGTTAGTAGAATGTCTGAATTCTTATAAATACATACATATATACGAAGATAACCTAACCTAAACCTACGCACAACCCTCCCAAACCCCTAAACGAAATAACTCAATGATCCACGCAAGCATCAAGTTATGCAAAAGGAAACCTTGCTAAGAGCACAAAACTTCACAAACACGACTGCTTTCGAGCACTCCAACTAATAGAAACGTTCGCGGACATCTACTGATTAACTTAACGTGATCATTATTCACTAAATACCACGGAAACTATTTAATTAGAATTTTCACAAAAAAGTAATCTATAGCTGCTAAAATATAGTTAGGTATTTATTTATTTTATTAATGGACTCGACAGTTCGTCATTTGCCAATGTCATGTTACAGAAAATTCAATATATTCAATAGTCTTCTATCTTAATCAACCATGGAAACAAGGATCCAGAGAGGAAGATCTGCCTCCTGATCTCCTCCATCCTCCTTCTCTACGCAAACGAAGTTGCGGGGTACAGCTAGTTTTAAATAAAATATTATTAAGATTTTAAAGTAGTACCACAATAACCCGTGGTAGGGGGAGGTACTGAGTTTTAGAATTAAAGGACAAATTAGATCAGGACTTCCCAACCGGTAGGGAGCGTCCATTCATGCCCTAAGGGGACCTAATCACAAGGGGAGCCAATATGTTCAGTCTGACTTTGATGTAGGTATTAAAACCATACAATAGGCACTTAATTATTTTTAGAATCGAACATCAAAGTATTTATTTAAGGGCCTGATGTGAGCCAACTAGCGCCGCCAATCTCGATAAAATCATCATCATCATCAGTCTATTTATATTGCCCCACTGCTCGGGCACAGACCTTCCCTTACATCGAGGGAGCTCAGGCCATAATCCACCACGCGGGCCCAGTGCGGGTTGGCGGATTTCACATGCCTTAGATTTTTTTTTTCTACGACATGCAGGTTTCATCACGATGTTTTCCTTCACCGTTTTTGAGAGCACTCGGTAAATGTACGTAAGTTTTTCCATCGAAAAAAAACCGAGGATAACTCATTGGTACATGGCTGCCCTAGCTGGGAAGCGAACCTGGGACCTCCATATTGCAAGTCCATTGACCCAACCACTGAGCCACCGAGCTCTTGATTGCTTGATAAAATAGTATCTTCCAATTTGATAAATTTTATTAAAAAAGCTATTTACAAAATGTTTATTACGATAAATACTATTTTTAAAATGCTTATTTATAACGTGATTCAATTTCGGTAAGTTGTAGTTCGCATAATTGCGAAAAACGGCCGTTTTTGGCATATTTGTGCACTACAACTTAGCTTGTCGCAATTATGCCATGTATTGTATATTGAAAAATAGTATTCATCCTAATAAACAATTTGTAAATAGCTTTTTTAATACAATTGTTCAAATTGGAAGATATTATTTTTTCAAGATTGGCGGCGCTAGTTGGCTCATATCAGTATAGGATTTATGACACTATTATTATTGTTTTATATTTATTTTAATTAAAATAAAAACGTTATTAAGAATGTATGAACATTCCCATAGTGTTTCATGTCTCATGATAATGACAGGTCCTGTCATTGACATCATCGCCTTTAGCCATAAACGTGAGTTAAAGTTATTTCCGTGTATTCTTAAGTTTCCATATTCATCATTTTATAGATGAAATGAAAACTGATGTTAAACACTGATGAAACACTAGCTGAATCTCAGGTGTGTTTAGGTATCGTGTGGGGAACTCTGGTGTAGACTAGTTCAACTGAGAGCCCAGAGTTCCCCACAATGCGTGAAGGAGGCCACCATGGGGTTTTAGTCGGTGCGAGCCCGACATAACCCGTCGCTACCCCTGAGGCGGCAAGTATGCACAAGCATTTCCCCACGAAAAAAAAGTTGCGTTTAGGTATAGGATGATATTTGACACCTAAAGGCATATACAACCTTACTTATAATCGATGATTAAAATTAATACCTTATTATTTACTTATAAACACTATTTAAAGTTAATCAACTCCTGAAGAACCGAATAAGTAGATGTCAGTTTAAACAACGGCGTTGGCTTGTTTAAATGGTTAATTAACAAAATGGCGGACCGAATTCGGAACAGCTGATACATTTGACACTGCTGATTACTTTTTTAAGGACTTTGGAGTAGGCATTATCCCAATTTAGGCCAAATTTTCGTTCTTTTTTTGAATTCATTCAGCAGTGTTACCGTACCTAAATATTTTTTGGTGTTTAAAATGACGGTTAGCTAATCATTGCTTAAATAACGTTTATAAGTAAAAAAAGGGTTAATCACTTATTCAGAGTTTAAATAATGATTAGTTAATATGTTGCTCAGTGCTTGATTAGTGTTTTTTTTTATAAGTAAGAGGGTTAAAGAATAGGTTTTTTTTTTAAATCGGGGAGGCTCAAATAAAGAAAGGTTGGGAACCCCTGGTTTAGGCAGAAGTGGATACCTAATTATTGATACAAACTGTAAAGGGAAACACATATGCATTCGTATAATAGGCATCATGACCCACTTCTACATGTATACCGACCCTCGTTGAACGAATTGAGGGTTGTAAAACCTAGACTAACAATATAGAGTACCTAGGGTAGCTGAGTTTGCAATGCTTTTTTATCTGACGGTTGCAAATTTGATAATTGTATTTTTGGGGTTTGTGTTCAATGTCGCGTTGAATTAATCAGAAAATGCGGTGCGTAAGCAGCGTGATAAGTACCTACACCATTTCCATAGACTATATTTAACATTTTTCTATTCTATTTTTATTTGAATGGCTTCTATTCTTATTCAAGAGATAATTTCGCCAATGTCAAGTTTTTTAGAGTACTCATGTAAATAGAAAATATAACAAATAAAAAATCAATCTGCCATTCCAAAATTTATTATTTTTCAATCAGTTTCAATTCAATCGTATGTCGATTGAAACTGATTGAAAAATAACAAGTTTAAGTTGTCCCATAGACAATCTTAGGCTAGCCTTTTTGTCCTGTCAAAGTCTGCGCGAACGAAATTTTTGTACTCGCCAAAAATCTGACATAGACGGCTAGCAAAAATCGACGCAGCGCACTTTTTTTTACCCACGTAAAACATGCTAGATCATGTGTCACCACGCCCGGGGGAGCGTGTTGGTTATGTCGGGCTCACCGCCCTGAAGGGGCAGCATACCGACTAAACGTCCTGCGGTGTTCCATCCTTGTCAAGGGGAGTGCTAACCGTCTCTCCTTTCAATAGACACAGCGCACTCCCCCTGCCAAATAATAACTAAATTTAGTGCAATATACAACGGCAGAATACGAAATTTTTTGTGGAAATCTTAGACGCTGACTAAAACAAAATTTTCATTTAGTTTAAAAGTGTGCTGTAGCATGAATTGACCCTTAAAAGCTCAAATAAGTACACATTCAAAATATCGATACGATACAATTTGAATTTTATTTAATAATTTCTGAGTTATGAATTTAATTATGTAGGTACCTAACTACATTGTTTAATGTACCCAAACCACGACCTGTAACATTTGTTATCAATAAATTTTTCATTTCATTTCATTACGTTGAAGAATCGTAGATGCGAAAGTACGTACGTACGAGTATAAAGGAGTCTGCAGCAAGCAGATAAAATAATACCTACTCAATATAGACTTAATAAGACCTCTCGACTTGTAAGTACATAAGCACCTATAACAATCTTGATTGGGTATTCCTCTTGAATTCTACGTAAGTACGAGTATAGGTACGTTAAGTAGTTTTAAGTACCCACCCACGGAAATATGTACAATCAGCAACAATACCGCCTGATCACCTTTAGGTTGCAACTCATTTGCAGGTACCGGCGGCCCTACAGCTCCTCCTTTTTTCATCAACCAATAGCAAACCGGGTATGTGATTTACGACAGTTAACAACAAAAGATTTTTTGCACACATGTTTTTTTCATTGGACTCCTACATTTTTTCAATAAGAGTTTAGACAAACAAAACACTTCATTATGGACTCTATTACTTGGTGGTATCATGTTATAAAAATAATCCCCAAGGTACCACCGGTGGTGCCATGGGGATTGAAAAATCCCCATGATACCACCGGTGGTGCCATTGGGTGGTGTCACGGGTCCGCCACGCAATTATCTTAGATACATAAAAAAGGGTCACTGTCCCCTGATTGCTCAATAGGTCAGGTTCAGTCTCACCAGGGGGCTGGACGAGGCCCGCGTGCGGGTGCAAAGAATAACATTTGAAAAGTGAGCAGGCGGAGCTGTTGCTGATGGTACATTGATATGTATTATTTAGCTACATAACATCAGTGGTTATGTGGTGAATATTTTACTGAAAACGTAAGTATTATTTATTTATTTTATTAATGGACTCGACAGGTCATTTGCCAATGTCATGTTACAGAAAATTCAATATATAATAGTCTTCTCTTCCTCCAGAGGAGTCGCAGTAGCGTCTTCACCCTGGGTAGCCGCGTCTTCATGTCTTCATCCAGAGGAGACGCCGTAGCGTCATCACTCTGGACGAAGCAGCTCGACAGTCACGTTCACTCCCGAGCTTGTAGCGGGAACTCTTGATAAAAGCTTCAAACTTCAGATCTTGCTCAAATTATCCAATAAATTCACCATACTGTCACTCGCGAACATTTTCTGATTAACTTAACGTGATATTAAACACAAAATAGCCACTGTAGACATTCTAACAAAAATTATCAAATAATTTTGCAACCGTCGTTTCCCGCCATTTTCTAGAGAACCAAAACTTAAGTAATGAGGGGTCTTCAAAGTGGCAGTTACGAAACAAAAATAGTACCGATAGCTCGGGTAGATGGCACTCATTCCTCGGTATGAAGTCAAAATTATAAAGCTTCAATGCACGGGCTAACCCTGTTTAAAGAATTGAATGCGTATTTTTTGTGGTATCTATTAAAAATATTTATTGTATTTTTTAAAATTACATAAAATCCCTACCTACTACTAAATTCAAATCTACATTAACTAAGTGGCTTATTCAAAAATCTTTTTATTCGGTTAAGGAATTTACGACGCTATAAGCTGCTTGTATTATTGACCAAACTATGACCTAGCCTAGAATATTATGAAATTATCTGAATTAGTTTAGCATTACTATTATTATTGTGACATCGATATTAATAGGAAATAATTGAATTATAATTATAACAGTCATTGAAATGTAAATAATATAATAGGAATAAGTTAATATGTGACCATAATATTTGCATGTCAGCAATGACTGAGTGTGCTGGACATAAGTACTAATGTAAGAACCCTGTAACCACATTCAAGGCAAATAAATAATTTCATTTCATTTACAAAAACCAAAAAAATAAATTATTCAGATTATATTAACAATATTTGTTTCGTGGTCCGTGTGTATTTTTTTACGATCTTTCGTGACTTCGCGCAACGCCATCTATTATCAAGTTAAATAGCTATTATTTCTCTCCTTTTAAATGTCACTTTGAAAAACCCTCATTACAATTATTTAAAATAAATAATTTTCAAATTAAATATTATACTTTATTTAGCTAGCCGACTCGCGACGATAACTGATCAGAACTAATTAAATAGTTAATTTAATTAAATAATATTTTTTATTAATTTCGTGCGAATATCAGCTGTAAATCGGCAGCTGACTGAATGGGTCGGCAAGCGAAACGCCGCAAACTGCGTACAGTACAATTGTATGAACTCTCCATCTAAAATATACGGGGGTCGCGAAGTATTTGAAAGATAGATCCAGCAAAAAAGTCAGCTACGTCTATTGGTGCCGGGGTATGTCCTTTATAATACATATTTAAGTCTATGGTAAGCACACAATAGAAGCAGATTTTTTTTCGAGTCAACACATTCATCCCCAAATGTAGTTCCGAAGGCAGGTGATCTTTTTTGCGTGTTATTTTATTTATGTAGCGAGATGGCAAAACATGAGCAAATATCGATAAAATGCACCTTTGCGCATCTGCCCATTGATCATTATGGACGCACCTTATCCCTTGCTTCCCATTGGTGAACCAGCAACATATTTTGGCCAATGGCAGTAGTTTAAAGATGTACAAAAGAATACCCCTCTAGTTTTGAGGTTTGGGACGTAAGTTGTACTTAGGTTTTTTTAACCGTTTATCGTAGGTAGAACCATAAAAGGCGTAACTGAATGTCGTATTACAAAAGGCCCGGTGGGACTGGTTTGTAAAGGAAAGCATTTTTTTTTACTCATGAAATAAACGTATTTGTATGTTTTGTGATCGTGTTTCATTTTAGTTTCAAATATTTATTTATTTGGTTTTGTAGTTACACAAAAGATAATTCGCTTTTTTTGAATAATAGGTTGTTGTGTTGAAATATATAGTAAATGAAGTAAATAGTTGAGAGCTCGGGGGCTCAGTGGTTGGGTCAATGGACTTGCAATATGGAGGTCCCAGGTTCGATTCCCAGCTAGGGCAGCCATGTACCAATGAGTTATCCTCGGTTTTATCGACGGAAAAACTTACGTACATTTGCCGAGTGCTCTCAAAACGGTGAAGGAAAAACATCGTGATGAAACCTGCATGTCGTAGAAGAAGAAAAAATGTAATGCATGTGAAATCCGCCAACTCGCACTGGGCCCGCGTGGTGGATTAAGGCCCCAGCTCCCTCGATGTAACGGAAGATCTGTGCCCTGATGATGATGATGATGTGTTGAAATAAATGTATTTATATTGGTCATTCTCGAGTCGTCTTTGCATTTTATGTTTGTCTTTTACAGAATAGCACAGCAGCTTCAAAGCTACTGAATGAAACTAAATCATTGGCGTATATTTTTACCAATGACCAATTTAGGGTTCATTTGATCTATTTTCATTTCAACGCACACCGTTGATCGATTGCTCCATTGAACGATGACTTATGAAGACCCGATGATATACGAAGACCCGATGTTACGATTCACTGAAAGGCATATTACCGAAACTCATTTCAGCGTGAACACATATAACCGATACCTACACTATTTAGTAGATGTAACAGTCAACGCAATGATTCATGCCAATTATTCTATTGAAGATCTGATTAATTAACTCAATAAGTATTAATTATTAACTTAATTTATTAATTAATTCACTTAATATTGCATACCATACTTAACCCCGTGACTTTGCTCTAACGAAAAGATAAACTAGATTTAGAGACCAATTTAACTTTGCCATTATCAAAATATTATGTCCATACATCGACATACTCCTGATTAGTTGATCAGATGCAAGAACATATAAGTTAGTAATAAGAAAAAAATAATTATTTATGGGATGTAATTTCAAATTTACTGTTTTCGGATTTTTATCTTTACTTATACTTTAAGTCTTAGCCTCTTGCCAAATTTCATGATCAACGGGATTATATCCATATCTATAGGTTTTGGTTTTCTTGTATTTTCATACAAAATATGCGAGAAATTGCGACATAAATGGCCATATTTTTTGATTGCTTTGACTTAGAAGTTTGATTTTTTCACGGCGTAATGAGGTTGCAGACTTGCGTATTTGGTGTCAATTTAAACTTTATCCGTCTACGCGTTTCTGAGATATAGGTCCTGACAGACCGACACTGATCTATAAGGGTTCCTTTTATCCTTTTGAGGCACGGAATCTAAAAAACAGAGTTGGCTGTATCAGCATTTACTTAACTGTTGATTTCTAGTTAAAACAACTACGGCCTTGTCAGCAGAGCAAATAATTGTAAACAATAACCAATCAAATAGGCTAGGAAAACAATTTGCAACAGCTAAACTAATTGGCGGTCCCTATATTTGTAACGGTGGATGCAGTTACGAATACTAATCTTTTCTTTCGGTGTAGGACAATGAGTATTCAAGGCTATATTTAAAAAAGAAAGTACCGCTATCCCGGTAGATGGCACTGACTGGTCTGATGTCAACATGAAATGCGTTGTTATTGCTTGTAACTTGGGCTTTTCGTATTTCATACCTAGTATTAATTTGTACTGTATTGTTTAAATTGCACAAACAAACCAGTAATAATAAATTATTCGGCTTAAAAAAATTCATGTTGCTGTGTTTTTTACGATGTTATCGCACTTCGATGCAACGCCATCTATTATCAACTTAAAAAGCTTTTTTTTCCTTACAACTGTCACTTTGAAAATGGCGGGAAACGACGGTTGCAAAATTATTTGATAATTTTTATCTTATTGTCTACAGTGGTTATTTTGAGATTAATATCACGTTAAATTATTCAGAAAATGTTCGCGAGTGACAGTATGGTGAATTTGTTGGATAATTTGAGCAAGATCTGGGGTTTCAAGCTTTTATCAAGAGTTCCCGCTACAAGCTCGGGAGTGAACGTGACTGTCGAGCTGCTTTGTTCAGAGTGATGACGCTACGGCGTCTCCTCTGGATGAAGACATGAAGACGCGGCTACCCAGGGTGAAGACGCTACTGCGACTCCCCTGGAGGAAGATAGAAGACTATTGAATATATTGAGTTTTCTGTAACATGACATTGGTAAATGACGAACAGTCGAGTCCATTAATAAAATAAATAATAAAGTTTCAATGGCTCTCAGGAATAGCTACAGGGATAACAAAGTTATAACAGTTCTATAGAACTAATGAGAATCGGCGTCTAATTTAAAACTATAAGTGAAATTCTAGCGGTACTGGTCACAAAGTAACTAATCTTAATTGCATCAAATGGAACCGAACTAATTCAATTTCCAGTTCAAATGCAACTGTGTAAACCCGGGATTCTGGGACCAATCGTAAGCATACCATCTGCCCACTTGTTGCACGCTCGGGGGATGAAATTACGAGACTGAGTTTACAAAGGGTTATTCGAACTGTTCAACGTGAAAAGACATTGCCACATTTCAATGGAGCTTTGCCCCACCTACAAAACTACGTGACTATTTAAGCTGTACCTATCATTTTGTTGGGGACTTATTACAGGTTTCATATTGCATAATCATAATCAGTATCGTTTTCTACTACTGTCGCAACTCCTATAGAAGAATAACAAAAACAATGAATAAATCGCTTCGATTTCTTACTATTTTCTGAATTCTTAATTACGCTGTTTTTTTCGAATCGCAACTTGTACAAAACTTTATTTTAAACCAATAATTTTAACAAAAAACGGAGATATTTTTACATTTATTCGTCATCTTGTACAACTTGCGGTTGATGGTGGGGCAGAATCTGGCATTGTCATTTTAGTGGTTATTTTCTTAAACAATGATTTTATTTTATTTCTTATTTATGATGATCTAACTTCGGTACTGAACAAAAGAGTTACACTTTAAATAAAAGTTAGTATTAGATTTCAATTATGTTTACAGTTCACAATTGGTTCGCACTTTTAATTAATAAATCGATAGACTGGACGGTCGCCAGGTCGGGGCATACCTCGGCGTAGGTGGAGAGACGATGTCGTTAGATACAGGGATGGGTGGCTCGAAGAGGCTCAGGACAGGGATGGATGGAAGAGAAGGGGGGAGACCTTTGCCCAGCAGTGGGACAATTTATAGGTTAACAAAAAAATCGATAGTACGGACAACAGCAGATCAATGGTAACATTTGCAGTACGATTTTAACTCTTATGGCGCAGATAATAAGAACGGTCCAAAGTGTTTTATGCTGCTTATTTAACGTGTCTCAGCCTTTATTATTGGTAAATCAAACAATATTAATGCATCTTTGTAGTGTCTAAAAGTAATATAGGTACATAGTAAGCTTTTGAATGCTCTCTGTAGTGAAGTGTTTAAGTTGTTAACTTAGTGCCTTAAATAAGTTCTGGCGTAGTCCTATTACGTATTCTGTGCTTCTGGTAACTTGTAGGAAGATAATAATTTTTGATGAGTGGCGAGCGACTCAGGGTACTGATGCAAAAAAACAACAAAAAAAAACACCTTAATTTTTCATGAAAAAATCCATAAGTAATAAAATGACATTGCTACATTTCAATGGAGCTTTGCCCCACCTACAAAACTGCGTGACCATTCAAGCTGTACCTATAATTTTGTTGGGGACTTATTACAGGTTTCATATTGCATAATCATAATCAGTAGCATTTTCTACTACTCTCGCAACGCCTATAGAAGAATAACAAAAACAATGAATAATTCGCTTCGATTTCTTACTATTTTCTGAATTCTTAATTAAGCTGTTTTTTTCGACTCGCTTGATGTACAAAACTTTATTTTAAACCAATAATTTTAATACAAAACGGAGATATTTTTACATTTATTCGTTATCTTGTTCATCATGCGGTTGATGGTGGGGCAGAATCTGGCATTGTCATTTGTTGCTACCTACACTTGTGGCCTGTCAGCCGGGTTATGTGATTTGTACTAACAGCAGATCAAGTGTAACACTTAAGGACTTTGACCGTTCTTATTATTAGTGCCCGAATTTTTGCTGCAATTCGGCTGCTGACTGAATGAGTTCACAAGCGAAACGCCGCAAACTGACAGTGACCGTTGCGTTTAGTTTTAGAATTAGATTTGGTGGTCATGGTAGAATCGCGCCTCAAGTTAGCTTAGGTTGTGGACACATTAGGCAAATTGCACCTGTCAAAAAATCGTAGCATTGTATGAAAGCAAACAGTGTGCCAATGAGACAACCTTAGAATTAGAAAACGTAGACTAAATCGCGACTTTGTATGGGGACATAACTTTAATCTAATGCCTGTACAAAGTAGTACACCTGTCCTGCGGTAGGTTCTAATCTAACTAAATTCTAAACTAAACCATTAGTTACAATTCTCTTGATTTAGATGTTCAAATTACAATGTTCCTAATGTTAATGGCATTGGCAGTACGTAAGAACGTTTTAAAACAAAGTAAACTGTCTCGATGTAAGGGAAGGTCTGTGCCCGAGCAGTGGGGCAATATAAATAGACTGATGATGATCAAACTGTACACGAGTGAGAAACGAGACCATCCGCCTGCGGACCCGTGTCACCGACATCGGCAAACGAGTGGCAAAACTGAAATGGGCCTGGGCGGGACGGGACCTCTGTCGCCGAAACGATGGTCGATGGAGTAAGTGCGTTCTAATGTGGAGACCCCGGACGGGTAGAAGAAGCGTGGGCAGACCACCGGCCAGATGGTCCGATGATATCAAGAGAGTTGCTGGCTTGGTGGACCAGACAATCTTGGGATCGGGCCACATGGAGGATTCATGGAGAGGCATATGCCCACTGAAATGGGCCTGGGCGGGGCACCTCTGTCGCCGAAACGATGGTCGATGGAGTAAGTGCGTTCTAATGTGGAGACCCCGGACGGGTAGAAGAAGCGTGGGCAGACCACCGGCCTGATGGTCCGACGACATCAAGAGGGTTGCTGGCTCGGTGTGGACCAGACAATCTTGGGATCGGGCCACATGGAGGATTCATGGAGAGGCCCAGGAGTGGGCTGCTGAGGAGAAAGAAGAAGAAACTGTACACGATAGTAGAGATTTTCTAAAAAAATACTTGACTGATTTTTAAAATTCTCTAAAAGTAGGTTGAAAATGATAAATGGAGAAAAATTTACTAAATTTATTAAATTTTTCTTCATTTATCGTTTAGATTTTCGTTTCGCATAGCTCATGTGCAAGAAAATATCAAAACTTAGGTTGTACTCTGAACTATCCATTAGTAAAATAATTTCTACAGTCGGTCAAGTAGTTCTTGAGACTATCTTAAAGTAATGAGACCTCCTGTATATATTTTTTTGGTCTCGACTGTTGGTAAATGTAAGTAGCTAACAGCAGATCAAGTGTAACACTTTGGACCGTTCTTATTATCTGCGTCATAAGAGTTACAATAGCACTGCAAGTGTTACCATTGATCTGCTGTTGTCCGTACATAACATTTTTTTTAATATACGTTGTTGATAATTTGATGGTCAGTTTGTCATTTTTAATTTGTAGTATTATAATTATAATAGTAAAACATCCTTTTTCCTGAATTTAGCTGATAATTTATGAATTTTAGGTTTATCTCTAAGTCAGTGGTATTTAAATAAAATAAAAACTTTTTACTCATAGGTACAGTCGACAGCAGATCAATGGTAACACTTTTTACTTTTGACAGTTCTTATTATTTGCGTCGTAAGACTTGAAATCGTACTGCAATTGTTACCATTGATCTGCTGTCGACTGTACCATTTAAAATTCTCAACGGTGTTGAACTTTAGCAGCGATTCTGGTACTAAATTTTAGTCTCATCTATCCTACATTTATTGAAAACAGAGAAAATTAGCCTTTACGCCAGTAGTTATTGACAAGTACCATTAATGCCGCAAGTGACACAACTTCACATCCTTACATAAAAGAAGAACCAAAGCTACTTTTAGACATGTGAAGTACAAAAAAACGCAAACCAGAATCGCTGCACAATGCTAAATTAAACTTTTAACTTTTATTAACACAAGCAGCATTACATACATGTCCGAGGTTTTGTAGACTGCAAATTGAGCTCAGCATCTATCCAAAATCACTGGGCACTGAGTTTTTTAACTTTGTTGAATCACATTGATGTACTGAGTTTTACTTTTAGCACGGAGGTGCGTGTGAATGTGAACGGCAGTGCTTCCAGATCGCAAAAGTAAAATTACGGACGGTTTTTAGCAAAATATTACAAAAAAAAATTGTGCCCCTTAGAGACTCTCTGACAAAAATTACAGTAGATTCTAAAATGTTACTACAGAGAAATTGCTTTATTTTTAATAACTTATTTATTTTATAATAGTTTTTTTTATAATTATTTTATAAACGAAGTACGACCGAATTAGAAACACGAAGAAATTATTAAATTAAGAATTTGTTTGTGTGTTAATTATATTTTTGCAGTCCTTATATAAATGTTTTGTAAATAAATTGGACAAAACAAGTTATGGTGGCCTAATTAAAAGTTTAAACAAAAGCTATTTTAAGCTTTTTTATAATTGTTGCAATTATTTTCACATTATTATATTGGATCACTTTTTCACAATGATGAACAGGTTCAATCAATCAGTTCCTTCAGTGTTACGTCACTGTACTTAGACGAACATTTTTTTAATATAATACATTTTTTAATTGAAAATATATATAAACTAAAATCTAACACTAAAAAACTAAAACTACCTATAAATAAAATATGATTAAACGACGATCATATTTGTTTAGTAAAGGGTTTTGGTGTACTTTTAGGATTACAGTAAAACAGTCACAATTACAATGCATCTGGAAGCACTGGTGAACGGTAAGTAAGGTCGGCGGGTCGAGTGAGCCGGTTCCACCGCCCCCGCACCATGCGTGCTGCCATTGGACGGTCACACGGGTGCGCGTGCGCAGCGACTGACGTGCTGCACGCTTTGAGGACGACTGACGTAGGAAAAGGGGGTCGCTATAGCAACAACGCGCTGTTTAGTTCGGAAACGAGTTAAAATGCGCTTAAAATACGAGGGTTTGAATCATTGATCTCCTATAAACAACTAGATACACAAAGGTCTTACTAAAACAATTTAAAAAACGTCCAAATAAGGGTCCATTGTTAACGGCCAAATAATGTCCAATAAAGCAAATGATGGTCCATTCATCCGTTTGGACCTTCTTTGCGCTCGGACATTTTTAGAAGGCAGACTGTGTATCTAGTTGTTTATAGGAGATTAATGGTTTGAAATGAACGATTACAGTACAGTTACATTCTGGTATCACTACAATTGACAGTAATTGGTGTGCGTATTTTAAAACAGACTTCTTGCTTGACATTTGAGTTTATCCTACTAATATAATTAGAAACCCGAAAGTTTGTATGGATGTAAGTTTGCTTGTCTTTCATGCAAAAAACTACTGAATGCATATTAATTAGATAAAACGGGAATTACCGTGTTAAACATAACTTATATTAACTTTATTTTTTCGTGTGGTTTAGTGACCTAAACCCCCACCAAACCAGTGTCAGAGTTATTCAGGCCGCCCGTAGGTCTCTGACGTGGCCTAACGACTGCTGTCAAGCGACAACAACCGGGACCAACTGCTATTTCCGAGGCACGAAGGGGCTCAGATGAAAGTGTCACTAGCGATCACCCATCCAGGTACTGACCCAGCGTCGCTTAACGTGTACGATCGTTTTCAACGTGTACCCGCAAGTGTACTACGAGCCGCTTATTCCTTCTATTATATCACAATGAGAACACACACGCCAGAATTGTTACCACTGGTTGATGAAACAGCAATTAATAATTATCTTAATTGGACCGCGCTAGGTAGTCTGAGCGAAACAGTCAATCATATTAATTTACGAAAAACCAACATGATGGACTTCACAAAATTGAGTAAAAAAATCTCTGTTTCGTTGTTAAAAATCAATAATAACGCCAGGAGTTGACTGGAATGTGCCAAGCGTACCGGAGTGTACGAGGTGCCGCCGCCTAAGTAAGGGCCCGGGCCCACGGACGCAGTGCGCGAACCGCACGGCGCCCGAGCGGCTCGAGGCTCAGACGGGGAAGAGGTAGGTGATGGATGAATGGATTATATATTGTGGGCTAGTACAGCCCACAATGGGGAGTGCTCGGGCGCCAGTCGGGTCGCGGTTGCATCACAGTTTCCCGTGGCTCGGCGAGAATGGCACGAGGTGGAACACCCCAGGACGTTTAGTCGGTATGCTGCCCCTTCAGGGCGGTGAGCCCGACATAACCAACACGCTCCCCCGGGCGTGGTGACACATGATTTGCATGCATGTTTTACCTGGGTTAAAAAAAAAAAGGAGTTGACTGGAAAAAATCGACAACCCTATAATGGTTATTGTAAAGCATTGCCAACACCTCTTTACAACCACTAAAGGATATTAGACCATAAACTGTTGTACATTCCATAGCTTAATTTCTATGGTATACTATTAATTGGGAATAATAATAAATAGGCTCGTTATTCTGAACTACGTGTCTAAGTAAGATTTATGAAGGATTTCTGTGTTAAATAAAAAATTAAAAACCTTATGTAATTGACAGTTGGTCAACAGTCAATAATTTTTCAAGTAGGTAAGTATATTTTTACAAATTAAACTTTCGTACACATGCCTTAGCATTTTTTCTTCTTCTACGGCATGCTGGTTTCATCACGATGATTTCCTTCACCGTTTTGAGAGCCCTCGGTAAATGTACGTAAGTTTTTCCATCGAATAAACTGAGGACAACTCATTGCATGGCTGGGAATCGAACCTGGCACCTCGGTATCGCAATTCCGTTGACCCAACCACTGCGCCACCGAGCTTTTTTGCTACATATGAGTACTTATACTAAACACTATGTTACCGCATTAAACAATGAAGCATTGAACTATTGTTCAGTCAGCTCCCGCTCAATAACATGAGCTGCCAACCCTGTCTGTGGTCGGAGCCGTACCTACTTTGCGTAATTCAATATCCTATCCATACTGTACTGTTATGCTGCATGTTGCCGGAAGGCATTATAACATTTATTTTCTCATCGAACTGGCATATTGGCATATTGGTAATGCCAACACTGTAAATAATACAACGAGAATTATATCATTATTTACCACAAACACTGAATAGTTTTCAGTTACCTTTTTTTTTTACTTGGGGAAATGCTTTTACGCATCCAACCGCGCCAATAAGGAGGGGCGCGCGGTGAGTATGTGGGACTCCCGCCCATAATACGGTCCTATACCCACTAAAACCCCAAGGTGTTCAACTCACCGCGTTTGGACGAGGTTGTGGGAACGCAACGCCAGATACCACAACCTCGTCGGCGGCCGCCCTCGTGGGCCCGTCTTCGGGTTTATACCCCTAAACCTCCGCTTAAGGCGTCTCGGAACAAGTCGCTTCTCGGCCAAGATCAAAGTGTAGTTTTCATTTACCTAAGTATAAAACAAATTATCAAAAAAGTGAAAATTTTCAGACTATGCCGAAGCTCAAATCAAGTGTCTTATTTTGTAAACCAATGTGATCGTCTAATTACCTGTTGTAATATCACTCTGAAGGAACTGATTGAGTGTACCAGTTTTAATATTGTGAATTAGTTATCAGATCTAATTTTGTTTTTGGCACATTTGTGAACTACAACTTAGCTTGTCGCAATTATGCCACGTATTGTATATTGAAAAATAGTATTTATCGTAATAAACTTTTGTAAATAGCTTTTTTAATCAAATGGATTAGGTACTTATTTTAAGTACCAGTTAATGATATGAAATGAAATGAAAAAAAATGAAATGAAATGTTTATTTACCATACAGTATTTTACATTAACTTATTAATCAGTGAAGCCCACACTAGGCTAAGCATGTCCCGTATATGTATTTAATATTAACAAGCTACCTATTCATACGCCGAATTCTCTAACTAAAGGTTGTCTGGAAGACATCGCTTTGGGCGATAAGACCGCCAATTGTAATACTAACTGTATTAGCCAATTTCGTTTGTGTTTTTTATTTTATTTTTGCAATAAAGAATAATTTTATCTTATCTTATATTGGAAGATATTATTTTTTTAAGATTGGCGGCGCTAGTTGGCTCATGGAAGGCTCTTAATAAAATTGATTATATTGGAAGATATTATTTTTTTAAGATTGGCGGCTCTATGAAGGCCCTATGAATGTACGGAAGTAAGTAGAGAGCGCTATATCTAGCGCTAAATGCGCTAAGTTGTACTCCTTCGCCGCACCTATATCTACCAATACCATATTCCCGTGCAAGTCCCACCTGCTACATTGCATTCCTGAGGAAATTGTGCAGCCCACAGATTCACACAACTCTTCAATAAATAAAAATAACAGGCTTTAGTATAAAATCTCTTCATAGTCAAATCTCTTTAGTGCAAGTCGTGTACATTTTTGAACGTCAACATTTTTGAATTTTCATTTACACCACGTTTACACCACTTTGTAAGGAAAAATGTGCCAACGTTGAGGAGAAAAAGTGGCAAAAATCTCTATTGAGCGTAGACAGAGAACCTTGGATAATCAGTCTACGCTTTTGAGATAAGCTCGCCCTTTGTGCCAATATGTTTCTCTTGCATTTTTTATTTATGTATTTGTGTGTTGTATGTACAATAAAGTGTTAAAGAAACAAACAAAAAGTTTGATTTTGGCAATGTCATTTACCGCGTGTTTGTAGTTCAATATTAAAAGTTATCCCAAATGAATTTTGTGCGGATGTACAATTTCGAAAATCCACGAGAAGAGAATATTCATGTTAATAAACTGTTGTAAAATATTAAATAGGTATGGAAAGGACTAATGATGCGAATGGTTCGTAAAATACATCATGTTCTCTTTTCGTGTATGTTGGGAAAACTGGACGGTATGTCCTTTACAGAAATTTTAATTATCGGCCTTGTTCAAGGCAGTGATTGGAAATAAACTATCATGTCAGAAATTTTCTGCATGCTTTTTAACAAAAGCAACTTACGATATATATAAAACAAAACCGGTCAAGTGTGAGTCGGACTGCTTAACATATTAATTGGATAACACGGAATTACCGTGTTAAACATTTATTATTGATGTCTCGATATTTCGACAGCATTGCAGCCATATGTATACAAACCGTGAAAGTTTAAAAAGTGATAACTTACTTAACCCCGTAACATTGCTCTAACGAAAAAATAAACTAGATTTAGAGACCAACTAAACTTTGACATTATCAAAATATTATTACATACAGTTTGTAATAACAAAAAAATATTTTTGGAGGGACTTAATTGCAAATTTATAGTTTTCGAATTTTTTCCTTTATTTATGCCATAAGACCTAGGTTCTTGCCAGGTCAACGGGAAGTACCCTATAGGTTTAGATTTTTTTTGCGTTTTCGTACAAATATGCGCCAAAATTCGACACAAACGGCCATATCATTTGATTGCGTCAACGTAGAAGGTTGATTTTTTCACCGTTGTATGAGGTTGCAGACTTGAGTGGTACTAATTTCAAATTGATCCGTCCAGCCCCCTTACCTTGAAGTCTTATAGCAGTATTACTTCCATAATACTTTGTATTCGTATAATGACGACCTTAAAGTAAGCTCATTAAGGTCGTCATTGTACGAAGTAACAAAGTATTATGAAAGTAATACTGCTATAAGACTTCAAGGTAAGGGGGCAGGCGTTTCTGGGATATAGGTCTTGACAGACGGACAACAAAGTGATCCTATAAGGGTTCCTTTTTTTCCTTTTGAGACACGGAACCCTAAAAACTATTTTAAAATGTTTAAAAAATACCGAAATATACAACCTAGAAAACAAATATTATTTACTGAACATCTATTAATTTGGAAATGGAACTAAAGACCGGCAAATTGAGAGGGGCAAGTTCCCGATGGCGACTACAGGTTTCAATAATAATATATTTAACAAAGTTTGTCTGGAAGAGATCGCTTGATAAGACCGCCAATTGTGATACTAACTGTATTAGCATATTTCTTTTGTGTAATTCCTTTTACTTTGCAATAAAGAATATTTATCTTATCTTATTTAAAATTGAATTTACTCTGCCTCTTTCAAGCGAAACATGGAAGTAATAAGTTACCAAGGTATCGATGTCTGTGCAATCTTCAATAATTTGCAGGAAAAATGTTTATAAACTCGCTAAACATAAAAAAGGAATAGAAAAATATCCGCGCATTTTAATAAAATATTCTGCAAGACTATTCAAGGTAAGGGGGCTGCCCCCTTACCTTGAAGTCTTATAGCAGTATTACTTTCATAATACTTTGTTACTTCGTACAATGACGATCTTAATGAGCTTACTTTAAGGTCGTCATTATACGAAGTAACAAAGTATTATGGAAGTAATACTGCTATAAGACTTTAAGGTGGCTGAGCTTACAATAATCGAAATAAAATATACTTACTATTACTTACAATAGTTTCTATCATAATCCTCAAAAATCTTTATTAATTCATGTTATAATTTCGTAAAATTATTCGTAAAGAGATATGAACTCGATCCTCTTTCGACTAAATTTACGAAATACATTTTCCCAAAAACTGTCAACATTCCTATTTTAATTAATTAAGCCTCTTTTGCAGTGCAAAAGGATTATTATAGCACTACAGTGCCTATAGTTGCAACCTGTAAGCCTATTATAAGCCTATTAAGGGATACTCAGGTATTGGGACTATAGTTCGCTTGATGACCATGGTTACGTTTCATTAAACTTTGCACAGAAAGCCAGGTACAAACCGAAACCCTCATATTTTAGACGACAACTCTAGCAGTCTGACATATTATTATTTTATCAGATATTCTGAACCAAAAGTTACCTAGATTTCATTCATTCTTCATATACTTTTAAATGTACAGTTGGACTAATGTGAAATCAACCAATTATTGATAATTTAATTGACTTTGTAAGAGTGCTGAATACTGTTTGACGGAAATTCAAAGTTTATGATTTTTAGAGTAGGAAGTGAAAAAAGTCCCAAAATTTCGTAGTTTAATTTTCGTAGGCGTATTTTTATTTCCCTGCCAAAATTCATCCATAATTCAACCATATAGCGCCTTAACTTACATTAGAAAATTGATTATTAACAGATTATTTAATAATAAATCACTACCATTATATAATTGTTACAATTAATTACCAATTAATTGTAACAATTATTTGGTAATTGAAGCAATTACCAAATTGGCGCAGGTTTTTTATTTATAATTTTTACACGTTAGGTAGGTTTAGATAGTTTAGATTTAATTTGTATTTATTTGTAAATATTATTGCCCAGCAGTGGGACAATTTATAGGTTAACAAAAAAAAATATTTCCTATTTTTAAAATAAATTTAAAAAACCTATAATTTTTTTTGTAACAATTATATAATGGTAGTGATTCTTCAGTGTGATAAAGACGTTGCTGAAGCCTGAAAGTTGTGCCATCTTTTTCATAAGTTTAGGAAAAGTGGCAGGCAACATTTATAGCATTTAAGATTTTGTTTAATTTACGACGACAGCGTATTTTCACCCCTAACTTCGGAGGATATTCGGATGCATGGTGTATGTCGCCGGTTCCGCATGAGGGATAAACTTACTAACAATAGTAATAGTTACGTACCTATATAGTTATTAAGTAATAATTGTATTATCATTGTTTTAAAAAAGATGTGTTGCTGAGAGTTTTTTGGCACTTTTTCTCCTCAGCGTTGGCACCTTTTCCTTGCAAAGTGGTGTAAATGTACAAAAATATATATTGACGTGCAAAAATGTACTCAACGTGCTTACTTGCAATAAAGAAATTTGACTTTGACTTTGGACAAGTGCGGGCCATGAGCTCGCAGGATAATGATCCGACGGTTAAGTTTAAAAAACGCACCAAAATCACTGCTAATTGTGAACTAAAATATAATAATTTCCTTAGTTAGTCGCGCCGAGAAAGCTTCTAGCTTCCCTACTAATTAAGTCACATAGAATGGAATTGAAATGACAATGCCAGATTCTGCCCCACCATCAACCGCATGATGAACAAGATAACGAATAAATGTAAAAATATCTCCTTTTTTATTAAATAAAGTTTTGTACATCAAACGAGTCTAAAAAAAGCTTAATTAAGAATTCAGAAAATAGTAAGAAATGGAAGCGAATTATTCATTATCTTTTTTATCATTTTCTACTAAGTACTCCCGCAACTCCTACTGATTATGTTTATGCAATATGAAACCTGTAATAAGTCCCCAACAAAATGATACTACAGCTTCAATGGTCATGTAGTTTTGAAGGTGGGGCAAAGCTCCATTGAAATGTGGCAATGTCATTTAAGCGAAAATTCATTATATTAGTTTCATTCAACTTTATTACACTGGATTTGCCATTGGTTATTAAAAGCGAAAGGTAATCCTGGTTAGTCAAAGCGGCGTCAGCTTAGCCAGACTGTTTGTGCTACCGCCTCGGTGAATTTGTTCGTTAGCTGCGCTTCAAAATCCGGCCTGGGAGCAGTTCATGTATTACCGAAACGAAACGGCTGATGACAGATTTAAGTACCTATACGCTAAGCTCATTATACTAAAAACTGACGATGAATGTCGGATTAACATAGAGAAAATTAAGAAAGCAATTAAGTTTAAGAATTTCTCATAATATACTCGACTATATATATTTTTAAAATTTCATTTTAAAAAGTTATTTTTGTGTTCAATAAACTTATTTAAAATATCAACATATGTTTTAGACACGAGTTAAATATCTTTTAATCAAGACCCTTCATGATTTATTTACATATTTTATGTTATAATTAGTGTTTTTTTTAAAAATCTTTAAGTTGTTTAAGTTTTTAAATAGTTCTTGAGAAAATCTCAACTTTAATAAACCTGTATATTTTTATCTGCTTTCGACTACATGTAGCTATATTTTATTAACTTCTTTTTAAATGGAGAAAACTAGCAGTTGACTTTACTAATTTATTCATCAACCCTTCTAACTAAGCTAAAAGTTTATGCTGTAGGATTGGCCACCACAGTCCAGAGGTGGGGATCGAACTTGCGCCACTGAGGCGTTACTTTCACGCCCTGGCCATTGGGCTACCGTGACTAAAGGGTTTTATGGCCATATTACAAGGTGTGGGCTAAAAATCAGCGCTGACGCATAAGCTGACACCTTTTGCCATTATTGTGAATGTGTTTTTAAATGCATTGTTTTGTAATTGTTCACAATACAGGGTGCAACGGAAAGCAGCAGTAACGATGAATGAATCATTTTTGGTTCACGACTTTTCGAATAAAAATAAATTACATTAGCGAATACAATATTTGTCCTACGGTAACCGTAGGTAAATTTTTTTTACATAGCACCCCGATATCGCTGGTTCTGTATAGTAAGAAAAAATATTATTAGTATAATATATTTATAAGGATTATATTATACCTATGGTATTTCTTAGATAGGTATTAAGTTAGGGACGAGTGGCCGGAGATCGAGCGAGAGTGTTTAAAGTTCTGCGAGTGTGTGTGTGCAAGGGAATCGACGTGTATGTGATGTATGAGTGTGAGAATGAGATGTAAAATGTGATATTATACAATAAAAGCTATAAGTACTACATATATATGTGAAATAACTGAGATATAAGAAAATAATTAAAAATGAAATGACCGTAATGTATTATATTAAACTTAAATAATTAAATGTATGTGACGATTTAGGCATAATGTCTGTAATGTTTCATGCATTATGAATGAATAAATGAATTTGAAATTTGAATTTGAAGTTACTTTTATTTTATTGTATAAATAACCAGTTCAATCATAGAACTGCGCCATTAAAGTATAATTTACGTAATAAACTTCATACGTAATAGATGAACTACCCCTAAAAATTCGTATAGAGGGCCAATTTCGTTTGAGGCCAGTTTAGTCACATGCGGGATCCCAATAGGCTTTTGATATTGTCGCATGAACTGAATATGTCAGTCACTTCTTGTAATGTCAACAAGGCACCCGGCTACCAGACCTTTATTGCTTTTGACCAATCTATTCCAGCCTGTTTGTGTTTATGTGGTGGTAACATGAAGCAGGGAATGCTAAATAGAACAAGCCATTAGAACATGATGAAAAATGACAATGCCAGATTCTGCCCCACCATCAACCGCTAGTTGTACAAGATAACGAATAAATGTAAAAATATCTCCGTGTTTTATTAAAATTATTGGTTTAAAATAAAGTTTTGTACATCTAGCGAGTCGAAAAAAACAGCTTTATTGAGAATTTAGATAATAGTAAGAAATCGAAGCGAATTATTCATTGTTTTTGTTATTCTTCTACAGGAGTTGCGAGAGTAGTCGAAAATGTAGTAATGGCTCACTATAGTTTTAATCCTAAAATGTCTAATAACTATTCTAAGCTCATTTTCAAACTAATTATGAATGTGGATTAATAAATAATTTTATGGACAGTTTAAAATTTTATTCCTACACAACAAATTATGATCGTTTTTTTTAAAATAATCTATCGATATTTATAATTTGCTTATTCCCGTCTCTATATAAACTATGACCGCAGGTGCGCAAAGTGGAAAAGAATTAAAAATAATTTCATTATGTATTGTTTGCGCAGCGTTCGGTGCGCTAAGTGGAATAGTTTTGGTGCGCATCGAATGGTGCGCAACAAAACGGTGCGCTAAATGGAATACCTCATACAAAAGGATCTTAATGTTAATTTTATATAATGCACTGTGCGTGTAAGGACTTGTGCGCTAATAAAAATCGGGCTAGTCTCAGAAGTCCGATGATTTAGTCCGAGAATCGGACTGATGAGACTTTTCAGTCTCAGTAGTCCGATGATGCGGATCAATACAAATCATCGGACTACTGAGCCTTTTGGTCCGATACTTAGCTAAAGAGCTAAGTTCAGTGCAATGGTTGACAAAGGTCAGCGCAGACGGGGCACCTCTGCTGTTGACTCTATTGACAAATCATCGGACTACTGAGCCTTTTGGTCCGATACTTAGCTAAAGAGCTAAGTTCAGTGCAATGGTTGACAATTTGACAAAGGTCAGCGCAGACGGGGCACCTCTGCTGTTGACTCTATTGACAAATCATCGGACTACTGAGCCTTTTTGTCCGATATTTACACAATTCAACAGAGCCTTCCTAAAAAAAGGAAATGCTTTACTTTTTCCGACATATTTATTTTTTACTAGATGCTAAATACAAAGCAATTTTATACAGAAAAAAAATGGTTGCCTGTAAAGTCGGTATACGGGCGAAAGTTTTACGTGACAACGACGAAGGGAAAGTGGAAGGGACGCGTGCCTCTCACTCGCTCTCATTGTGAGCGCATAACGTGAGCGGAGCGTAACGCAGTTTCTTGAAGTGTCACCCGGCAAACCAATTTATAAGATGTTGTCACGTCAAAATAGGTACTCCTATTTTCCCACCAATCAACTGCATCTGAGTTGCATTAATAAAATCGTCTTTGTCTATATTTTCTTTGCTTCTTCCGGAAATTGATCTCTCGTTGATGCTAAATACAATAAATATACTTTAGGCTCTCTCAATGGACGCGACGAATTATTTCTTTCATCGTTTGTTGGGACAGTTTATTTTGTCGAATCCATTGCACGCTTTTAATTATGGCGGCGGCTCCGGCTCATTGTTACTGGATATTGCATATGAGTGACAGATAGTTATGTTTAGGTTTAGAGTTTGATTTGATCGCCATGACAGAATCACACCTTTTGCGATAGTTGTGTGAAATAGAATGTTTATTCGTTCCAGAGTGTAAAACATAGATATATTTTCCTGATATTCAACCATTTGGTGTACTACTAAATCTATATACATACATATAATAAGACTGTAAAAAAGTTGTATCTGTACATTGGATATTTTTTTTAAAGAATTATTCTATTGTGGTTTAAGATCGATACTGATTGCAAAACACTAATTTTTAGAATATTTGTCTGTGACTTTGTTCAAGTATCATGCCATAACTACTGAACGGATTTTGATGGGAGTTTCACTAGGAGATAGCTGAAATATCCGGACAGCTCATAGGCTATGAGCCATGGCGGTATGTGATGTGGAAACAACGATCCAGAGAGGAAGATCTGCCTTCTGGTCTCCTCCATCCTCCTCCTCTACGCAAACGAAGTTGCGGGGTCCACCTAGTCCACAATAAACTCAACACAACAATGCGCCCACGTTTTATTGCAAAAAACCTAATGCATTTGTCTGCATACAGTTTCCAGATCGATTCTTACGAACAGATATCGTCAAAGTAACCGGTGAATTGAATCCAATGTGTACACTTGGACAGATTCTAATCAGTTGTTTTATCTTTAAAGCTATTGCAAAGGAAGTAAGTGGGTAGTATTCTCTGCCTATGAGAAACCGGCCAGTAGTTATTTATTTATTATTTCATTTAAATGTCTAGCATTAGTCTTAAACTAATGCACTATACATTTCATAAATTGTCTTAGTCATATTGTTAAATTAATTTACAGGATAACAATAATGAAAATGTCAGTAACAATAAAAATAATGCAAAAAAATAATATTATGGCGTGATACTTGCACAAAGTAGGTATCACCAGACAAAAATTCTATAAATTATTGTTTTGGCATCAGTATCGATCCTAAAACACATTACAATTATTCTTTTCAAAAAATATGCAATGTACAGACAACTTTTTTACAGTCTTATTATATGTACCTACCTATATAGATACAAATCATACGGTTACAATACAATAGGTAAGTAGGTACGGTGGAACACAGAGAAAGGTGTATAGGAGAGTTTTTAAGGTTGAGATTTTCTCAAAAACTACTTGACCTATTGCAATAATTCTTTCACTGTTCGATAGATAAAAGTTAAAACTATGTAACTGTAAAAGAATTATTAAGTTTGGTCCACTAGTTTTTGAGAAAATTTCAACCTTGTTGAGGCCCCCTGTATACTTATCTCTGTCTTCGACTGTACTAGAAATAAACTTGTATTCGCTTAGAATATTACCTATATGATTACTTAAACAACGATGCATGGGTCAGAGTATCGATATTAAATTGAGGTCCGTAACTTAATTTCGAGAGACATATGTTCGATGAATGGAATATCGACTGAACGATTGTGCGAAAAGAGTTTAGTCCGAAATGCATTTATTTCGACCGACTTTCTGTCGACTTGCGTTAGTTCGAATGGTTTTAAAAAAATAACCTAACATCGAAGAGAGTACTATTTCGGTTTAGACACAACTTTCATTTTAAAAGACATGGAAGGGGTTCGCGATAGTTTTTCTATCGAGCGAAGTTTGTCCAATCGTGTATCGGTATTCATCAGTCCCTAAATAGACACCCCAAGATTGCTATAATATTTTTTTAAGACGTTTATTTTATTAATGCCGTAGCCTTTCTGAAACGCTACACCACTTTTGTGTGTGTTTATATTATGTATGTTATGTGTATATACATATATATATTATAGTATGGTATATAAATATTATTACGATTAATATATTTCACTTTTATGAGGAGTGTTTGTCCATTGTCCACCTGTGCCGTGGACGCTGCCGAGGCCAGCTGAAAACCAGCGCTGTGTCCCCCCGCTACAGCACATGCTGAGCTGGTCTTTTGTGACGTCACATGCCGCACCATATCCTGTCTCTAAGTGTTCATTGTATTAGTGTTTTTGTGTTTCGTTTATTTATTCACTGTATGCTGTATGTTACTATTTTATTGTGGCGTCAAATAAATGCATTTTCTTTCTTTCCTTTCGGCGTAGCATAGAACAAACGGCCACAATGATGTTGCCTTATACATTTAGTTTACCGCCTAACTCTGTTGAACATCTGAAATTGCTTTATCGATATACCAATTAACACCAGATATATCGACGGTTAAAGTTGCGCTTTACATATGAAAGCAAAACAAACTTCGGCGGCGGGCGGCGGCGGCGGCGGGCGGTCGGCCGTTCCTTTGGTCGTGGCTTTTGCCCCTTTTGGTGCTTTTATGTAACACAAACTTAGGGGGACTTACGTGAGATTCTATTTAAAAATTTAAATAGAATCTCACGCTGCGGCCACCACAGCCGAAAACCTCATCATCATCATCATCAGTCTATTTATATTGCCCCACTGCTCGGGCACAGACCTTCCCTTACATCGAGGGAGCTCGGGCCATAATCCACCACGCGGGCCCAGTGCGGGTTGGCGGCTTTCACATGCCTTAGATTTTTTTTATACGACATGCAGGTTTCATCACGATGTTTTCCTTCACCGTTTTTGAGAGCACTCGGTAAATGTACGTAAGTTTTTCCATCGAAAAAACCGAGGATAACTCATTGGTACATGGCCCTAGCTGGGAATCGAACCTGGGACCTCCATATTGCAAGTCCATTGACCCAACCACTGAGCCACCGAGCTCTTCTGCCGAAAACCTCAAACGGCGCAAATATGCAGCTATCGGCGATGGCTACAAGTTTGAGCCGTTTGGGGTGGAGACGCTGGGGGCCGGGAGCGCACCGCATCGCCAAAGAAGTATCGCGGCGCCTGGTCGAGGCATCACGTGACCAAAAGGCTGGCAGCTACTTCGCACAACGTATCAGCCTCGCGATACAGCGGGGCAACGCTGCCAGCCTTTTGGGCACGACCTGGGGCAGGTTTTTTATCTTTAATTTTAATTTTTTATTATTATAATGTTACTAGTTTTTTAATAAGTTTGAATAAATAATAATGTACACTAAAATTTAAATAGACGAATACCTCACTTATTTATAAATACTACTCAAGTCATATTTATTGCCTAAAAATAATACGTGTCAAACTTAAAACTAAAATATCCGTTAAACCTGCGTCAATATTCGTTTATCGATAATCTTAATCAACCCGCCCCTGGCTATTTAAATTATTTATAATTTTCGTCGTTAAACATATTTATTTATTTACAATTACAATATTAGGTAATAAGTAGGTACTGACTAATATTGTAATTTGATAGTTCGATAAACGCATTTGTGACCTTAAATTTTGCCACGTGAATGGCGAGGTCCCTGGTTCGAATCCCGGTCGTGATGAAAGTTTTTCTCCATTTATCATTAAGAAAAGAAGAGGTCGCCAAACGGCCTCTAAGATCGACGACGCGACGAATATTTTCGTTTGATGAAAATTTTCTACAAGTAGTTATCTTATTGATAATCAGTTTAATTGAATAACTCTAAGACCAAACCAATATTCATCTAATTTTGGAACAAAAATTGCATTAAAAGTTCAATATTTCAAAAATAAATTCCCGAAAATCGCAAAGTTTTTCAATTACCGACACGAAAAACGAAAAAACCGCCTTCAGCTTCCGTTACACCCTGTATAAGTAGTTATTTCAGTTACCATAAAATTTGTAAGCGAAAAATATGAACTACACAAAGCTAATAATATTATGTAATACCTACATAATCTATACATATAATAAGACTGTAAAAAAGTTGTGTCTGTACATTGGATATTTTTTGAAAAGAATAATTGTAATGTGTTTTAGGATCGATACTGATGCCAAAACACTAATTTTTGTCTGTTTGTCTGTGACTTTGTGCAAGTATCACGCCATAACTACTGAAGGGATTTTGACGGGAGTCTCACTAGGAGATGAAATATCCGGACAGCTCATAGGCTATAAGCCATGGCGGTATGTGATCTGAGCATAGAACTTTTTCTACGCAAACGAAGTTGCGGGGTACAGCTAGTAACCTAATAAAATATCATACTTTATTAAAGTAACATTACGTTAATTCGACTTACCTACGATGTTGAAATGATTTATTTGCGCCGAATGTGGCTTACCGTGTAAATTCAATTTACAAAAGCTTCTAAATTGGGCTTAGCCTAAATTAATACCGGTGTTTAAGTTACTTCTACGATTTATACTGTTAGCCAATATATTTAGTTAAACCTCACTTTACCCTTTCACATCACATTACGTTAAGTATTTATTGTAATAAACATTTTGTAAATAGATTAAAAAAAATAATTGATTAAATTGGAACATATTATTTTTTCAAGATTGGCGGCGCTAGTTGGCTCATATCAGGCCCTTAAGCTAAGTATCAGTTCTGTGCAATAAAAAATAAATTATTATAAAATATTTTATTATAATATAGAAAAATAATTATAAAATACTGACGTAAGAAATTAAAGTAAACTCAAACTAATTATGTAATATAGTTAACCGAGTTTTGTACTCGTACAAGGTAAGAAATTCCGTTGAACTATGTCACTTCTAAACTTAGTTTTCGCGTTTGCTGAAGTTCTACCTAGGTATATTAATTATCCACCACTAGGTTTCTTATACAAATTCTTTCGAACAACTATCAAATAGAAATATAAAGTCGACATTGCATTGTCCCGATCCAATAGTTTTTTAAGATAAGATCGCGGTAACATTAACTTATATTTTAGTATTTTCTTACAAAATTTTATCATATCAATTTTTTTTTATCTAAAAAAAAACTTTAAAAAAAAGTAAGCAGGTATTTTTTTTACTGTTAATATTATAATAGTTATTTCTAATTTTTATTATTGTTACAATAAAGTAGGTAGGTGTGAATAAATAAAGTAGGTAAATAAAGTTTATTTTCCATAAATTCTAATTAAGTATTGAAATACTCTTAGATTTGGAAAAAAATATTTACCAATCTATTTTTAATTAATAGAACAAAAATTTACTTCTATTTTGATTGGATAGTAGAATCACAAAATAACTTTATACTCGAATGAAAGTCGAATTCCGATTCGCATCTAATTAGGCACTTAAACAAGTTTCGAATTTTAAACACAAAACCAATCATTACAAAAATCTAAATAATTGGATGATTTCTAACGCTAAGCCTATCGCGCCCTAATTTACCTATACAATTTGAATTAGTTTCCCCTTCATGAACACTTGAAACAAGAAAAGTATCAGCCGAAACAAACTTACCCGACAAATCCATCGTCGCGATCGCCTTTTGATATTCGAGAAACGCGTTCATAATTTTGATTAATTTTGAGAACAAAAAATAATAAAAACAAAAGAGATGCACAAACTCACTACATAGGAACTATAAAAAATTTGGCGGGGAGATGCATCCCGATCGAGTACTCAACGCGAAGTGAACTACCGTTACAGAGAATCAGTGCGCTGCGCTGGCTAGGGTTGAAAATAATAAGATCATATTTATTGTGTAATGAAGTCTGACTCTAAGGGCGCTAAGAAGCAGCTGCTCGCGTGGGAACTGGGGGTGGCTCGCGACCCCACACCTTGAGGGTGTCTGCACCTTGACCTAAGGTCCTTGCATAAGAATGAGGGAAGATGACGAAATTTTTTTTAATTCTCAAATATATTTACTAATCACGCTGATGATGTCTCTGAAAGTAGTTTTTGGATATTTCATTTAATACCAAAGTTAAGGATGGTTAAAGTCATGTTTCGTCCTTTATAGCAAAACTATGAAGTCTGTGGAATAGGGTTGCCTAAATTTTTTAACTGATTCAAAGACTCAGATGATCATGTCAGAGATATTGATGGTTAATTAAAGTCGCTTCATTCACATCTCTATTTAGCTAAATGTACAATGAAGTTTGTGTGAGTACTTTCTTAATTTTTTATTACTTACTTAAATCGACTCAGATGTTTTGTTTTTAAAATATCTTTATTGCTAGTAAGTATAACAATTAAACTTATAATCTAGTGTACAATTTGATTAAAATGATTAAAAATTTAAATATGTACATATTGCCCGTCGCTTTCATTAATAAATTGAAATAATTCGTAAATTAAAAATTTATAATATTAAAAAAATAGTTAATAAAAAAATTATTAAAATTTTTTTTTTGGACTATGATAAATAATTTATTTTAAATTTTTGACCCCTTTACTAATTTATTAAATCTACCTTTTAATTGATCTAGATATTGTTAAATTCATGCTTCATCCTTTATAGCAAAACTATGGAGTATGTGGAATAGGGGTGCCTAAATTTTTAATTGATTTAATAGATTCAGATGATCACGCTGAAAATGTATCTGAAAGTAGTTTCCAGATATATTATGTCATTCCAATTAATACCAAAGTTGCTTCATCCTTTTTTTAGCCAAACTATGAAGTTTGTGTACAATATGGTTGTTGAATAAATTCTTTATTGCTTTAATAAACTCACGATGATCACGCTGATGTTATCATCAGCGTGATCATATGAGTTTACAAAAACTACTTTCAGATAACTAAAAATATAATCTAACTTACTAAACTTACAATATAAAACTAAAAATAAAAGTACTTACTAAAATATAACTAAACTAAAATAAAACTATATGTACAAAATAGGTCGGTAATATCAGAATGGCTTGCTTGCATTACAGATATATATCTGAAAGTAGTTTTTGGATACTCCAATTAATGCCAGAGATATTGAATGGTTAAACCGCTTTATCCCTTTTTAATTAATTTCCAAGCAATACAGTCAACTGAATTATTAAATATACGTTGATAATATTTTCGGATACTCAAATTAACGCCATGTTCAAAGTAGTCTTTCGTTTTTAGCAAAACGTACTTTTGTATAGAATTATGCGATATATGATTTTCAAAAACATCTAACTTAATGACCTTAGAAATGACCATTAGGTCAAAAAATTGAAGAATTGGCAGTGAGAAAATCGTTGCAAAAAATTAAAAATACCTTCAAATGTAAAAAAAAACCTCTAAATTCAAATTATTATTTTTTTATTGTTGAATTTGTAGTAAATATATTTTTATTTTGCACCTAATTGTTTAATTTACTTAAAAACTGTACAGAATTAATGTATGTCACAAGCCTAACCATCCACTTAATTTTGTCTAATGAATTCAAGGCCACCCTGTACCTACTATATACTACTCGTAAAACATAATCCTCCTTCTTTCGCAGTCGGGTAAAAAATCAAAGACATTATTGCGATTTATATTTTTTCGCCCGAAAGACATTTGGCCGACATTTTTGATCGACACTACAGTTGATCGACACGACTTTCGCCCGACAGCCTTTTGACCGACGTTGATCAAACTTGACAGGAACTGTCAAAAATGACAAGGACTCTCAAGAATGAAAAGAACTGTCAAAAATAACAAGAACTGTGATACTTGACAAGAACCGTCAAAAATGACAAGAACTGTCAAAAATGACACGATCTGTCACGAATGACAAGAACTGTCCAAAAATGAGTTGACTTTTAACTTTTAATATTAATATTACAACAAAAGCAGACAGTTTATTCATCAGCCTAATGAGAAGAATTCTAATTAAAAAACCGGCCACGTGCGATTCGGACTAGTGCACCGAGCGCTAGGCAACAAAGTGATCCTTTAAAGGGTTCCTTTTGAGGCACGGAACCCTTCGAAATTGCATTTTTAAATGCAATTTCGAAAAAAGTCGTATATCTGTTTAAGGACCTTCCATGAGCCAACTAGCGCCGCCAATCTTTGAAAAATAATATCTTCCAATTTAATCAATTTTATTAAAAAAGCTATTTACAAAATGTCTATTACGATAAATACTATTTTTTAAATGCTTATTTATAACGTGATTCAATGTCGGTAAGTTGTAGTTCTCAAATGTGCCAAAAACGGCCGTTTTTAGCACATTTGTGAACCCCTAGTTTGTCGCAATATGCCATGTATTGTATATTAAAAAATAGTGTTTATCCTAATAAAGATTGTGTACATAGCTTTTTTAATATAAAATAATAATTTGTAAGATGTTATTTTTTTAAGATTGGCGGCGCTAGTTGGCTCATGGTAGGCCCTTAAATGCAACCCCTCTGAAATCTGATCCGTAGATTGGTTTAGGCGTCAGTCAGCTAATTACAGATCGCCGGAGTCAGGGTGCCTAGGGCTCTGTCCGAAACCCTCATATGTATGTCGTGGTCAGATCGTTAAATTGAGCATTTCATGAAATCGTCAATCATTTCATGAAATGGCATTTCACGAAATCTCAGAAACACGTTGACGGACCAAGTTTAAATTAATACCAAATACTCAGGTCTGCAACCTCATGCAGCCTTCTACGTCAACGCAATCAAAAAATTTCCGTCAATCAGAAGAAGGCCGATTATGTCGCATTTTCTAGCATATTTGTATGAAAATGCAAGAAAACCAAAACCTATAGGGTAGGTACTTCCCGTTGACCTAGAATCACGGGCAAGAAGTTAGGTCTTATATCACAATTAAAGAAAAAATTTGAAAACTGTAAAATACATTGCCACATTTCAATGGAGCTTAGCCTCACCTACAAAACTACGTGCCCATTTAAGCTGTACCTATCATTTTGTTGGGGACTTATTACAGGTTTCACATTGCATAATCATAATCAGTATCATTTTCTACTACTCTCGCAACTCCTATAGAAGAATAACAAAAACAATGAATAATTTGCTTTGATTTCTTACTATTTTCTGAATTCTTAATTAAGCTGTTTTTTTCGACTCGCTAGATGTACAAGACTTTGTTTTAAACCATTAATTTAGCGGTTGATGGTGGGGCAGAATCTGGCGTTGTCATTTCATTATAAGCGCAAGCCAATATACTAAACTCAAAATGTGCATAATATGAATGCCCCTGTAACAGACAGAAAGAAAAGTTAAAAAAAACGGTCAAGTGAGAGTCGGACTCGCGCACCGAGGATTCCGTACAAACAACTTACTTAACCCCGTAACTTTGCTCTAACGAAAAGATAAACTAGATTTAGAGACTAACTTAACTTTGCCGTTATCAAAATATTATGTCCATACATCGATATACTCCTGATTAGTTGATCATCTGCAAATATAAGTTTGTAATAACAATAAAAAAAATTGGAGGGATGTAATTTCAAATTTATAGTTTTCGGAGTTTTTCCTTTACTTGTGCTGTAAGACCTAGCTTCTTGCCTTTCATGATTCTAGGTCAACGTGAAGTACCCTATAGGTTTTGGTTTTCTTGCATTATCATACAAATATGCGAGAAAATGCGACGTAAACGGCCATATCTTTTGATTGCGTTGACGTAGAAGATTAATTTTTTACGGCTGCATGAGGTTGCAGAACTTAGTATTTGGTGTCAATTTCAACTTGAACCGTTCACGCGTTTCTGAGATATAAGTCTTGCTTGACAGACGGACAACAAAGTGATCCTATAATGGTTCTTTAATTCCTTTTGAGACGCGGAACCCTAAAAACATGTTTCGTTGTGTGTGTTCGATAGCAAGCTATGTGTATCGGCACCTCTCAGTCAATTTAATCCGAGCTAGGGTGCTGTGCCCGGGCAGAGCCGGGGGGATGCCCGGGGATGCAACGCGAGCCGGCCTAGCCAACAGACGGACCGACTATTGAATATAGACATCTAGATATTCGATATCTGGCTACTCAAAGTACGGTCGACCATAGAGTAAAGTGTACAGAGTTTTTACCTGACTGCTCCAGAAGGAGAGTAATGTTTTCGGATACATGTAGGTATGTCTTCCTTCCTGCTATCCTGTAGCCTAAACGGCTTGATGGATTTTGGTGTATGAGGTATCGTTAGATTCGTCTTGACTGCGGGAGTATCATAGGGTATAAAAAATTAATCAAAAGTGAATATTTTGCAGTCGTTATTTGTTTGTTTTTTGAAATAATTTAAGTAATACTTAAGTTTTTCACAAAACGTTCCGACAATAACTTTTTCTCAGAAACGCGTGGACGGATCGAGTTGAAATTACAAAATTTTTAACTCTCTGATATTATGCAACTGTGAAAAAACCTTCTACGTCAACGCCATCAAAAGATATCGCTGTTTATGCCTTTTCCCGTATATTTCCGCGCACAGCCAGCCTTAAGGCTTCGTATGCGCGTATTTTCAGTTTTTCTACGAAGGCTACGGAATTAACTACTAAAATTAAACATCTGAAAAATATATATAGCAATCTTGGGGTGTCTATTTAGAGACTGATGAATACCGATACACGATTGGACAAACTTCGCTCGATAGAAAAAAATCGCAAATGTGTCTTTTAAAATGAAAATTATATCTAAACCGAAATAGATATTCATACAAAATATATATCAAAATGTAGGGTACTATAAATACGAGAGCTTGTTTAAAAAAAATCTGATTTTTGTTGGCGTATTTTTATTTCCCTGCCAAAATTCATAAAAATACGAATACCTGTCTGACCCCCTAGCGTGCGGCAAGCACGACGTTGACGGACTATAGATGGTGCGCGACATAATTGCGTTGAAATGCCGCGGGTTGCTGCCGCGCTCTTGCCGCTATACAGCGTGATTGGAAATTCGATACATTCCTTGAAAGGGGTGATACTGGAGGTGGTTTGCAACAAATTAGGCCCTATTAACGAGGGGTCGAAAATGAGATTTTTATTGTTATTTTGAGTTAAGGGGAACTTTAGGCATGCCTTTTTTTAGGTAATCTCTACTTTATCAGCTTTCAGAAAAGTATTATTTCAATGCTCAGAGTGGAGCATTTTTTTAACATCATTTTTTTGTGGATCAAGTAAATAAAATTAAAACTACCGTAACTCAGAATCCACTCATTTAGACCCCTCGTTAATAGGGCCTAATTTGTTGCAAACCACCTCTAGTATCACTCCTTTCAAGGAATGTATCGAATTTCCTATCACCCTGTACTTGGGTACACCTTTACGAGATGGACTGTCTGTGGCAGACCCTTGGTCGGCCGATACGAGAAAGTTTTACAAAGACATTTCTACGGGAGTTATTCTCGCCTCGGGTGATCTCAGAGCTGTCGATGACTTTAAGCAAAGGTTGTGCCTCGCTGTTCAGGGAAACAACGCCGCCAGCGTTCTGGGACCTCTGTCGTCTAGACGGGCTGTTCTGGCTATGTTGTCCTATTCTGCTAATTGAGGACCGAACGACCAGTATTAGTTGACCCGGCCCAATTAATTTCGTCGTACTACCTTATACTGGTTACGTAATCGTTTGACTCTGCTCGAACAAAATATCTTAGCGTAGGGGCCTGTCCATAAAGGCTGAATTAAAAAAAAACAATTGTGAGTCGGACTCGCGCACCGAGGGTTCCGTGTAGTTCCGTTAGTATTATGAAAATATTTTTTTTATTTTTATTTTATTAATGGACTCGACAGTTCGTCATTTGCCAATGTCATGTTATAGAAAATTCAATATATTCAATAGTCTTCTTCCTCCAGGAGAGTCGCAGTGGCGTCTTCACCCTGGGTAGCCGCGTCTTCATGTCTTCATCCAGAGGAGACGCCGTAGCGTCATCACTCTGGACGAAGCAGCTCGACAGTCACGTTCACTCCCGAGCTTGTAGCGGGAACTCATGATAAAAGCTTGAAACTTCAGATCTTGCATAAATAGTCCAATAACTTCACCGTACTGTCATTCGCGAACATTTTCTGATAAGGCGAGGCCATTGGGCCATTTGAGCCTAGTGAGGGGGTGAAGTGCGGGGCGAGGGAGGGGCGAGAGAGGGATGACGCGCATTGATCGGGGTCATTACTCGCACAGGTACACAGAGTAATCGTAACCAGTGTCCTCACTGTGACGTCACAGCTCGCTACCCATAATAATACATAATATACAGAATGTCCCACGGATAGACGATATATCGAAGTCCACTTGTCGGTGCCAACATTATCGACCCATTTAATGCCAAATAGGGAAATCCCAGCAGAGCTCGGTGGCGCAGTGGTTGGGTCAATGGACTTGCAATATGGAGGTCCCAGGTTCGATTCCCAGCCAGGGCAGCCATGTACCAATGAGTTATCCTGGTTTTTTTCGACGGAAAAACTTACGTACATTTACCGAGTGCTCTCAAAACGGTGAAGGAAAACATCGTGATGAAACCTGCATGTCGTAGAAGAAGAAGAAAAAATCTAAGGCATGTGAAATCCGCCAACCCGCACTGGGCCCGCGTGGTGGATTATGGCCCGAGCTCCCTCGATGTAAGGGAAGGTCTGTGCCCGAGCAGTGGGGCAATATAAATAGACTGATGATGAGGGATATCCCAAGTCTCACAGCTTCGGAGTTACTTATTTCAATTTTCGCGATTGTCGGAAAATATTTCTTTCAATCTTGAACTTTTGTCTATACTAAATGTTGTCGCACATTATGTCAACTCGGAACCGTATCATCATCACCCCTCCTGTTCACCTCTCGCCGCCAACCAGGCTTCAACTTCTACACTGGCCCTAACACGGGCTGTGCTCGTGACTATCCCATACCACACCCACTAATATTATGCGCAAGTTTGGATGGATGGATGGATGTTGCTGAATGAAACTTTACAATAATATAGCTCATATTATACATCAAAATAACACATAGGCTATAATTTATAATCCTGCGCAGACGAAGTGGTGGGCAGAAGCTAGTTGACAATAAAGTAAAGCAATTTGTACTTTTAAACGTATTTATTTATACGGAAGGTCATAAGCAGACATACGTTAAACCGACCGTCCGGAGTGGGTTCAGTGCAATCAAATTCGCGTCTACAGGTTATATATTTTAATTATTTTTTAAGTTATTTATATTGACGTATGATAGTATGACGTAGTAGAATAAAATACTATGTTAATACTAATCTGACGGAAAAAAAGACCTGTTATAATAGGAATGTCAATTAGGTAATATTGTTGTAACAAAATCAATAAAAGTGAAAAATTGGAATAATCAAATTATTTGCTAGGGGAATATATTTTGAAAGTACTTTCACGCGATTTAATAAAAAATGGTAATAACCATAGAGATTACATTACAACAAATCTGTCTTTGACAAATTTAAGTGACAAACTGTCAAGTGTATCAATAAAACTAAATAAATGACGATCTTTTTAACGTGATGTTAGGTAAGTATTATTATTGGTGTCAGGTGTGACGTCAGTGATGGTGAAATCTGGCCCGTGTTATCACTGCGTAGGGTAAAACATGACACACATTATGTGCTGTTGACTGTACTTTTAAAAGTAGGCACAGTGTATATTGAATCAGTCTATAACTACGTAGCTATTGAAATTTAGCCCGTATTATCACTGTGCTTAGAGTAAAACAGGTATATATCGCACACCACATTACAAACCACAGCTACACTTGCATAGCTATTGAAATCTGGCCCGTATTTATTATCACTGTGCGAGTGTGCGTAGAGTAAAATGTGGCAAACTTTATGTGATGTTCACTGTACATAGTTTTACAAGTAGCAACTACGTATAAACTATTTTAAGTTCGATTGCTGTTTGTTTGTTTGCTCTGTGGGACAAATCACCGTCAATAGTCATTTGTTTTGGCCTGTTCCACTTTGCTCAATTTGGAAGTTACTGATCAGCCCCCCTATTACCGTTCTCAAAACGATGAAATTATACCATGTCATGGCGCGCCAACCAGAGACGCCGCTATACCAATGCAATAGCAGTGTCCCTTTCACGGCCGCTATGACATGGTTTGATTTGATCGTTTTGAGAACCGTAATGTTATAGCCCCACTGTAATGTTAGCCGACTTGTCTTCATCTGCAATTATCAGACCACTGCTCGCTCCCAATATACGACACTCGACACTGGTGTTCGTGTCGCGTGTAATATGATGACTTCAAAAACATGGTTCGCAAAAAATCTATTGTGTTAAGGAATATCTGTTTTAGGTTATGAGTCCTTTTATTTATTCAAAACGATGCACAATCATTCCGTGATTAGTAAACTAATAATCTTAAAGTATAGGTGTGACCAAATTCGACTCGTATTATTTTAAATTTTATTACGTTATGACGATCGTGGGAGCATTCCAACTATTCCAAGGTAAAGACCAAAGTGGAACATTTAGCAAAAATCGATACAGGTCCGACCTCGGCAGCGCCCAGCGGCGCACTGAAGCTCGTAGCGCCGTGCATTTGTATTTATACAAATTGTGTTTTTTCTTAAATTTTGCCTGGTATAAAAAAACGTTACAAACAACAGATTTTCATCTCATCAAGCTCTTCTATTTATAATAACCTACATTTTGATATATATTTTGTATGAATAACTGTTTTAGTTTAGACACACTACTCTGTGAAAAGACAGGAAAGGGGTATGTTTGTGATTTTTTTCTATCGAGCGAAGTTTGTCCAATCGTGTTTCGGGAGCCAACAGTCCCTAAATAGATACCCCAAGATTGATATATATTTTTTTCAGGCCTTTAATTTCAGTAGTTAGTGCCGTAGCCTTCATCGAAAAACTTAAAAACGTCCCAACACCTCGCCTTTAACGTGATATTAAACACAAAATAGTTCCTGTAGACATTAAAAGGAAAATTATCAAATAATTTCACAACCGTCGTTTCCCGCCATTTTCAAGAGAACCTCCTTATGAAAATATAAACTAGATTTAGGGATTAACTTAGCTTTGACATTCGTATACTACTACCCCATACATCGACATACTCGCAATTCCTTGATCTACTGCAAATATAAGTTTGGGCATAATTTGAAAACAGTTTTCGAATTTTTTCCTTTACTTTTGCTTAAGACCTGAGAAACGTTGAAATTAAATTTATTTATTTGCAAGAAACATGGCTAAGTAGACTGTACATACATGTACAAGCTTTTAGCTTAGCATGTCTGCATTGACAGGAGTGGTTGAAGAGAACATTAGGAATGTATTGATATGCCACCTCTCTGATAGACAAGGTGCTTTTGTGGGAGTCAGAACGCAATGACCAAGGTGGAATAAGCCTCCGTGCTACTCTAATCTATGAGGTACAGTCGACACATAAATCGACACAAATCCATATGCCATTTTATCATAGTAATAGATATAAAAATGAGCTGAAGAAGCACTTCATTGGCGATGTATCGTGACATGTAGAGCGACCTCACCCAGGCGCATAAATCACTGTGTGACTTAAGCTAGGGTGATAATATTATAAAAAATGTAAAATTTATATATTAAATAAACTGAAAAAAAAAAATCATTTATAGATCAGTGGTTCCCAAATCCCAATTAGTTTTTCCTATTATTCTATTTTTATTTTAAGGCTTTGTATGCCCGAATTTTCAGTTTTTCTATGAAGGCTACGACACTAACTACTAAAATTAAACATTTGATAAAAATATATAGCAATCTTGGGGTGGGGCCAAGTATGGTCTACTACAAACCGACGAGCATGCATGAAGAGATTGATGAATGGAGGAGGATGGAGGAGGTAAGGCTTGTGTGCTAGGATCGCAGCAGATGGAAGTCCATCGTCTGAGCATACCCCTACGGAGTTTATAAATAAATAAACTACATACTTCATTATAAATCGGCCTCCAGACTCTTCAGAAGTCAGTGGCGTGGCGTGGGATTCATGGGGTGAAGACCTTTGTCGCCCACTTATTGGGGTATTAAAAAAATTCTGAACATCGAACAAAACTTTCTTTTTAAGGCGCTATATGGTTGTCAAAAGCAAGAGTGAGACAGAAGATGCCCCGCAGCGGCGGAGTGAAGAGCACAGCGCAGTGCCTCAATATTCGTATTTTTATTAATTTTGGCAGGGAAATGAAAGTACACCAACAAAATTCAGATTTTTTTTAACACGTTCATGGACAGTGGCGGCATATGCCGTACTTTGAGTGTTCGGAAAATGACAGTACGGCGTATGACGTAGTATTTTGATGCATTTAAAAAGACACAACGGCATCTCCCGCGGCGTTCGTAGGCGGTTTTCTTTGTGGAGCGGTCCCACTGTCATTCTGTGTAGAAAATAGGTATGTGTACTGTCAAAATAAAGGTTGTAGGTACATTTTTGTCGGTCTTGACACGCACATACTTAGAATTCCCCCACGGTTATGGCAGTAGTTGAGAATTTTCACTGTCATTTCGTAATTTCTACTGTCCATGAACGTGTTAAAACAATCTTTCGTATTTATAGTACAACTACTTTTGATATATATTTTGAATGAATAACTATTTCGGTTTAGATATAATTTCATTTTAAAAGACATAGCGTTTCATTGCAAAAATAAACACTCTGTATAAAGAACGAAACGTGCGACTCGCAAGACGGCTTCCGACAGAATAACGACAATACTTGCAACAATTATTAAGGCTTCGTATTATTTTCTGTTTTTCTACGAAGGCTACGGCGCTAACTACTAAAATTAAACGTCAGAAAAAAATATATAGCAATCTTGGGGTGTCTATTTAGAGACTGATGAATACTGATACACGATTGGACAAACTTCGCTTGATAGAAAAAAAATTGCAAACATACCCTTTCAATGTCTTTTAAAATGAAAATTATGTCTAAACCGGCGTAGGTGGAGAGACGATATCGTTAGATACAGGGATGGGTGGCTGGAAGAGGCTCAGGACAGGGATGGATGGAAGAGGTGGGGGGAGACCTTTGCCTAGCAGTGGGACAATTTATAGGTTAACAAAATAAATATTGTTTATTGCAAAAAAAGAAAAGAATTACACAAAAGAAATAGGCTAATATAGTTAATATTACAATTGGCGGTCTTATCGCTCAAAGATCTCTAGACAAGCTTTGGGTAGAGAATTCAGCGTATGAATTTTTTTTTGTGAAATAAAGAAAGAATATTTATCTTATTTTTCTGTGTTTTCATACTAGTTAGCTTGGGCGACCAGCTCAGTATTAACTTTTAAATGACTATACTTTTTCACACCATTGCTCGCGTAACTTTTCGGTAAAAGTTAAAATTGCGATGGAAAAATTGCTTTGCGGTTCATGTCAACAACAGACTTGCAATTACAACCTGTTATATTTATACAGGCTGTCCTTGAATTCATTTGACAAAATTAAATGGAGGCTTGTGACATACATTAATTCTGCACATCGTTTAAGTAAATCAAACAATTTCAAAGCGGCTAATAACGCCCACTTGTGGGCGCTGGAGGCCTATAGAGGGCGGTAAGGGCTCTAGAATTATTTTAGAATGCAAGTTTAAACTCCAGACCAGTCTAATATGACACAAATTAAATGACAATGCCTGATTCTGCCCCACCATCAACCGCAAGTTGTACAAGATAACGAATAAATGTAAAAATATCTCCGTATTTTATTAAAATTATTGGTTTAAAATAAAGTTTTGTACAAGTTGCGATTCGAAAAAAAACAGCTTAATTAAGAATTCAGAAAATAGTAAGAAATCGAAGCGATTTATTCATTGTTTTTGTTATTCTTCTATAGGAGTTGCGAGAGTAGTAGAAAATGATGCTGATTATGATTCTGCAATATGAAACCTGTAATAAGTCCCCAACAAAATGATAGGTACAGCTTAAATGGTCACGTAGTTTTGTAGGTGGGGCACAGCTCTTTTACAGGTTTCGGATTTTTTCTTTAATTGTAATATAAGACTTAACTTCTTGCCAAATTTCGTGATTCTAGGTCCACGGGAAGTACCTACCCTATAGGTTTTGGTTTTCTTGCATTTTCATACAAATATGCTAGAAAATGCGATATAAACGGCCTTCTTCTGATTGACGGAAAGTTTTTGATTGCGTTGACGTAGAAGGCTGCATAAGGTTGCAGACCTGAGTATTTGGTATTAATTTAAACTTGGTCCGTCAACGTGTTTCTGAGATGTAGGTCTTGACAGACAGACGGACAACAAAGTGATCCTAAAGGGTTCCTTTAGGATCACTTTAGAACGAGTGAATATAACTACTATACCTACTTAAAACATTGACAACGATACCAAGGCTGTACGTACTCCAAGCTGGTCTTGCTCCTGGCTGCCAGCTGGATCTTAATAGATACTTTTGTAACTACGTCACTGCGGCCCCGGGTACAACCTCAAGCGTCGACTAGCAACTCTCTGAATACTGCTTAAGTTCTTAGCTGCTCATGTTCCAGGCTAATCGAGTTCCTGACTGCTCTCGCCCCATAATTGACGACGTTGCTGATCCGGCTCCAAAATGTCCCTACCGACGCCATTAAGTGCTAAAATTGGGAAAACAACGAAAGCAGATGCAAAAGTTCTACCTATTCCAGTAACATCGGAGGAAGTTACTAATCTTACAACATACCTAGACACAGTTAAAAAACTTATAAACTACATAATAACGACAGTTGGTGAAGGAAAAAGTGTCACAGCAGTTAGCAAGAAATCAATAATAGAAGCGGCTAAAGAGATCAAACTAGCGACGAGAATCTTACCTAACATTTTAGACAACTCTACAACAGCTTTTGACCAAGATCAACAGACGCAACAACAGCTACCTACATGTGAAATAGAATGCTTGAAGAAAGACATAATCAGCACCGTCAGGGAAGAATTTAAGAAGATTGGTAGACAACTCACAAACACCGTTCCTGCGCACTCTACATCCAGCAACATCTTCAATGAAGAGAGAATACTTGGCTCTTATGCACAAGTAACTGCAACGGACAAAACTGCCCCTTCTATGCTTACATCAAAACCGGCAATCATCATCACTCCTAAGGTTGAGGTGAAGACAAAACAAGAGGCTATTGAAGCATGGAAACGTAGTATTAATTATAGGGAAACAAACTATGCCCCAGCACGTGTTCAAACTGTCTCTAACCATAAGCTTAGGATAGAGTTTGACAATCAACAGCAGCGAGATGATACACTAAAACGTTTAGAGAACAACCAACATGTAAGTGCGGAACCAGCCCGTAAACTACTACCAATGCTTATTTTAAAGGGTATCTCCAAGGATGTTGCTTCTGAGGAACTAGTCGATATAATAAAAGGACAAAACTCGGAACTGAAAGAAATAATTGATAATACAGGGGAAAATCTAAGACTAAGATTTTTACGTAACAACAAAAATCCGAACCTTTACAACGCAGTCTTCCTAGCTGAACCGAAAGTTTATAAAACAATGATTAATATGATTAAGGTATACATAGACCACCAACGCATACATATAGATAATTTCTCACCATTCCTTCAATGCTACAAATGCCTTCAATTTGGCCACCTTAAATCAAAATGTGACTCCATCATAAACCCATGTTCACACTGCGCCTCCAATGACCATCAACTAGATAGCTGTCCTAATACTGATAAACCTGGCAACACTGCTTGCTATAACTGCATTTCACACAACAACAAGTTTAACACAAAACTAGATATTAGACATAAGGCCAACTCAAATACCTGCCCGAGACTACAAACCATGAAAGAAAGGATTTTAAACAGAATAGACTATGGATCTTTCTAAGAAAATAAATATAGTCCAGTGCAACATTGATCGTTCTAAAAATAGCTTACATGAATTTCTCCTTTCTTTTATGGCCGGCAATTATGACATTGCATTAATATCCGAACCCTATGTGGGCGCAGGCAAGACACTTCAGTCTATCCAAGGACTGCATGTGTACCAATTTCCAGATGATAGGCACGTTAAAGCCTGTATACTAGCCAAACCAGATTGCGGCACTATCCTAGGAATTTCTCAATATTCCACACCAAATCTGTGCGTAATACAACTCAAAATAGGTAATAGAAAAACTTTTATAGCCTCAATATATATTGAACCTAATAACGACCAAATAAATACACTCAACAGTTTAGATATATTTTTAAAAAAGACTGACGGGTCTCACCGTGTTATTGGTGGAGATCTTAATGGTTGGCACACTATTTGGGGTAGTAAAAGGATCAATTTACGAGGGAATGAAATAATTGACGTTATTTATGGCAATGACATGCACGTCTGTAACACTGGAAATACACCAACATTTGAAACAATAACACATGGTCAACATCGCTCGTCGATAATTGATCTCACTTTCGCCTCTGAGTCAATATATGACAATATCTGTAATTGGATTGTAAACCTCGATTTTTGCCCTTCATCGCAACATAATGCCATTGAGTTCTCCATAAATCACACAAGTTACGGAAATGAACAAAACCACAGGACATCCACATTTCTATACAAATCTAATAAGGCCTGCTGGCCGATATTTAAAGACGCCGTATACACCAAAATGTCTTCATCAAATATCCTGAATAAAAATGTTTCTGAATTAAATAAAACAGAACTAGACGATCTAATTGATGAATTAATAGACATAATTCATACAGCCTGCAAGAAATCAATGCATGTTAAAGGAATCAAATGTATACACAAACCCCCATGGTGGAGCAAGGACCTTGAAAACAGGAAAAGAGAAGTGATACGCCTTCACCGCCAAATACATAATACCAAACGACTTGGTTTACCTATACAAGAACTACTCGAAGAACAACAGATCAAAAAGTTACAATACAAAAAAGAAATTCGCGCAGAATCCACCAAAAACTTTAGAGAATTTTGCAATCTACAAACAAAAGAAAATGTGTGGTCTTTAACTAATAGATTGCTCAAAGAATCAAATCCTAAGCAGCCACCTGTCACTCTCAAAATTGAAGATAAATACACCTCCAGCTGCGAAGAGACAGCCAAAGCTCTCTTGAATCACTTTTATCCTGATGACGCACCGGACACAGAAAGTAGACATCACCTACTAAGATCACAACTTAATGATTATCCAAATACTTTGAACGACCCCCCGTTCACTGAGGAGGAAGTGTTGGAACTTTTGAGACTTATGAACCCTAAAAAAGCACCAGGATTAGATAATCTGACATCTGACATTTGCTACCAGTTCGCAAAAGATTTTCCTAAATTACTTACTGACATTATGAATAGATGTCTTAACTTACAACACTTTCCACGCCAATGGAAGGTGGCGTATGTGAAAATAGTACCTAAACCGGGAAAATCTGATTACAGAGAATTAAGATCTTTTCGCCCTATCGGCCTCCTTCCAGTGTTTGGAAAATTACTTGAAAAACTTTTCATCAAACGGGTCACTTATAAAGCCACAAAAAGCGGAAAAATAAATTGCCTGCAATTCGGATTTAGAGAGCAAACTAATACCACAGACGCGTTGAATACTGCATTGAAAATAATCAGACAAGCAAAAGGAAACAAAAAATTAACAATCAGTGTTTCACTTGACATTAAGGCCGCATTCGACAATGCCTGGTGGCCAGCACTGTTCCACCGGCTAAGACTGATTGAATGCCCTAAAAACATCTACGGACTTATTGCTGACTATATCAGAAACCGTGAAGTTGTATTGGACTACGCGAGACATCGCATTACAAAAACTATGTCCAAAGGATGCATCCAGGGTTCTACATGCGGACCAGTATTATGGAACATCATACTTGACGAACTATTAGATATGGAACTGCCAACGGGCTGTCATTTACAAGCCTTTGCAGATGACGTACTACTGATCGTTACTGCTGATAAAATAGAAGAATTACAGGAAACTACTAACCAAATCCTTTATAGGATTATCAAGTGGGGCAACAGTGTCAAATTAATATTTGAACCCAGCAAAACACAAATGATAGCTTTCACACCTAGAGCCAAGACAGCTCACATAACAATGAACGGACACGACCTCATATTCACATCAAAAATCAAACTGCTTGGAGTTATACTCGATGAAAAACTACTATTCAGAGAACATGTGCAATATATAATTGAGAAAACCAACAAAATATTCAACAAGCTATGTATCTTTTCCAGACCAACCTGGGGCGCTCAACCTGAAAACATACGCACGATTTACCTACACATTATCGAACCTATCATTACATATGCTGCTGGGATATGGGGTCATGTAGCTCACAAAAAATATATAAAGAAATGCCTATTGAGCATGCAACGCGGATTTGCAATTAAGGCCATAAGAGGTTTTCGCACTATATCAACACCCGCAGCCATAGCACTCGCACGCTTTACACCCCTGGATCTAAAAGTACTTGAAGTAAATCAAATAGAAAATATCAGACTATCAGGAGTTACAAGCTTCCTACCCCAAGATATTACTTTGGAAAAACCAACCCCTATAAATGAACTCTTACATCCTGCTGACCGCATCACCATTGAACACAAATCGGCCCATAACCAATCTGAAGTTAAAAATATCTGTGAAACAAACTCCAAAATGATATTCACAGACGGAAGTAAGCAACAAGATGGATCAACTGGAGCCGCCTTCGTCTGCTACGACCCAAATCACTCACAACCGATTAGTATCGAAAAATTCAAACTACACGATAGCTGTACAGTTTTTCAGGCAGAATTATTTGCTATACTTAAAGCATGCACTTGGTCAATTGAACAAAAATATCCTCACATACTCGTTTTCTCTGATTCAATGTCTTCCATTTATGAAATTAAAGACAGAAACAGCACACATCCTTTAGTTACAAAAATTCACAACTGTCTTCACAATTATAAATCTATAGGAAAAATAGAGATAATATGGGTTAAAAGTCATGGAGACATAGACGGAAACATAACTGCAGACACTGAAGCCAATTCTGCTGCAAAATTAAACAAGCAACCAGATTACGCTAAATTCCCAATATCTTATGCAAAACGCATAATCCGAACAAACAATAAAAATATTTGGCAAAATAGGTACGAAAATTCTGAACAAGGACAACGAACAAAACATTTACTTCCCAAAATCGAAAATATTATAGAATTGGGATCTAAAATCGAAACAACATTTCATTTCACACAATACCTAACAGGACACGGTTACCACAAATCATATTTAAAACGATTCCATATAATTGAAAATGAGTTTTGTCCTTGCGATGACGCCACTCCTCAAACGCTTGAGCATCTCTTGCAGGATTGCCCTGCATTCAGCACCCACAGACATAATCATGAATCTATTTGCCACAACCTTAGAATACCACCTTATCAACTAGCTGAAATTATGACCAAAGAATCAACCCTAACTTCATTGGCTAAATTCATAGAAATAATCATCAATAGATTGAAATCATTTAATAACACCTAATATTTTATAATTTATTTACATAGAGATATTAAAAAAAATATATATATATATAATAAGTTACGTTAGGTTACATACATGGTACCTAATAGGTAGGTAACTTAAACAATTTTTATTTAGTCAGGTAATACAAACATACGAGTTTGTATTACCTGACTAACTACCTAATTTGGAAGGGGGGTGGAGTAAACGTATCCAATAGCGGAAACCCCAACCCTCTCCATGCATATATTCAATAGATATTACTTATTTGAATAATCAAAATATCATGTTATTATATATTTCTATATAGTGAATAAATAAATAAATTAAAAAAAAGGGTTCCTTTTTTCCTTTTGAGGTACTGAACCCTAAAAAGGATGAATTAATTCCAATCTAGCTAAGTCGATTGGTCGAAGTTCACCCTTAGCTTTTAGTTAACATGAATAAATTATATGCAATCTCTAATCTCATTAGCCATTACAGATCAATCAATCTAAGTAATTAGGATAGAGGTTAATACAGTAAGCTCCTAAGCAGTGTTTTTTATTTATTTCAGTTCTAAACATACATATACAGCCTTACTTATAATCCATGATTAAAATTAATACCTGCTTAATAATTGTTTAAAAAGCATGTTTACTTATAAACACTATTTAAAGTTAATCTGACAGCTACTTATTCGGTTCTTCAAGAGTTGATTAACTTTAAATAGTGTTTATAAGTAATAATTTTTTTTAAACAATTGTTAAACAATGTATTAATTTTAATCATCGATTATAAGTAAGGCTGTATATGCCTAACTTATAATCGATGATTAAAATTAATACTTTGTTTAACAATGAAGAACCGAATAAGTAGCCTGTCAGTTTAAACAACGTCGAAGGGTTGTTTAAATGCTTAATTAGGAAAATGGCGGAGCGAATTCCGAACAGATGATTACATTTCATACTGCGATGTTTGTAGGACTTTTTTTAAGGACTTTGGAATAGGCATTACCCCAATTTTAGCCAAATTTACGTTCTTTTTATGAATTCATTCAGCAATGTTTCCATATAAAAATATTTTTGGGTGTTTATAATGACGATTAGCTAATCACTGCTTAAATAACGTTTATAAGTAAAAAAAGTTAATCACTGATTAAGAGTTTAAATAATGATTAGTTAATATGTTGTTTAGTGGTTGATTAGTGTTTTTTTTAATAAGTAAGGCTGTTACCTAATCTGTACCTACAGTATTACCTGACTAACTACCTAATTTGGAAGGGGGATGGAGTAAACGTATCCAATAGCGGAAACCCCAACCCTCTCCATGCATATATTCAATAGATATAGGTACTTATTTGAATAACCAAAATACCATGTTGTTATATATTTCTATATAGTGAATAAATAAATAAATTTAAAAAAATCTATACCTACATATAATAAGACTGTAAAAAATTTGTGTCTGTACATTGGATATTTTTTGAAAATAATAATTGTAATGTGTTTTAGGATCGATACTGATGCCAAAACACCAATTTTTAGAATTTTTGTATGTTTGTCTGTGACTATGTTCAAGTATCACGCCATAACTACTGAAGGGATTTTGATGGGAGTTTCACTAGGAGATAGCTGAAATATCCGGACAGCTCATAGGCTATGGCGGTAGGTATATGATCCGAGCATAGAACTTTTTCTACGCAAACGAAGTTGCGGGGTACAGCTAGTACTCAAGTGTGAACTTGAGAGTGCTCTTGAGTGCTGATTTATGTTTATTAATACGGCATTACTCACGTGATACCCGATTACTAAACGCGTATTAAGTTAACAATAAGTATATTTTATTTATTCACTTCAATTTTTAAATTACATTTTATATTAGTAGTAGCGATGTTTATCTAGAGTAGGTATCGTTTGCCTACCTACTCACCCTCATGCGTGCAGGGTGCGGGCGGGGCGGCGGCTCTGGCATTCCATGCGGTGGACTCCACCAGGTGCGGCGATTGTCTCCAAATGTATTTACACCACAATTCACAACACACACAGTTATTGCACGATTTAGTCACCGAACCGAGTATTAATTTCAGGGCAGGTTATATTTCTACACCGATACCGTTATTATTATCATTACTCATCAATATCTAACCCTCTTACTTATAAAAAAACCACTAATCAAGCACTGAGCAACATATTAACTAAATCATTATTTAAACTCTTAATACGTGATACCTTTTTTTACTTTTAAACGTTATTTAAGCAGTGATTAGGTAATCGTTATTTTAAACACCAAAAAATATTTAGGTACGGTAACACTGTTGAATGAATTCAAAAAAAATCGAAAATTTGGCCTAAATTGGGGTAATGCCTACTCCAAAGTCCTTAAAAAAGTAATCAGCAGTATCAAATGGAATCAGCTGTTCCGAAATCGGTCCGCCATTTTGTTATTTAAGTATTTAAACAAGCCTACGACGTTGTTTAAACTGACAGGCTACTTATTCGGTTCTTCATTGTTAAACAAGGTATTAACTTTAATCATGGATTATAAGTAAGCCTGTATATGTATATTTAGAACTGAAATAAAAAAAACTCTGCTTAGAAGCTTACTGTGTATAAATTAACCTCTATCCTAATTACTTAGATTGATTGATCTGTAATGGCTAATGAGATTAGAGATTGCATATAATTTATTCATGTTAACTAAAAGCATCAAGCCTACGACGTTGTTTAAACTGACAGCTACTTATTCGGTTCTTCAGGAGTTGATAAATTTATCACTATCAAAACAAAGTATTAATTTTCAGCCTTACTTATAAGTTATTACGTATACCTACTTTATGTTCTCGTAGATGGAGGCACTTTTCTTCATGCCTGAAACGTAAATTACCAGACAAAACAAAATTACCGTAGAAAATTTTGTAAATTTTCGTTAATTGAGACTGCTTCTTTGAAAGTGGCCATCGATCGCCAATTTGTGCTTCGTTTTTGATATCAAGAGGCTGGACGGACGGTCCGTATTAGCCATTTAACGACCTAACGTAGTTAACTTTAACAGAGCACCCCCAGAGTGGGGGTGACTTTAGGTAACGTAAGCTTCAATAGCGGTCGCTAGCGGGAAATCACGACGAACGTTGGCATAGAGGAAATTTACAAGGCTTCGTATACGCGTATTTTCAGTTTTCCTACGAAGGCTACGGCACTAACTACTAGAATTAAACGTCTGAAAAATATATAGCAATCTTGGGGTGTCTATTTAGAGACTGATGAATACCGATACACGAATGGACAAACTTCGCTCGATAGAAAAAAATCGCAAACATGGGGTATGTTTGCAATTTTTTTCTATTTTCTAAGCTATGTACGCAATCTTTATTAGGATAAATACTATTTTTCAATTATATAATACATGGCATAATTGCGACAAGCTAAGTTGTAGTTCACAAATATGCCAAAAACGGCCGTTTTTCGCAATTATGCGAACTACAACTTACCGAAATTGTATCACGTTATAAATAAGCGTTATTAGTATTTATCCTAATAAAGATTGTGTTCATAGCTTTTTTAATAAAATTGATTATATTGGAAGATATTATATTTTAAGATTGGCGGCGCTAATTGGCTCATGACAGGACTCTGGTCCTTAAAGAAAAGCTTATTACAGAATAGTTTTATTAGACATATACATAGTTAAACCCATGTTTTTGTTCCTTTCACACTTCGTTAAAAAAGTTAAGTTAAAAAGGGACGGAAGAGGCTAACTTTAGACATCTAACAAATAAGTAAAAATAAAGAGTCGATGATAAGATAATAGGTTGTCGTAAGTTTCGAATCGTCACCTCATTTGTCAACAAAGATTTATCGGGCCCCCACGCCCGTGGGCTCAGTTTCCCACGACTCGCACCTGGCTGTGCGGGGGTCGACGTTCAGTGCCCGGTGTTCGTATAAGTATAAAGGTGTCCCTAATTGCAGACTTTGCAAGGAGCAGAGTTATTCAGTAAGAAATGCCCATTAAGGAAAAAAAATTGCTCGTCCTTGGAGAGAGACTAAAGCAGGACTTTCCAACCGGTGGGGCGCGCCACCCTGGGGAGCGTGAAGAGATCACAAGGGCCTTGTTTTTGATATTAAAAAAAAATAGTCTTAATCTTAAATGACATTGCCACATTTCAATGCTTTGCCCCACCTACAAAACTACGAGACCATTTAAGCTGTACCTATCATTTTGTTGGGGACTTATTTCATATTTATATATGGTTTCATATTGCATAATCATAATCAGTATCATTTTCTACTACTCTCGCAACTCCTATAGAAGAATAACAAAAACAATGAATAATTCGCTTCGATTTCTTACTATTTTCTAAATTCTTAATAAAGCTGTTTTTTTCGACTCGCTAGATGTACAAAACTTTATTTTAAGCCAATAATTTTAATAAAACACGGGGATATTTTTACATTTATTCGTTATCTTGTACATTATGCGGTTGATGGTGGGGCAGGATCTGGCATTGTCATTTTTCATTATGTTCTAATGGCTTGTTCTATCTAGCATTCCCTGCTTCATGTTACCACCACATAAACACAAACAGGCTGGAATAGATTGGTCAAAAGCAATAAAGGTCTGGTAGCCGGGTGCCTTGTTGACATTACAAGAAGTGACTGACATATTCAGTTCATGCGACAATATCAAAGCCTATTCCCGCACGGAAATATTTTTACATTCATTCGTTATCTTGTTCATCTAGCGGTTGATGGTGGGGCAGAATCTGGCATTGTCATTTGACTTTGACAGTGACAACAAGGGAGGAAGCCTGTCCCCATATACAATATTCTTTTAGGATCTCTCCACAGAGCGGAGCGAAATTTTTTCCTTCATGACTACACCAATTATTCGTTTCCCTATAGTTTTCTAACTTGTTAGATGTTTCTGAACTGTCAATAGCAGAGTCCCGAGTGCTTTGTTCATGGAATATCAAAGGCGATTTGCCAAGGCAATTAAGAAACCTGTACAAAGTTCAATTTTATAATAATTTTCACTATTTTATAAATAAAAACGAACAAAAGGTATTCCAATTACAATTGTGTTATTATCTCTATTTTTCTTTTGTAAGTACATATTTTATATATATATATAGGGTCCGTGCCTCAAAAGGAACCCTTATAGGATCACTTTGTTGTCCGTCTATCAAGACTCAAGACATAACTCAGAAGCGTACTAGTGGGTGAGACGCAACTCTTGAATATAGCTCGAAAGCCTGGAAACTGCAGATCTAGCATACTAAATAAATAAATAAATAAATAAGTCAAATAATTAAAATTAAAGTATTAGGTTTTTTTTAATATATATATTTACTAGAACCTATTTAAAAAAAAAATTACCTATGACATATTATATAAAACAAATACAGTATTAGGCTTGTATATATTCCAGTGAAGGAAATCGTTGCAAAAAATTTAAATATGAAACTCCAAAGTACAGTAATGATGCACATCATTTTTTTATAGTTGAATTTATATGTTTTTATGTTATTTTTATTTTTCCATAAATTGTTTAATTTACTTAAACGCTGTGCAGAATTAATGTCACAAGCCTAACCATCTATTTAATTTTGTCGAATGAATTCAAGGCCACCCTGTATTGTTCTTTAAGGAACCGTTCATACGAACAACGTTCGTCGACTAAATAATCATAGGCAATAGATTATCGAATAATAATTCTTTCGAACAAACGTCCATTACACAGACTTTCGAAAAATAATTTCGGGGTCATTCTACAATCGGTCAAGTAGTTTCTCTGACAATCTAAACCCAATGAAGGTGATTTTTATATTTTTATGACTTCTTTAGAGGTCACAGTAAACTTTACAACCGTCTGTAAAGTCACGTAATCGTGGGAATCAAAGCCAGGCCCTTGCGAATCGCCCTCCGCCTGCTAAGCAAATCCTAGACGCGGAGGGGAAAACATTCTCACGACAGCCACACCTGCGCGCGCGCAACGCGCTAAACTACGAGTGTTGCCAACCCTACGAGACTGAAACACAGCGAGTCTGTAGATTTTTGAAAATGGCGGTAACGTGACTGTTGAATAATTATTTGATAATTTTAGTTATGTTGTATGTAGAAGATAGGAATTAGAAGAGACCTTCGCCCATCTGTATAATGATTAAGAGCCTTCATAGAGCCAACTAGCGCCGCCAATCTAAAAAAAATAATATCTTCCAATATAATCAATTTTTATTAAAAAAGCTATTTACGAAATGTTTATTACGATAAATACTATTTTTTAAATGCTTATTTATAACATGATTCAATGTCGGTAAGTTGTAGTTCTTGTCGCAATTATGCCATGTATTGTATATTGAAAAATAGTATTTATCGTAATAAACATTTCGTAAATAGCTTTTTTAATAAAATTGAATATATTGGAAGATATTATTTTAAGATTGGCGGCGCTAGTTGGCTCTATGAAGGCTCTGAAGGATGACAATTATTTTATATCAAGTACCTAAGTATGTGTTAAAAAGTTACGTATCATAAGACTGAATTTCAAATTCAAACATATTTATTTGTAGAAACGGGTTACAGTGAGATCTTGGTAAAGTTATAAGTTTCTCCAAATCTAGAGTCTAGATGGGCAAGATTCGGAGAAACTTATAGGTCTAGATTCTAGAGACAAAATTTTTTCATTGAAAATGGTAATTTATCGTAATGTCAATGCCATAAAAGATGCATATAAATTAAAAATAGACCATTTCATAAGACCTATGAACAAAAGGCCAAATATCAGAACTCCGAATGTTCATTTGACCGAAAGTTTAGAATCCCGAATAGACTTTTGGCCGAAAGAAAGTAGGTTACATATATTGCGAGTGAGTTGGCTAAAAAAAATTAATATTTAAAAATGACTTTTGTTTATATTTGCATTAATTTATTTAAAGATATACCAAAAATCTGCAGTTTCGAGCTAGATTCAAGAGTCCTATTACATAGCTTTGTAATGCTGCTTTGTCTAGGATATTTGGAAAAATCAAATCCAGAAAACGGTCATGCCATTGAAAAAACAGCAAAATACTTTTAAAGTACGGTTGGCAACACTGTACAAGCTGTTTCTTTCTCCTTCGGCTGCCTTGCTCCTGCGCCTGCGCCGCCCCATCAAAGTAAGCGCCCTCCGCCCCTGTGCGGAATCTAAATAATAATAATAGTCATTATTACTTTTACTTGTAGTAATGAGGGGGTTTAAATTATATTTAAAAAAAACTGACTGGAGTATAGTCGCCATCTGGGAGTAACTGGGAATATACCTGTTCCATATTTTGGTTTTCGAAAAAAAAAAATTATGTCTCATAGACCAGCAACATTTCCATGTCTTTTAAAATTAAAATTTCGTCTAAACTGTAATAGTTATTCAAACAAAATATATATCAAAATGTAAGGAATTATAAATAAAGCTTGTTTAAAAAAAATTCAATTTTTGTTGGTGTATTTTTATTTCCCTGCCAAAATTCATCCAAAATTAATAAAAATACAAATATGGAGTCACTGTGCCGTGCTCTTCACTCCGCCGCTGCGGGACATCTTCTGTCTCGCGCTTGAGTTTGACAGCTGGCAGCCTCTTAATTAATACTGGGAAACTTAACAAGAACGAGGACGCAAAGAGGAATGTTTTTTATTATTATTAAATAAAGTTCCATAATATGACATTTTATTCACATTACGATCTAGCCTAAATACAATAAGACTAATAAGTAATTTGATTTTGACCTAAATTTCTATAAATTGACACTTATATCTAAGAGTTAGTCCAACGACATTACTTAGAGTCTATTAAGGGCGATCACTTTGTTCACGTGTCTACATTCGCGCACTATCACTACGAATTGTTTTCACTACACTACACTAACTCAAAAGGTTTGGTTCTTTTCAGTCTTCTCACTATGCCCGTGTTGTCGAGGAATATAGCAAGTATTTTAATAAAAGAGGTCCAATAATAAGTCTTGCATTCTATAATACCTATCTGCTTCTAAAAGTATCGACAGCTCATTACTGCAGGACAGTGGTTCCCAAGTAGTCGTACGCGGTACCCCCCGAGATTAAGGCTTTGTATGCGTGGATTTTCAGTTTTTCTATGAAGGCTAGAAACTAAGTACTAAAATTAAACGTCTGAAAAAATTTATAGCAATCTTGGCAATTTAGAGACTGATGAATACCGATACCGATTGGACAAACTTAGCTCGATAGAAAAAAATCGCAAACATACCCCTTCCATGTCTTTTAAAATGAAAATTATATCTAAACCGAAGTAGTTATTCATACAAAATATATATCAAAATGTAGGGTACTATAAATACGAGATTGTTGGCGTATTGCTGTATTTTTATTTCCCTGCCAAAATTCATGAAAATACGAATATTGAGGCACTGCACATTGCTCTTCAGCCGCTGCGGGTCATCTTCTGTGTCACTCTTGCTTTTGACAACCATCATCATCAGCCTATTTATATTGGCCCCACTGCTCGGGCACAGACCTTCCCTTACACGAGGGAGCTCGGGCCATGGTCCACCACGCGGGCCCAGTGCGGATTGGCGGATCACATGCTTTAGAAATTTTTTTCTTCTTCTAGGGCATGCAGGTTTCATCACGATGTTTTCCTTCACCGTTTTGAGAGCACTCGGTAAATGTACGTAAGTTTTTCCGTCGAAAAAACCGGGGATACCTCATTGGTACATGGCTGCCCTGGCTGGGAATCGAACCTGGGACCTCCGTATCGCAAGTCCGTTGACCCAACCACTGTGCCACCGAGCTCCCAACAACCATAAGCGCCTTAATTTAACTTTTTTAGTACCTACGTAAAGCGTGTTTTTAGTTTTCTTAACTATTAATTTAATTGAAGTGGTACGCAGGAAGAACTATTTGAGAACCGCTGCTGTATGCTGTAGGTCCTTCAATCACGAAGGCCAACGAACGTTTCTTAAGTACTTACACAGAGCACCCCCATAAGATAAGATAAATATTCTTTATTGCAAAGTAAAAGGAATTACACAAAAGAAATATGCTAATACAGTTAGTATCACAATTGGCGGTCTTATCGCTTAAAGCGATCTCTTCCAGACAACCTTTGTTTACAGAATTCAGCGGATGAATAGGTAGCTTGTTGAGCAATAATTAAATATATATCGATACCTAACTGGTACCTACTTGAATACAACGAAGTAACAATTTACATGATACTTAAACAATAATGTAATTAGATACATAATAAATAGATATATAAAAATACTTATCTAGCTAATAGACACAACCTACTCGCCGTAAGTATATTATTTATTATATTTAAAGCCAACAACGTTTTCTTAGACTTAGGCACTTGTTTGCTCAGTACATAGGACATAAACTCGCGCCAGTCTCCTATAGGGCGTAGACAGAGACGATAGAAATCCATCTTCCCTATCTCGCATCCACAGACTACTTACCCCATAGACCTGCCATATAGGGCGCCCGTGTCTGCCCGCACATGAGCGCAAAATTGCATCGCGACACGCTTAGAGATATTATCGAACGCATCTCTTTAATACGGCCCCTGCCCCCCGCTTCGTCTCTATGCGCTATTCGTTGATATAATTTTTCGCTTGCAAATGACTATGCCAGATTCTGCCCCACCATCAACCGCAAGTTGTACAAGATAACGAATAAATGTAAATATATCTCCGTTTTTTAATAAAATTATTGGTTTAAAATAAAGTTTTGTACAAGGAGCGATTCGAAAAAAACAGCTTAATTAAGAATTCAGAAAATAGAAAATCGAAGCGATTTATTCATTGTTTTTGTTATTCTTCTATAGGAGTTGCGAGAGTAGTAGAAAATGATACTGATTATGATTATGCAATATGAAACCTGTAATTAAGTCCCCAACAAAATGATAGGTACAGCTTAAATAGGCACGTAGTTTTGTAGGTGGGGCAAAGCTCCATTGAAATGTGGCAATGTCTTTTGTATCAATTTCATGTCTATTGGGTAAGTGGTCTGTGCTCGCTTCCTTCCCCTTCGTTTGTCCGCTTTTCGCCACTACGTGGGCCATAGCGAGATGGGTAGATGGTACCTACTTGACAATTTTTTTTTTGCCTGAGTTTTTGTCCTAACTTTACACTGTCTATCTTTGTTAAAAACATCAAGTTGCAAAATGGCCAGAAGGCTTACCGGTAGACTAACTTTAAATTACGTATGCTGTTATTCATAAACCTAGTTAAACCTCACTTCCCTTAAATCGCGTTTAATCCCTTTCACACTTCGTCAAAAATGTTATGGTAGAAATAGGCAGAAGGCTTAAACGGTGGACTAACTAACTGGATGTAGAAATACAGCGCAAATCTTTAAACTATGTCTTAAAGTTTATTTTTTAAAACCGCCCAACTTTATGTCACGTTTATCGCTAAGGGCCGTAATAGTGTGCAATAAGCTTGTTCAAAACTCAAACTCAAACTCAAAATTTTTATTTGCGAGAATACAGTCATATTATAAAATGGTCTTATGATAAAGTTGGTCATAGTATTCAACCTGCATGCAGGTGTGCAAACATAATTATCTAACTAGCTGAAATCTATACAAATTCAAATGATAGTCCCTGTCTTGTGATTCATATATTCCGTAACTTTGTAAAAACAGCTTTCCAACAGCCAATTTGTTAGGCTAATCTTAAATTGAGTCATATTAAGTATTTTTATATTGTCTGGTAGATTATTATACAGAAGCACACACATGTTATATGCATTTACTTTATAAATATATTTCTTACAAGGAGGTTGATATAGAAGGTTTCTGTATTGACTTCTAGTTCGTCCTGTGAAAGCGTCTGTGTATTTTCTAAAATAAACTGGATGAGACTTGACGAACATACAAGCATCTTTAATGTACAAACATGGCAGCGGCAGTATATTAAATTTTCTGAATAGAGGTTTGCAACTCTCCAAGTACCAAGCTCTGTCTATGGCCCGGATACACCTCTTCTGTATTTTGAAGACCCTATCCAGGTCCACAGAGTTTCCCCACAGCAAAAGGCCGTAACTCAGTATCGAAGAGACGTACCCGTGATATGCTGTTAGGGCAGCCTCTATGGAGATAGTCTGCCTTAGTTTCTTTAGTGCAAAAGCAAAACGGTCTAGTCTTTTGCAGGTTACGTCAACATGGTATTTCCAATTAAGATGATTATCTATATTTAGTCCTAGGAATTTAAACGTGTCAACCTTTTCTACTTTTGTTCCATTATGAACAATATCAATTGGCAAGGGATTAGTGTTGTAGGAGCGGAATTGCATTATTTTAGTTTTATTTATATTAATGTCTAGATTGTTATTGTTCATCCAGTCTATCACGTCCGACAAAGCCGTATTTACTGTTACTTGAAGAGAGTCCTTTGCGTCACCTTTGATGATAATAGTAGTGTCGTCAGCGAAAAGTAAGCATTTATGTGTAATGGCACTAGGAAGATCATTTATATACAGAATAAAAAGTAGAGGACCGAGTATGCTTCCTTGTGGCACGCCAGTTTTGTTAATCAGAAAATTTGATCTATACTTTTCCTTTACTAGCATCCTTTGCTTTTGTACAACCTTTACAATTTCAGTGCATTGCCTTCTACCTTTCAGATAACTTGCCAACCAGTTATACGCATTTCCTCTGATACCGTATAGTTCTAACTTGTTTAATAACAGTGTGTGGTCGACAAAGTCGAACGCCTTACTCATATCCAAAAATGCTGATATTATTGGATATGAGTCAAAGTCAAAAGACAAACTACTTTATTGCAAGTAAGCACGTTGTGTACATTTTGCACGTCAATATATTTTTTAAATTTACATTTACACCAGTTTGCAAGTTCAAAGTTATAGTCACGTTCTGCTCGGTATGCATTTCGCCCGACATCCATAGGCGCCATCCGGTGATGCGCTCACACTGAGACGTAAGTAAGATGCAATATGTTATCAGTACTTTCTCACGACATCGAATCGCTTAGCAAGTGAAACTTTAGCTTCTAACTACCTGTCTTATTAACAATAACAAGTGTAGGATAAACATAGGGTTGTGGATACTCAGAAAAAGAGCTTGCTTCAATACTCCATTTATTCCCGCTTATAGGAACTCTCAACAATTGATTATGTCGTAAATGTAGTAACCCCCTTATTATAGGAACTCTAAACTTGGTTATAGCGTAAATGTAGTAATTTAGGAATAGTATAGCCTCGACAGAGGCTACATATTTGTGCCGTTTGGGGTAGAGACGCTGGGTCCGTGGGGGCCGGGAGCGATGGACATTTTGAAAGATCTGTCGGCGCGGCTCGTGGAGTCCACACGTGACCAAAATACTGGCCTGTATTTCGCCCAAAGGATCAGCCTGGCGATCCAGAGGGGAAATGCCGCCAGCATTTTGGGCACGTTGCCGGACAACGGGGATCGGTTGAATTATCAGTGGGGTGATCGCGACTTCCAATCGTTATCGTAATCGCTTTCAATTTGACACATGGACGCTATACATTGCTGCTTTGTTTTTGCAAGTTTTAACAAACGACTACGTAACGCAGCAATGTATATCGTTCAAGTGTCAAAATGAAAACGATAACGAAAACGATTGAAGTGGCGGTCACCCCTCTGTAATGCTAAGCCATTCGGATAGTTCAACCGACCTATTGCATGTATAGTTTTTAGTTTATATTTTCTAGGTTAATATTATAATAGTTATTTATATTTTTTATTGTTTTCGAAATAAATATCCCATGGAATAGGTTATGGCTGGATGCTAAAAAGAAACAGAGAAACATAGCAACTCAGCAGTATCTTTCAGAAGAAAACAAATTAAAATTATAGATTTCAAATTTCACTTATTTTTCATTTACTTCGATCTCATCGAATTTTGCATTACTAAATCTAAGTACTAGAGTCATTGATCTCCTATAAACAACTATATACACAAAGGTCTTACAAACGTCCAAATAAGGGTCCATTGTTAACGTCCAAATATATCCAATATAGCAATTGACGTCCATTCATCCGTTTGAACCTTCTGTGCGCTCGGACATTTTTAGAGGGCAGACTGTGTATCTAGTTGTTTATAGGAGATCAATGTATACTATTGATGCTAAGGCGTCAGTCAGCCCTGCTAGGTAAGGTGTCATTGTATTTCGTTTTAGTTTTGTAAGAGCTCGTCTGTAACACTAGAGACAACTTAATTGACAAGGTCTAAATTTACCCCCCCCCCCTGTATTATATTTTTTAAGAAAGTATAGGTAAAATTAAGAGACCCATATTTTTTCTTTTATTAAAATAGTTGTTTATAGGAGATCAATGCGTATATACAATTAAGACGCATATTTTGTACACATGGCAATTATGCCAAATACGACCTTTATTACCTGACGATCATTTTTACAAATATGACTATATTTGACATAATGTACTACCTATATTATTGTATAGTATTTTATTATGTAAAAATGAAATAAAGAAATCTAAATCTACGCAAATACGAATAGCCAAGTGAAGTAGCATTAGGCTATCAAAAAGTACTGCACAAAAGCTGGTTTCACAACTGTCCGGGACTTGCGGGCCGCCAGTAGTTGCACGTAAAAGTTATGGGGAACAATATTTCTCGTCACCAAAATTTATATTTGTCATCAAGTCGTATCACCTAATAAATAGATCTATCGCCACGAAATATTTTCGTTCTCAGATAAACAAAAAGTGATCCCAGGTTTGAATTATCAAATTAATGTTAATATATGTTTAAAATAAGAGATGGATTACCAATAAAATTGTAGTGCATTAGATGAATATAAACTTCGTTCTTATAATAATAGTTTTATTACATAAATAATAGCTTTGTGCTCAGAATGGTAGATCTGTCACCAAATAAATCGATTATCGATCCCTGACTGCGACTCCTTTTTATTTTATTATGCAATTTGCTCTTTACGACGTTCTAGTGCCTCATAGAGTGTCTCCGTTCCGGAAGCTTGTAACTGGGTCCGCGTACAACTGTGAAACCAGCCTTACAGTCCGTATATGACCGTTCCATCCAAAATATATGAGAGGCAAAAAGTCCGCCCGTAAACTATTTGCCTAATGGGTCCACAACCTAAATGTCCAAAATACTTTTTAAATCCTCGCAAGAATTTTAGGGGTTCAAAATGGCAATGCTGACAATATTTGCACACGTGTTAGTTCTGAAAGAATGATTATAAGTAACCCTTTGCCGATTTATTGTAACAAAGAACACTTGTTCATTAATCGGTAAAGGGGCATGACCAAATATACATGCCAATAAACCGGCCAAGTGCGAGTCGGACTCGCGCCCCGAGGTCCGTTCTTTTCTTTTCTCGTGTGGTATAGTGACCAAACCTCTGAAATATAATCTGAGTTCGAGAGCCTATAATAAGCGCGCGCGCACGTTATAATATTAAAAGCGTAAATAATTTATTTGAAATAACGTAGTGATAATATGTACTGCTTAAGGATTACTTCAAATATCAGAGACTGGATAGTTTAATATGTGATTTATAAATAAAAGCTGACTGACTATAATTTTAGAATTAAATCTATAGTGAGCCATTACTACAACTTATTATATATAAACTGATATCACTTACTTATATTGTTAAAGTCGGCAATTAGACCGACAGTTTTGACCGATTTCGACGGTCTTTTTCAAGGTGAGCGCGCCACGCCCGCGTCGCCGTTGACGTTTCTTCGCGCACTGCGGATGAGAAACTGTCGGTCTAATTGCAGACTTTAACAATATAAGTGAGTGATATCCGTTTATATATAATAATCTGATTATAATTGCCTATTTATTTTTTCCACGAAAATATGACCTTATATGGAAGTTTCGGTTTCGGCCGAAACTAAGACCGTCTCCGAAATTGGGTTTCGGTCCTAAAACGTTGTTTCGGTCGAGCACTATCGACTTTTATCTAAAATTCAAACAAATTGGTAGAGACTAGAGACGTCATGTCTGAGCGGTGTCTGCGATGTAAATATGGCTTACTGCTTTATTAATTACTCATTCCTTGCTTCATGTTTTTAATAACCAGTCCTGGGGGCCTACCACCATCTTTAAAAAAAAAACAGTAGTTAGGTATGTGCCTATATAATTATTCTTTATTTATAACAAATCAATAACATATTTACGTAAACAAAAAGATGATTTAAAAAATTGAAAAATAAAATACTTAAAAAATAAAATTCTAAAAATGTACCTACTTGTTTATATCATGTTGCATGAACGTTTTTACTCTGACTCGTATCACCCAATAAAGAAATATTATTTTTATTTATTTATAACAAATGACAATGCCAGATTCTGCCCCACCATCAACCGTATGATAATGAATAAATGTAAAAATATCTCCGTTTTCTATTAAAATTATTTGTTTAAAATAAAGTTTTGTACATCAAACTCGTAGTAAGAAATCGAAGCGAATTATTCATTGTCTTTGTTATCATTTTCTACTACTCTCGCAACTCTTACTGATTATGATTATGCAATATGAAACCTGTAATAAGTCATCAACAAAATGATAGGTCAGTGGTCACGTAGTTTTAAAGGTGGGGCAAAGCGTCATTGAAATGTGGCAATGTCTTTTAATTTAAATAACAGCGAGAAAGAAACTTTTTTAAGATTGCTAGAATTGCCGTAAAAACATATAAATTGCTTGCTGTCAAAAAGTCGGTCATGGTACGAAACAGTGTGCTGAGCTTCCATACAACGTCACTTAACGGGGGATTCCCAGGAATTTGTATGGGTTTAGGTTACCCATGGCCTCTATTTTTGAAAATGGAAGCATGCAATTTTTATATAAAAAATACCATAAACCGTTAAATCGCCGGGTTTCGGAAGCGAAAATGAAGAAAATAACAAATAATATTTCGTGCACACACGCGATAATGAAATTTGTTGGTACGAAGTACAACACAAAATTGAGTGAATGCTTTGCGATGACGTCACAAAACAAAATAATATTGCAACAGTATTATAATAAGCTTACTTATTTACACAACTTTGTTGCTTTTGGTGTCGAGACCCTCGGCCCGTGGGGTCCCGGCGCTTGGTCGCTTTATAAAGAGCTTAGCAAACGAGTAGTAGATGCCACTGGTGACCCAAGAGCTGGCAGCTACCTCGCGCAACGGATTAGCATCGCGATCCAGCGAGGCAACGCTGCCAGTGTCTTGGGTACTCTTCCTGCAACTAAATTTTTTAAAAATAGTTTAGATTAGGTTTTTTAAATATTGAATGGTTCTTTTTTATTTTATATTGTACCTTTTTGAAATAAACAAAATAAGCTTACTATTTTATTTAATTTTCACCGGAAAACCAACAGAATACATGTACTACAATAGTAACACAAAGTCAATTACAATAAGCTTACTTTAAGGACGTCATGGTTCGAAATAGCGAAGTAATATTGCTATAAGAGATGGTGGTAAGGCCCCTGCACTGTGAAAGCATTTTAGAGAAATTAAATTGTTACAGGAGTTTTAGTCAAGTGTTGTAAAACTGGAAGGGTCCGTAATAGGTTCTGCCAAGGACAGTCACCGAGGCGATTAATACGATAAACAATCTCGTAAAAATAGCGAGAAGCGAATATTGTAAGAAACATTTATAGTTTGAAGCATGTACAGGTAGGGTTCCCAACTTTATGTACAGTCGAAGACAGAGATAAGTATACAGGGGGCCTTAATAAGGCTGAGATTTTTCAAAAACTACTGGATCGAATTTAGTAATTATTTTACAGTTACATAGTTTAACTTTTAAATATACAACAGTATATTTAGCTATACAGCGGGGCAACGCAGCCAGCCTTTTGGGCACGCTGCCAATTGTGGGGGACCTGGGCCAAATTTTTTATCTTTAAAATTTTTATTTGTACATATAGTTTTAGTTTATTTCTTTTAGTTTTTAATGTTACTTGTAATTTTAGATTTAATTAATTAAACAACAAATAGTTACTTTTAAATTATTTGTATTATTATTTATGTTTTTTTTTTATGACATCTGATTAATAATAATTTTATTAATAATGAATTGACCATGAATTGTATAGTGCATTGGTGTTTGACTGTAATGCTGTACTTTTTTTTGAATAAATAAATAAATAATAGTTTTCACTTTTATCTATCAAACAGTGAAAGAATTTTTGCAATAGGTCAAGTAGTTGAGAAAATCTCAACCTTAAAAACTCTCCTGTACACCTTTCTCTGTGTTCCACCGTACGATAAAAAGGGCCTTCCATGAGCCAACTAGCGCCGCCAATCTTAAAAAAATAATATCTTCCAATATAATCAATTTTATTAACAGCCTTCCATGAGCCAACTAGCGCCGCCAATCTTAAAAAATTAATGTCTTTCAATATAATCAATTTTATTAATAAGTTATTATTAAATAATAAAAAAAACGCCTTCAAAAAAATAAACAAAAAGGAACTAAAAAGCATAAAATAATTAATTAATTACATCTACATACGAATATTGAAATAAAATATTATTGCTATGTACCTACTGATCTCTTTTAAGTCGGTGCCAAGCCAAAGCGCGCGCGTGTTATATGTATGTGATGCGGCGGGAGCGGGAGCGGGGCGGCGACGAAAGTAGTAAGTTACGTATCCCTATCGTATACCTATTTGGCTTGGCACCGACTTAAAAGAGATCAGTAGGTACATAGCAATAATATTTTATTTCAATATTCGTATGTAGATGTAATTAATTAATTATTTTATGCTTTTTAGTTCCTTTTTGTTTATTTTTTTGAAGGCGGTTTTTTTATTATTTAATAATAACTTATTTTTTGCTTTTTAGTGGTGTAAATATATAATATGTAAGTATGTAACTTGAAAGATTATAAGTGACAGTCTATGTTTACCTATAATATTTGAAGAATTATCCCCCAACTCCTAATCGTTAAGGAGTTATACCTTCCATCATCAGCTCACCAACATGAGATGATCACTACTAGACGCAAATACTTGAATAGCTGTAGAAAATATATGAAATACGTTATTTGTGCCTAACATTTCAAGAATTCCCTCTATTTCTCCAGGACCCCATCATCAGATCCTGACTTGATGACTATGAGACCACCTGGGAGGTATACCCTTTCAAACTTTAAAGATTATAAGTAATACTGCCTAAGTTTGCCTATAATATTTAAAGAATTATACCCCAACTCTTAATCGTTAAGGAGTTGTACCTTCCATCATCAGCTTACCAACGTAAGTTGATGACTACCAGATGTAAATACTTGCATAGCTTTAGAAAATATATGAAACACGTTATATGTGCCTATAACATTTGAAGAGTTCCCTCGATTTCTCCTGGATCCCATCATAATATCCTGACCTGATGACTATGGGACCACCTGGGAGGTATACCCTTTCAAACTTGAAAGATTAAAATTTACGTCCTAAGTTTGCCTATAATATTTAAAGAATTATATCCCAACTCTTAATCGTTAAGGAGTTGTACCTTCCATCATCAGCTTACCAACGTAAGTTGATGACTACCAGATGTAAATACTTGCATAGCTTTAGAAAATATATGAAACACGTTATATGTGCCTATAACATTTGAAGAGTTCCCTCGATTTCTCCTGGATCCCATCATCATATCCTGACCTGATGACTATGGGACCACCTGGGAGGTATACCCATTCAAACTTGAAAGATTAAAATTTACGTCCTAAGTTTGCCTATAATATTTAAAAAATTATACCCCAACTCTTAATCGTTAAGGAGTTGTACCTTCCATCATCAGCTTACCAACGTAAGTTGATGACTACCAGATGTAGATACTTGCATAGCTTTAGAAAATATATGAAAAACCTTATATGTGCCTATAACATTTGAAGAGTTCCCTCGATTTCTCCATGATCCCATAATCAGATCCTGACCTGATGACTATGGGACCACCTGTGAGGTATACCCATTCAAACAAAAAAAGAATTTTCGAAATCGGTCCAAGCGTCTTCGAGTAATCAGGTAACATACATAAAAGAAAAAAAAAAAAAAAAAAATATTTCGACGAATTGATAACCTCCTCCTTTTTTTTGAAAGTCGGTTAAAAAAGCTATTTACGAAATGTTTATTACGATAAATACTATTTTTTAAATGCTTATTTATAACGTGATTCAATGTCGGTAAGTTGTAGTTCGCATAATTGCGAAAAACGGCCGTTTTTGGCACATTTGTGAACTACAACTTGCTTGTTGCAATTATGCCATGTATTGTATATTGAAAAATAATATTCATCAATAATATTAATACATATAATATTCCTTGCCACCGCCGGAGCGTCGGCCGTTCTAGAACCGAACGGTCTGGCGCGCGACGATGGCAAGAGGCCTGACGGCATGACGCTCATGCCCTGGACGATGGGACGGCCTTTGGTATGGGATGCTACTTGCGTCGATACCCTAGCGCCGTCCCATCTTCCAGGGACTGTTAATAAGGTCGGCTATGCGGCAGAATCTGCTGAAAACCTCAAACGGCGCAAATACGCAGGCCTCGGCGATTATTACGTATTTGAGCCGTTTGGGGTTGAGACGCTGGGACCATGGGGGCCGGGAGCACACCGCCTAATGAGACAGATATCACGGCGCCTGGTCGAGGCCACGCGTGACCAAAGGGCTGGCGGCTACTTTGCCCAACGGGTCAGCCTCGCTATACAGCGAGGCAACGCCGCCAGCCTTTTGGGCACATTGCCAATTGTGGGGGACTTGGCGCAGGTTTTTTATATATAATTTTGTTTAAATAGGTTAGTTTTAATGTTTTTATTACCTTTCCATGTATTTTAAGCTTTATTAATAATATACCCCTTTTCCTAATAAACATTTTGTAAATAGCTTTTTTAATAAAATTGATTAAATTGAAAAATATTATTTTTTCAAGATTGGCGGCGCTAGTTGGCTCATGGAAGGCCCTGAGCTACACCATACCTTCCTAGCCTTCCTGTCACCACACATGACCCTTGTGGGAAATGTGCCGTTTCAAGATGCACTGTAATTGTCTGCGGTTATCCGCATACGCCGGGATATCTTGAATTAAGCTAGTTAGGCTATCTAACTATCTATTAGGTATTATGTAACTCCACCACCACTACACCAGAGGTTCTCAAACTTGTTTCGTCTACAATCATTTATCAGCAACCCATTTTTTTACTTTACCACAGTTATTTATTTTATTAACGGACACGACAGTTCGTCATTTGCCAATGTCATGTTACAGAAAATTCAATAAGTATATAATAGTCTTCTATCATCTATGTTCCCCCAGGGGAGCCGCAGCAGCGTCTTCACCCTGGGTAGCCGCGTCATCACTCTGGACAAAGCAGCTCGACAGTCACGTTCACTCCCGAGCTTTTATTTATTTATTATGGAAAACATACAGCTTTAATGATACTTATGAATAGAGCCTAAAATTAACACATTAGCCAATAAAGTTTTCACTGCTTGAATGCAATGTAAAAATATCTCCGTCTTTTATTAAAATTATTGGTTTAAAACAAAGTCTTGTACATCTAGCGAGTCGAAAAAAACAGCCTAATTAACAATTCAGAAAATAGTAAGAAATCGAAGCGAATTATTCATTGTTTTTGTTATTCTTCTATAGGAGTTGCGAGAGTAGTAGAAAGTGATACTGATTATGATTATGCAATATGAAACCTGTAATAAGTCTCCAACAAAATGAGTACAGCGTAGTTTTGTAGGTGAGGCAAAGCTCCATTGAAATGTGGCAATGTCTTTTAATTTGTGCTATATTAGTCTGGTCTACGTTCTAAAATAATTCTGGAGCCCTTACCTCCCTCTAATCCTGCAGCACCCACAAGTTAGTTATTGCCCACTTTGAGAAAGATTGCTTTACATTGATCTATTTACTACTGATATTGTAGATAGATGTTCAGCCTCGGTATAAGCCACAGACCACTTATCCCATAGACATGAAATCGGTACAAAGCAAGCGAAAAATTATGTCAGGCGCTATTAGACGAAGCGGGGGGCAGGGGCGCCATATTGGTCGCGGTTGTATCACAGTTTCCCGTGGCTCGGCATGAATGGCACGAGGTGGAACACCCCAGGATGTTTAGTCGGTATGCTGCCCCTTCAGGGCGGTGATCCCGACATAACCAACACGCTCCCCCGGGCGTGGTGCCACATGATTTGCATGTTTTACCTGGGTTAAAAAAAAAAAAAAGAGGCGCCATATTAAACCTGTTTCGATATCTCAAGGTTACGCGTGTCGCGAAGCAATTTTGCGCTCATGTGCAGGCAGAAACGGGCGTCCTCCTGTTACAGGTCTATGGGGTAAGTGGTCTGTGACATAAGCAGTGTCGGATTATCCTAAAAGCAAACTATAGCTACGCTTGCCTGGGGGCGCGAACATGAAGCTTATGCATTAATATTGAATTACATAATTGAAATACGTACCTAAATAGAGATAAATCATCATCAGCAGTCTATTTATATTGCCTCACTGCTCGGGCACAGACCTTCCTTTACATCGAGGGAGCTCGGGCCATGATCCTCCACGCGGGCCCAGTGCGGATTGGAGGATTTCACATGCCTTAGATTTTCTTCTACGGCATGCAGGTTTCATCACGATGTTTTCCTTCATCGTTTTGAGAGCACTCGGTAAACGTTTTCCGTCGAAAAAACCAACTATAACTCATTGGTGCATGGCTGCCCTGGCTGGGAATCGAACCTAGGACCGTATCGCAAGTCCATTGACCCAACCACTGTGCCACAGATCTCTCTATGAATTAATGAGTGACATCACATTGATTTAAAAAAAAATAAACATCGATGATGGAAGTCGTGACATCGATATCAATAAAACAATATCGATACAACAATGGCTGTCTGTATATACAATCCTTTTGCCTCTCCCAAATGCGATAAAAATATCGATGTCATTATCGATGCTTTCTCATCATCGAACACCTAGTTTATCGGGGCCCAAATGACGCCACAGATAATCATGGCGGACGGTGTTTTTGATCGAGTTTGGAATGTTGCATTTTAAATTAAGGACGTTAGATTCGAAAACAGTTAAAAGGGTCTTTACAGTTGTCATCCCATGTCTTAAGAGCCTTCCATGAGCCAACTAGCGCCGCCGATCTTAAAAAAATAATATCTTCTATCTTTATAAACAAGCTATTTACAAAATGTTTATTACGATAAATACTATTTTTTAAATGCTTATTTATAACGTTATTTAATTTCGGTATTATTTTATTATTAATTATTATATATAAACGGATATCACTCACTTATATTGTTAAAGTCGGCAATTAGACCGACAGTTTCATGACCGACAGTTAGATGAGCGCGCACAGAGGGCGCTCATCCGCAGTGCGCGAAGAAACGTCAACGGCGACGCGGGCGTGGCGCGCTCACCTTGAAAAAGACCGTCGAAATCGGTCGAAACTGTCGGTCTAATTGCCGACTTTAACAATTGCTGAAGGCTCGAAGAGGGAGCGTTCACCTCTCTGCCCCCTTGCTCTTCAGTATGTGACAACTTTTTTCGACTCTTGTCCGCAAATATTGGCGATCGCGTAACTCTGATAAGAACACGATGGCTCGCACGACGCGCAGAAAGCCGCTTGTGAGAATTTTGAATAACTAAAACCATGCATTTAGATTTTCGACGCTTAAATGGATGTAGGCATGAAATGACATTGCCGTTCACTGGTTGGCGTGAAAATTGTGGCGTGAAGAAAACGCGGCGGGGTACTGAGTGGACAAGCTTTTAACGGAAACTAATGATATAACAAAACAACCCATCATCACAACATATAAACTGTTTTATTTTCATTACTTTATATTATAAATAAAGTATTGAAAATCACTCTCAGCGAGTGCCACTAAGATTCCTTGAAGAGAAGATAGTCATCGCGCGCACTTCCGGGCGATATAGGCTTCAGCGCGTTTCTTCGAAATCAAACTCGGAGAAATAAGGACATTATTTCTCTGAGAAATCAAACAAGCTTTTTTATTTCTATTATATTTATGTCCACTGATATTTAAACGTATATTTATTTACTCTATTTATTTATTTTATTAATGGACTCGACAGTTTGTCATTTGCCAATGTCATGTTACAGAAAACTCAATATATTCAATAGTCTTCTATCTTCCTCCAGAGGAGTCGCAGTAGCGTCTTCACCCTGGGTAGCCGCGTCTTCATGTCTTCATCCAGAGGAGACGCCGTAGCGTCGTCACTCTGGACGAAGCAACTCGACAGTCAAGTTCACTCCCGAGCTTGTAGCGGGAACTCTTGATAAAAGCTTGAAACCTCAGATTTTGCTCAAATTATCCAACATATTCACCATACTGTCACTCGCAAACATTTTCTGAGATATAAGTACTTATACCTAAGTATCATCATCAGTCTATTTATATTGCCCCACTGCTCGGGCACAAACCTTCCCTTACATCGAGGGAGCTCGGGCCATGATCCACCACGCGGGCCCAGTGCGGGTTGGCGGATTTCACATGCCTTAGATTTTTTTCTTCTTCTACGACATGCAGGTTTCATCACGATGTTTTCCTTCACCGTTTTGAGAGCACTCGGTAAATGTACGTAAATTTTTCCGTCGAAAAAACCGACGATAACTCATTGGTACATGGCTGCCCTAGCTGGGAATCGAACCTGGGACCTCCATATTGCAAGTCCATTGACCCAACCACTGAGCCACCGAGCTCTCTACCTAAGTATAAATATAAATACAATAAATAATTTTCAGTTACGGCTGTATGAATATGGGGGCTGTATTCCATGATCCGTGGGAATCGATGTGATATGTCAACAAACTGATCAATACTAAATCTAACTATTAAATATTATGTATGAGTACCTACTTACATTACATGGTAGCAAGGTAGGTACGTGTGAAATACTACTACTTGTATTTAGGGGTGAAAGTTATACGGCTGCAGCGGCTGATGACGTCACAAATAAATAGTGTTTCACTCAACGCGACAATGTTGAAACCTATAGGTCTATTGTCTTTTTTAAAACGATCAAATCATACCATGTTATATCGTGCGTGACAGGGACAGTGCTATAGAGTTGGTATAGCGGTGTCTCTGTTCGGCGCGCGATGACATGGTATCATTTCATCCTTTTGGGCAGTTGTGCCACCGCCGGCGAGTAAGTGAGTAAATCCAGGGTATTTTCTCGCCCAAGAAACGTACAAAAGATACTACATTCCGTGTAAACAAAAGAGATGCATATATTAATAGTTTATCGCCGACTGTTCACACCGACCGACGAGTACTCGCTCGGCTATTTTGTCGCCGAGCGAGTACATCGGCCAAAAAAAGACAAGTAGGTAGGTAACTTCTCAAATCGTAATAATTGTTAACCAGAGTAACCGTTTTTACGCAATAATTTTCACGCCAACCAATAACCGGATGGCATTGCCAACGTTTCTCGCCAATAGTGTGTTGCTTTGGCGTTTATCGAGATTCTGAACCCATCTATAGGTACGCCCTTTCTCTAATTATTCCGACAAACAAAAAACCCGACTGCAAACAATTTAACCCCCTACGACTAATTTTTCATAGTCTATGTCACTCCTACAATCAAGCTGAATCTAACAACACCTCATATGTTAAAATCCATCAAGCCGTTTAGACTACAGGGTCTGCAGGGCGAGACATACATACATTTTTTTTGTAAACCTATAAATTGTCCCACTGCTGGGCAAAGGTCTCCCCCTCCTCTTCCATCCATCCGTCCTGAGCCTCTTCCAGCCACCCATCCCTGTATCTAACGATATCGTCTCTCCTACGCCGAGGTCTGCCCCGACGCCGGCGACCGTCCGATGGCACCCAATCTGTGACAGTCCGGGCCCATCGGTCCGGCTGCATGCGGCACACGTGGCCCGCACAGTTCCACTTTAATGTAGCTGCTTTGCGGGCCACGTCTGCTACGCCAGTTATCGATCGCAGGTTTGTGTTTCGGACACGGTCCGTTCTCCTCACGCCCAATATGCTGCGTTCCATTGCGCGTTGGCAGACCTTGAGTTTGGACGTCTGATCTTTAGTCAATGACCATGTCTGGGCACCGTAGGTATTAACGGAATAGATTGATACATACCTCAAACTGATCTGAGATACAAACATAGATACACTCGAAAAACATGACCCTCATTCTTGCGCAATTGGGTAAAAATGGCCGCGGCGCGGCGCCTGTCGCGACATGGCGCGACATTTCGTCTAGGTACTAGAACGCGATTTTCTCAAAAACTACTGAATCGATTTAAATATAAATTTACAGTTACATAGCAGATACCCTAAACTATCTACTAGTAAAAGAATTTTTACAAATCGGTCAAGTAGTATTTGAGAAAATCTACCCTAAGGACGCTCGACTTTTATACCTACACTCGGCAGTATTGGATACTATTGAAGTGCTTGAAGTAAGATTTCAACCTTATGACGCAGACATTAATAATGGTTCCAAATCCAAGATAATATATATTTATTTGCATAAATGTGGTTACAGTTATAGTTCTTAATTTCTAATAGATTTATAAAGTAGGTAAGGTAGTATAAAAAGTTATATACCTATTCGGTAGGTAGCCGTATTTACGAATAAATAGGTACGTAAAATGTAAAATGTCAAAATAATAAGTATACAAAAAGAATACTTAGTACAATGTAGAAGAAGATAAGTTAGGTAAGAAATAATAATTAGGATTCGTTTACTTACCTACCGCTTTTATATATTTTTCAGCTACCAGGAGATGTGTACTTTGATGCCGTAGTACCTGGCTAACCACCTTATAATAATCACACAAATACACAAAAGTTCTCAAGGTCCGTTAATTCGATTGAATTTCTTTTCATTTCTCCCCCATAGCAATAACTCCTGCGAGTAGAGAAGCGCGCGCGCAACTGTCACCCTTTCAGCGGCGCCATTATCTAAATTCACTTTGTAAAGATAGACTACAGATAATTTGAAGCGCTTGAAGCGATTTAAGTGACTTACTTTTAAAATCTGTTTGCAGCGTTTTTAGGATTCCGTAGTGGTTACCGTTGGTTCCGTATCTAAAGGAATTCGGTAATAAGAGGAAAACAAACCATGATTGTGATCCGTTTCACATAGATAATATTGATGTGCAGTGTAGCGTACACAAAGACAAGGCTGTATGGCTCGGTCCAGTCCTCTGCCTGCGCGATCGTAAGTGAAAGGGCATCATCATTGACAGCTGTCAAAAATCGTTTTTGTGGTGTGATTTCAGCATTTTTATGAGTAATAAAATAGTACAACTGAGACTACACCAACGCAAAGCTAACAAAAAAATTGTGCACCAGGCAAGGAAAGTGTTGGTGGTGTAATAACAACTGAACTAAATTGACATTTGCACTTGTAGCCCAAAAAACGTACAAATATGGTAAATAAAGTGTCTCATTGTGTTTCGTGATACGTGGTTTTATTGATTTTTGTGATTTTTAGCTAACGACATATTGAAAACGTTACAAATTTGTATTATTTCAATTTTAGAGGTATACCGTAGTTATTTGTGATGTCTGCTAAACTGCAAGAGGCCCAGGAGCACTGCAAGGCTGCCGAGAAATTGTGAGTAAAATAGTACTGTAAAGTACAACAAATTCTTCGGAATCTTTTTGATTGGACAGCAAAGGAAGTTTTTTGGTGATTCATTGTTTAGCTGATGCGAATATCTTGCATTGCGATAACTGATATGATATGAATATGGTTGTAAAATTCCTAAACTTCAACCGCATAGCGAAATTGGCGCACTCCTCTGTTAGTCCCGGGTTTTATTCCTGCCCTGGTCATATAGAGAGTCACCGACGTGCACTAACATAGGTACAGCTAACAGCAGATCAAGTGTAACAATTTGGACTTTGGACTGTTATTATTATCTGCATCATAAGTGTTGAATTCATACTGCAAGTGTTACCATTGATACCATAGCGGTAGACAGTGTTACTGGACTGCATCTGTTGCGATCCTGGGACGTAACTGTCACAGCGTTTATTCATAAACATAGTTAAACCTCTATTCCCTTAAACTTCGTTAAACGTTAAAGGTAGAAGGGGTCAGAAGGCCAAATCGGTAAAATAACTTTAAATCATATTCATGGATATGTGTTGTAGTGTTTTTCTGGATTGTCATCGAAAACGACAGACAGATATTAAGCGTTTAAGCCAAGTGGTGCCACACATCATCTCTTTTAGCAAAACAGTCTGTTATAGTCGGCAATGTCGTGCGCTAGGGCTACAGACATGATGGGGGCGAGGGAATTCGGTCCCGGTGGGGCTGCAGGCGGGTTGGCGATGCGAACGGCTTTGTATAGAGTTCCCGATAACCCTGTGACGCTGTGGGAGCGGCAAGCACAACATTGATGGACTATAGTATGTTGTGTCACTATTTGACTGTGACATCATAGTCACAAACTTGCAGTATCAGTCTAATTCAATTTAAGTCTTGTAACGTCGTATTTTAACGGACGCGTTCCAACTTGTAATTTTAGTTTTTTATTATGGTAAACAGCGTAACCAGAGCCAACCTTAACTTTTTTTTAAAAATTTTAATTGAGATATCCTCCTTTCGAACTATCTCCCAATTTTATTTGCTTAGGCTGTACGGTCATCGTTAGCTTTACCTGCCTAGCTTGAGTTTTTCTTTCCTTTTCCGGCTGATCTGACGCGAGACAGACATGCAGAAGGCAATTTTCTATTTAAATCCAAAATAAATGGATAATATAATGTCGATTCAGTGATTAACACGTTAACGGGTGAGTAATTGGCGTGATTCCGCACCTATTTTTAAGGTTGCGAGAAATTTTCTTAAACGAACCACATGGCCCTTATGCGTCATCGTTTTCGTTCTTTTCTTTGCAGGCGATGCGCCCCGATTTATAGAAGCACTTAATTTTCCGGAGAAAAGCGCCATGAGCGGTGAGTTCTGGCGATTTTCGGCCAATTTTTCGAAATAATAACCTCAAAATTCTAATACGGTTCTTTTATTTTTATTTTACAGCTTTTTCCACCTTAATTTTTCCCATTTGGCTTAATTTTTCCACTTTAATTTTTTCACCTTAGTTTTGCCCCCTTGGCTACTCTTTTTTAACCGTTTTACCTTTTTGGAGAACGTTTCTCAGTGAATTTTCACTACTATCACATGGAAATTACCATTTTTTAAAGACTTCTCTTAAAGAAGCAACTTTAAGGATGTTCCTTTTGGACTCCATCTACAACTTCAAACGCTGGTTCCGGGGAGCTACTTTTGCTGACCGCAGCTGAACAAGATGCTCTGGGTTCGCTGCGCTATCTAGGATAAGTAGTCGGCTAGAGTAAGTCCTAGGTTTTAAGCTAGGTTCAACAAGAGTTTGTAATTGAAAGATATTGTAACTAGGTACTATTATTCCAATAGACGCTGTTTCTAGTAACTCGTTTTATTATTTCTCTTCACTCCATCATCTGGCAGCAAATCAGGTAGGAGATTTCATATGCCCGCCTTGAGATTAATTGTCTAATCTCTCCGATAAGGTTATCCGTTTTGTGTGATGTGGATCTGATACCTTTCCACTGCTTCTCATGGCGTCCGAGTCCCGATGCTTTCCTTTTCGGGATATTATTTTTGAGAAGCAGGGCCACTAACATCTGGCCAGGGATCCACGCATGTTTTCCTTCCCTCCTCAGCCTTCTGCAGAGTGAGTAGGAGCTAACACACCAATCCTTTTTATTTTTACCAAATGCAAAAGAACTTCTCTTTTCGCTGCCTTTGTCTTTTTATTAGTTACATTTGGCTGCGAACAGAGACTGATCGGAAATTATTTTTATTTACTACATTTGGCGCTGCGAACAGAGACTTGATCTGAAATTATTTTGTTATATTTGCTTGCTATTTGATGGAGAATTTTGTTTGTTTGCTTGTTGAGCCTAAACATTTTATTTTGTTACAAAAATACAATATTTTTTGTCTAATTTATTTGTGTATCCCACTGTTTTTAGACATTTTGTGTTTTTATTTTGTTTATTTTGTGTTAACATACAAATTGCTGGAGTGGTAGTCTTGTTTAACGAGTGTTGTCTGAGATATACAACTTAGTAGATTGAAGTGTTTTACATATTAGTAAATTATAACCTCATAATTTTGCTTATTGTTCAAAATTGTATCTAAAACTTTAAAAACACCAAATTATTGCTTTAAATATACACATACACACTGTATCCTACGTGTCATGCAAGGTAATACAGTATTTTGACTGAATTTTGTTGATTTTGGTAGAATTTTGTTGAAAATTTAACTTGATAAAAACAATTGTAAAAATCTCACTATTTACCTAAATATTATTGCTTTTCTTTGGATTTTACATGAACTATAATTGATATTGCGCTTTGCGAGGGAATTTTCATGGCTTTGCACTGTGATTTTTGTTGAAAGTGTTTGTGACTTTTGTTGTTTTGAAAAAAATTGCTATTTACACCTACATACATCAAATAAAACATCATTTGAACTATAATATATAAGATTATACATCATTCTCGAGCTAGTTTGCTATAATTCTAAGCTATTTTACTGGAATTTCTTTGTTAAATTTCAATTTTCTTTTCTGACTTAACCGTTCCGTTGGAAAAAACTAACTTTTCTATTGCAAATCATCTTTATGGTTTATTTCATGCTTTTAAACCTTGTTTTATGCTTAAATATATGCCTGGATGCTAATTTCATAGCTTAACCGTAAAATTATATTCAATTTGGAGAAATCTTTCATGATTTTGTGATAATGTTAGACTTTTTGCTTATACTTTAAGTCTGTTTGGTTGAATTAGTATACTTTTGGTTAATATTATACTTAATATTACTTTACATATTACCTTTATTTTAGTTATTATCCATTCAGTGTATTTACATTGAGGGAACAGAATTTACTGTAGTTACAGACCATGCTAGTTTAAAATGGTTGTTGAATTTAACTAACCCTTCAGGAAGATTAGCGAGATGGGCTACGCGTTTGTCTCAATATAAATTTAACGTTGTTCACAAGAAAGGTAGTAGTCATACTGTACCTGATGCATTATCTAGAGTAGAGATTGCAGAAATTGTTGCTTGTCCCGATGAAATTCATGACCCTTGGTATTCTAAAATGTTTATAGATTGTCAGAAATATCCTACAAAGCATAAAAATTTTAAAGTAGAGAACGAAGTTCTATATAAATTTGTTCGACCCAAAAACTTGTTAGTTCAAAATCTTGCGTGGAAAATTGTAATACCTCGTGAGAATGTATTAGATACTATTCGCAATAATCATGATGATGTTAATTCTGGTCATTTTGGTATTCACAAAACGATTCAAAAACTTAAAGTTCATTATTTTTGGCCTAAACTCTTTAAAGATGTAAAAGATTATATAGCAACTTGTGATGTCTGTAAGGCATACAAACATTCTAATTCGCCACCTTTAGGTCTAATGACAAATCCTAAATTAGTTGATCGACCTATGACAATGTTGTCCATAGATCTCATTGGTATTTTACCTCGTTCATATTCTGGTCATACATTCATACTTTCTATTGTAGATGTTTTTACTAAGTATTGCTGGATTTTTCCATTGTACAATGCGACTACACAAACTATTATTAAAATTTTAGAAAAGGAGATATTCTTAAAATATGGTTGTCCAAAGATTATTGTTTGTGACAATGGTTCTCAATTTACCTCTAAATCGTTTTCAGACTTTATTAAAGGATATAACATTCCTAAAGTATTCTATAACTCTTTGTATACTGCTCAGAATAACCCGGTAGAACGTTATAATAAAACTATAGAAACTTGTATATCATGTTATGTTAACACAGATCATAGAACGTGGTCTAAATTTTTACCCCATGTTCAAGCAGCTATTAATAATACTGTTAACTTAGTTACGGGATACACACCTAACTTTTTGATGTTTGGGAGGGAGTTAATTTTAGATGGAGCTTTACATAAACTTTCTTTAGCTTCTGATTTGTCAGACTTCACAATTGGTAGTCGTCCTGACTATTGTTATTTATTATCGTCCTTAGGCGAAATTTTTGAGAAGATAGTTGATAATTTAGCTAAATCTTATAAGAAGAACGCTTCTTATTATAATATAGGGAGAAAGGCTGTTTCTTATAATGTTGGAGACGTTGTGTGGAGAAGGAACTTTGTTCAGTCGAACGCTGCTCATTTTTTTTCTGCTAAACTTGCACCTAAATTTGTTAAATGTAAAGTTATTGACAAGATTTCAAATAGTGTCTATTTGTTGAAGGACTTAGCTAAAAATACATCTGGTAGATTTCATATTAAAGATATACTTAAATCGGAGTAGTTTTGAACGTTTCTAGTATTTTCTAAAGTTTAAGGGTTAATTTTCCCTGTTTTGTTTCATTTGAGTAATAGGTAAAAAGGCGTTTTGTATGACGAAGTATGAGGAGTTTGAATGGTACGCCGTTGTAAGATGAAGTATGAAAGGATACCTTGTGGACCAATAGAAACAAATCTGGCACGATTTCCCAATTGTTCTTCATGTTTTCGGATTTCTAAATTAGTCAGAGAATTAGTGTTCCGCCTCGATTTCAGCCAATGTTATAAGGAATATAATATATTTATTTGTTTATATATGTAGTTATGATGGTATAGTTACTATCATCATAAATACGTTTATTTTGTGAGTAGGATACTCGCAGCCTACTCAATATTTCTCACTTTTTGGGAGTTTTGTTTTGTACATACATAGTTTGTCTTTGTGTGCATGAGAGTTATTTATTTGTCAAAGTTTTGATGTTAGGAGTTATAGGTGAACTATTTTTGTAGTTTTTTTATGTTGTTTTGTCCTAGGTTAAGTTCGGTATATACCCACCTGGACATGACATTTTAACGGCGTTTAATTCATTTAATTAACCCGTCTAACTCGGATTTGACTATTCCCTTTTCCTGGTGCGTTTCGCTAGCCCGCCTAGGTGACTTTTTTTAGAACCACTTGTTCTACCTTTTTAGAACCACTTGTTCTACCTTTTTAGAACCACTTGTTCTACCTTTTTTTAGAACCACTTGTTCTACCTTTTTAGAACCACTTGTTCTACCTTATTTTTTTTTTTGCCATTATCTGATGACGATGATGTGCAACCTTTTTGTGAGGTCCTTTTGTTCCGGACAGGCCCACAACTTTTTTTGCGAAATCCCTTATTGGATGCATACTTACTTTTGGTTTGGTTGTCCATTATGAGGCGAGGGTGCCCATCATATTGAACCAGTAACATACCGACCATATTTCATTTAAGATTTAGTTGTAGTACTGTTTCGATGCATATAATTCGAGGCGAGGGTGCTTATCGTTTTATATCGGTAGTATATCGGTTCAGTAAAGTTTTCTTTTGTTTAGTTAAATGTTGTTTCGGTTGTCAACTCGAGGCGAATGCTTATCGTTTTGTACCAGTAGTTTACCGGACACATTGAATTAAATTACTTCTCTTATTTAATACTTATATTTTGACCTTAGTATTCTATGGCAATTACATACAACAGTCTTTGTTAGGTTGTCAAGGTAGGGCGTTTGAGCCGACTATCTTGTACCAGTAGTATCTTGACTAAGCTGTGCGTGTGAATGTCAGGGAATAATTTGGGATAGAAATCAAACAAATTGTTTAGTTAAACTAATTTATTTTAGAAAATTATTATATTTCTAACGACTTATTATTAAGTGCCTATTGTACTTAGACTAAGCTTATTATTATAAGTTTAGATTTGGTTTAAGTAACATTTGTTATACTTATATTATTTTTGGAAAAAAATTATAGAACTTTCGTTCTTAATTTTTTTTACTAGAAACGGGAAATTGTAACGTCGTATTTTAACGGACGCGTTCCAACTTGTAATTTTAGTTTTTTATTATGGTAAACAGCGTAACCAGAGCCAACCTTAACTTTTTTTTAAAAATTTTAATTGAGATATCCTCCTTTCGAACTATCTCCCAATTTTATTTGCTTAGGCTGTACGGTCATCGTTAGCTTTACCTGCCTAGCTTGAGTTTTTCTTTCCTTTTCCGGCTGATCTGACGCGAGACAGACATGCAGAAGGCAATTTTCTATTTAAATCCAAAATAAATGGATAATATAATGTCGATTCAGTGATTAACACGTTAACGGGTGAGTAATTGGCGTGATTCCGCACCTATTTTTAAGGTTGCGAGAAATTTTCTTAAACGAACCACATGGCCCTTATGCGTCATCGTTTTCGTTCTTTTCTTTGCAGGCGATGCGCCCCGATTTATAGAAGCACTTAATTTTCCGGAGAAAAGCGCCATGAGCGGTGAGTTCTGGCGATTTTCGGCCAATTTTTCGAAATAATAACCTCAAAATTCTAATACGGTTCTTTTATTTTTATTTTACAGCTTTTTCCACCTTAATTTTTCCCATTTGGCTTAATTTTTCCACTTTAATTTTTTCACCTTAGTTTTGCCCCCTTGGCTACTCTTTTTTAACCGTTTTACCTTTTTGGAGAACGTTTCTCAGTGAATTTTCACTACTATCACATGGAAATTACCATTTTTTAAAGACTTCTCTTAAAGAAGCAACTTTAAGGATGTTCCTTTTGGACTCCATCTACAACTTCAAACGCTGGTTCCGGGGAGCTACTTTTGCTGACCGCAGCTGAACAAGATGCTCTGGGTTCGCTGCGCTATCTAGGATAAGTAGTCGGCTAGAGTAAGTCCTAGGTTTTAAGCTAGGTTCAACAAGAGTTTGTAATTGAAAGATATTGTAACTAGGTACTATTATTCCAATAGACGCTGTTTCTAGTAACTCGTTTTATTATTTCTCTTCACTCCATCATCTGGCAGCAAATCAGGTAGGAGATTTCATATGCCCGCCTTGAGATTAATTGTCTAATCTCTCCGATAAGGTTATCCGTTTTGTGTGATGTGGATCTGATACCTTTCCACTGCTTCTCATGGCGTCCGAGTCCCGATGCTTTCCTTTTCGGGATATTATTTTTGAGAAGCAGGGCCACTAACATCTGGCCAGGGATCCACGCATGTTTTCCTTCCCTCCTCAGCCTTCTGCAGAGTGAGTAGGAGCTAACACACCAATCCTTTTTATTTTTACCAAATGCAAAAGAACTTCTCTTTTCGCTGCCTTTGTCTTTTTATTAGTTACATTTGGCTGCGAACAGAGACTGATCGGAAATTATTTTTATTTACTACAGTCTTTGGAACATCTTGCTGACATATAGTTCAGTAGATTCCCCATATTTAGTAAAATTTCTTTCAACTGTCCGAACATTCTATAACTCCGTTATAAGAGATTATTTTTGATTCCGCATTGTAGGACCGCAAGAAACCGCTTTCTTGTAAGGTTGTGCGATAAATATAACTAGAGTGTAGACCAGGTGGACATCTTTAAGTGGACCACCTTTAATTTATCAAGCGAAGCGAACTTATGTTCAAAAGCACAATTGCTAGCTTTAATTTGTCAAGCGAAGCGAACTTATGTTTTAGTCTCAATATAGTTCATGTTTTAATAATTCTTCTTTACAAAGCCATAATAAAACCAATTTGGGCTTACGGCATACAACTGTGGGGTACTGCTTCACACTCAAATGTGGAAATTCTACAAAGGTTTCAGTCAAAAACACTCCGCATGCTCGTGGACGCACCGTGGTTTGTAACAAATGAAACCATCCACAAGGATTTAAACATAAGATATGTAAAGGACGAGATTGTCACCTCTACAAACGCCTACAGGAGGAGAATAGAGGCTCACCCAAACCAGCTGGCAAACAAACTATTGCAGACAGACCCTAAGACAAGAAGGCTGAAACGCAGAATACCGGAGGACAATCTACTCCCGGACCACTGACCAATTCCTGGCTCGTCACTGGACGATCTAGGACTAATACCCAAGCACCAAAACTGCAGCTAAATGTCAATTGAGACAGATCGCGGCAAGAAGTGGAGACAAAAAAAAAAAAAATTGTTTTAATAAAACACGGAGATATTTTTACATTTATTCGTTATCTTGTACAACTTGCGGTTGATGGTGGGGCAGAATCAGGCATTGTCATTTAATTTGTGTTATATTAGTCTGGTCTGGAGTTTAAACTTGCATTCTAAAATAATTCTAGAGCCCTTACCGCCCTCTAGGCCTCCAGCGCCCACAAGTGGGCGTTATTAGGCGCTTTGACAAAGACTGCCTAGCTGATAAGTATTTCATATCACGTACTTATTTGCGAATACCTACCTATAATTGTCTGCGTTGAAAAAGACATTGCCACTTTTCAATGGAGCTTTGCCCCACCTACAAAACTACGTGACCATTTAAGCATTTATTCGTTATCTTGTACAACTTCCGGTTGATGGTGGGGCAGAATCTGCCATTGTCATTTTATTTGTAATAATTTGACCGTACTGTACAGCTGTTGGTATTCCGAACATGTATAATAAAATAAACAATGAAATAAATGATTATGAAATGAAATAAAATTTGCATATGATTTTGGTAATTAAATAGGATGTTAGATAGATACAGGCGGATCAATCAATCAAAATCTGCTTATTCTTTTTAAATATTTGCACGCTTACGAAATTATACAAATTAACGCGAACGTAATTATACAAAATTAAATAGAAAAGTACCGTATGTCATTATTTTACATTGCAGAATCAATCATAACCTCGAATTATTATTACGTTGATTTAAATATTTAGATTCTGTATTGATATCTATTATCTATTACATATAACAAGACTGTAAAAAAGTTGTGTCTGTACATTGGATATTTTTTGAAAAGAATAATTGTAATGTGTTTTAGGATCGATACTGATGCCAAAACAATAATTTTTAGAATTTTTATCTGTTTGTCTGTGACTTTGTGCAAGTATAACGCCATAAGTACTGAAGGGATTTTGATGGGAGTTTCACTAGGAGATAGCTGAAATATCCGGACAGCTCATAGGCTATAAGCCATGGCGGTATGTGATGTGGAAACAAGGATCCAGAGAGTAAGATCTGCCTCCTGATCTCCTCCATCCTTCTCCTCTACGCAAACGAAGTTGCAGGGTACAGCTAATGTAACTATATAAATGTTAGTACACCAACTAGAGTTCTTAGGTTTGCCCGGTTCTGTTATAATGAGATGGCTTGTCAGCTTGTTGTTTATGAGAAATGCACGGCCTGGTTACAGTCTTTGCTATGTCTTCCATAAAAATCCTGTTTTTCCCTTACAGCCTGAAAACATCAATGCTCCGGTGGAAGCCAGACTATGACTCCGCTGCCGATGAATACAGCCAAGCAGGTTAGTATACCAGTACCCTGAAAAATAAATATATATGAAATAGCTACGTGGAAGCCCGTACTCAGGGCCGTATCCGATGTTAGGAGTGTGAGTGAATGCGGAGTAGACGCAGTGAGTACATACTGCGTGACGGGACCTAACGTGAGTGGCGGTAACTCCCCGACAAGTGAGATCGATCAACGAATCCAGCTACAGCCATCGAACGCACCGTCGTCGTCGGCGGGACAAGTTATCTCGGAGCGCGCACAGAGGGCGCTCATCCGCAGTGCGCGAAGAAACGTCAACGGCGACGCGGGCGTGGCGCGCTCACCTTGAAAAAGACCGTCGAAATCGGTCGAAACTGTCGGTCTAATTGCCGACTTTAACAATATAAGTGAGTGATATCCGTTTATATATAATAATTTGTAGTAATGGCTCACTATAGTTTTAATTCTAAAATATATGAAATAAGTTATTCTGAAAAACTTCGATTTTAACCTGGAGTATGAGGTATGGTGGTGAATGTTGGGTATGGCAGAAGAAGGATGAGAGTAGAGTCAATGCTATAGAGATGCGCTCATTGCGTAGTATGTGTGGAGTGAAACTGAGTGACAGGATTGAGAATGTAGTGTTTAGAGAATGGTGTGGTCTGAAAGAAAATGTAGTAAATAGAATTGAGGGTATGTTACGTTGGTTTGGCCACTTAGAGCGGATGAGTGAAGGAAGGGTAACGAAGGAAATACACAGCGAATGTTGACAGGAGAGTCGGCAGAGGTAGACCGAGGAGAACGTACGTCGACCAAATTGGCGAGGTCTTGAGAAAGGGTCAAGTACGGTCTACTACAAACCGACGAGCATGCATGAAGAGATTGATCAATGTGGAGGAGGCAAGGGTTGTGTGCCAGGATCGCGCAGATGGAAGTCCATCGTCTCTGCCTACCCCTACGGGAATCAGGCGTGAGTTTATAAATAAATAAATTAAAAATTAACCTGGAGTTTCGATAGCATGCTCTTTTCCAACAGAGTTACCATCTAAATCATCATCAGTCTATTTATATTGCCCCACTGCACGGGCACAGACCTTCCCTTACATCGAGGGGCCTGGGGCCATGATCCACCACACGGGCCCAGTATGAATTGGGGTATTTCACATGCCTTAGATTTTTCTTCTTCTACGGCAGGTTTCATATTGATCTTAGAGTTGGTAACCATTCCGTGGTACAGTCGAAGACAGAGATAAGTATACAGGGGACCTCAATAAGGTTGAGATTTTCTCAAAAACTACTGGACCGAATGTAATAATTATTTTAAGGTGCTCCCTCACCGGGAGCATTCGCGTGTAATGTAACATTACAGATTCGAGCATTACATCAGTGAGGGAGAAAAACAGCGTCAGTCAGGGAGGTAGTATTGTAATGTAATGCTCAAAGTCGAATCTGCAACGTTACATTACACGCGAATGCTCCCGGTGAGGGAGCACCTTTACAGTTACATAGTTTTAACCTTTATCTATCAAACAGTGAAAGAAATTTTGCAATAGGTCAAGTAGTTTTTGAGAAATTCTCAACCTTAAAAACTCTCCTGTACACCTTTTTCTGTGTTCCACCGCACACGACCTGGCGAGGTCTGGTTCGAATCCCGGTCGCGAAATTTTATAAAATATTAAAACGACACAGATAATAGAGATGAATTTGTAATGAAACAAATCTCATACAAATCAATTCATATCGTTAGCATACGCATTGACAGTCATACAAAAATATAAATTCAATGCACTACACAAAATATTTGCAACTAGCAATACTGAATACGTGTAAACGGCATTATAGCCATCTATTTCGCATTTAGAGTCTATTACAAGCCTTAATAAGGCTACTATGTGGTATATAAGATACAATATCATAGTTACAAGTACAACAATTATTAATATATCTGCAGTGATACTTTTGTGTATACATATTCCAATTAGAAAAACTACGGCTGCGGCGAAGAGTATAATTCCGGATATTAAAATCATCCATGCATTTATTTCTAGAAGAGTACCCAGCCCTGTTTTGGACGTGTAGAGGTCGTCGCATATTGGTTGCTGCTTAGCTACGCCGCCGTAGCCTCCGGTTAATAAGAACCATATTCCTATTAGAATAGATGCAACTTTTAAGTTGTGTACGCAAAAACAGCAGCTTGTTACCGGCGGGATGCACCCAAAAGGCATTTTTGTTGTGATACACTATAACCACTTTTATAGAGGGTAAAAATATGTGTATTATACTCGTAGATCACATATAAACCATTGTTGAGTAAGAAACACAGTATATAAACCAATGACTTAATTAAGTCATTGATATTCAAATTCAAATTCAAATTCTTTATTGTGATATAAACATAAATAAACAATTTTTTTTGGTAAAATTCTTCCCAAGGGGAAAGGCAAAGCCAACTAGGGCATACAGCCTGGTCTGATGTTAGTAGAATGTCTGAATTCTTATAAATACATACATATATACGAAGATAACCTAACCTAAACCTACGCACAACCCTCCCAAACCCCTAAACGAAATAACTCAACGATCCACGCAATCATAGAGCTATACAAAGGAAACCTTGCTAAGAGCACAAAACTTCACAAACACGACTTCTTTCGAGCACTCCAACTAATAGAAACGTTCGCGGACATCTCCTGATGAGATAAAATTATTTATTTTGAAAAATCTAAAAATTACAAGTAACATTAAAAACTAAATGAAATAAACTAAAACTATATGTACAAATAAAAATTTTAAAGATAAAAAATCTTGGCCCAGGTCCCCCACAATTGGCAGCGTGCCCAAAAGGCTGGCCGTGTTGCCCCGCTGTATAGCGAGGCTAACGCGCTGGGCGAAGTATGTCCTTTTGGTCACGCGATGCCTCGACCAGATTAACTTAACGTGATCATTAATCACTAAATACCACGGAAACTGTTTAATTAGACTTTTCACAAAAAAGTAGCTAATGTCGTTTCGCGAGCTTTTCAAGGAATCCCAAATAAATATAAATATCAAAAGCAACCAAAAGGGAAGAAGAAGAAAACTTATATCTTTAATCTGTGGAAGAAGATTAATTGATATTAACCGTGAGTTGACGCTTGGCCAAAGAGTATTTATATTTTTAAGCTCATGTATGTAAAAAATCGTAAAACCCCAAAGTCATATAAAGGTCCGAGCACATTTTGCCGGACCGCAGCGTGTCGGGGCGGAGCGCAAAAATTCGCTCAAATCGCTTTAATACAATTTGTATGAACTATCACTAGCAACACTTTGTCGGGCCGCAGCGGCTCGCAATATTGCGAGGCGGATTTGCGTCCGTGCGATGCGGCCCGCCCCGTCCCGAAGCGCCCCGACACACTGTGCGGATTGGAGTGCATTCATTTTACGATATCTGGCAGTACACTGTACTCAAAATCCGTGAATGTGCTGCGACCCGGCCCGTCACTAATGTGCTAAGTAAGCATTTTGCGCTGCGCTGCGGCCCGCCCCGACACGCTGTGGCCCGGTATAATGTGCGCGAAGCATTACACTACAAAATATAACAACCTTCGTAAAGTAGTGGAATTTTGTACGCTAAACGAGGTCAAATTGTAATAATTTGTTTCTGTTGGGTTATGTACGAGGGTATCGGGATGGAAACGCAAAATAAATTCTTCCATAACTATTTATTTCTCAGCACACACAACACACCGCCTAGGCCGCCATTGCCAAAGACACCAACCACAGATTACTTATTACTAACATCTCTTTTTTTATTGCACTCTAACACCCTTCCTCAATAAAATAAACATTTTACTTCTAATCAATTAAAATTATCCACAAAAACTTAACTTCAACAAATGAAACACAACTTTAACAAATGAAACACAACTTCAACAACTCTGAATTCAAAACTTAAAAACAAAACAATTTGACAACTCGTTTAGACATGTCACATATGTCAATAGTCAAACCAAAATAAACAACTACACGTCAACATCTTTAAATACCTGTCAATACTAAAAAATACAGAATATAGTCATAGTAGTCTTCATAGATACCTCTATACTAGTTTAATACCGCGACACAATCTTTGAAATATTATTCTATTATTACATTTAGTATACATATCTGTTAATTGCTTCTCTGATGGTTCAAACTTATAATCTTTCAACTTTGAAACTAATTTGCCCACATTCTAAACCTACTTCCTTCATCAAATTCCTAATCCAGTATCCCACAGACACACCTTTTCCTAAAGAAATATACTCTGAATTTGTCGATGACAAAGAACACACTGCTGCTTACTAGAGCACCATGACACTGTTACCGTAAACCTGCATTATGTAACTCCTAGTAACGGTTTATTCTCATCCGAACTAACAATCAACTTTAAATCATAATGTCTTATAAATAAAAACTTATAAACCCTTCCTTTATCTAAAAATTGTTAAACTTCTCATTCCACTTCTTCGGCGATTCCAAATAAAGACTTCTGCAACTTCAAAACTCGGCCATTGTCTTCTAAACCTTTTATATCTCCGAATGATCAAAGTTATCTTCTTGTTGGAAACCCCTCACATCTAATTTTGCTTTATATTCTTCTTTGCCTTTATCCATTCTCCTCTTATTCTTCACAACTTTTTGGCTTCTAAAAATCTTCACTTCCCTTCTAAAAATCTTCACTTCCCTACTGAACTTCACAACTTCTCTACTGAAGTTCACTACTTCTCTGCTAAAGACTTCACAACTTCTCTGCTGAAGTTCACTACTTCTCTGCTAAACTTCACAACTTCTCTGCTGAACTTCACAACTTCTCTGCTGAAGTTCACAACTTCTCTGTTGAAGTTCACAACTTCTCTGCTAAACTTCACAACTTCTCTGCTAAAAACTTCACAACTTCTCTGCTAAAAAACTTCACAACTTCTCTGCTAAAAACTTCACAACTTCTCTGCTAAAAACTTCACAACTTCTCTGCTAAAAAAACTTCACAACTTCTCTGCTAAAAACTTCACAACTTCTCTGCTAAAAAACTTCACAACTTCTCTGCTAAAAAACTTCACAACTTCTCTGCTAAAAACTTCACAACTTCTCTGCTAAAAACGTCACAACTTCTCTGCTAAAAAAAACAGGCAGTTTTGTTAAACTCCATCTTGTGTTCCTTTTCCCGAACCACGCACACCGCGTGTCTTAATCGACGAAAAGGAACAGCAAATTCGCCATCTTCTTCTCCTTTCCTCGAACCACGCACTCCGCGTGTCTTACTCGACGAAAAGGTACAGCAAATTCGCCATCTTGTTTTCCTTTTCTCGAACCACGCACTCCGCGTGTCTTACTCGACGAAAAGGTACAGCAAATTCGCCATCTTGTTTTCCTTTCCTCGAACCACGCACACCGCGTGTCTTACTCGACGAAAAGGTACAGCAAATTCGCCATCTTGTTTTCCTTTTCTCGAACCACGCACACCGCATGTCTTACTCGACGAAAAGGAAAAACAAATTCTTCACTTCTTCAGTGATCTCCTGGATCTGGGCATTGATCTGGGCCCATAACCTGTTGGGTTATGTACGAGGGTATCGGGATGGAAACGCAAAATAAATTCTTCCATAACTATTTATTTCTCAGCACACACAACACACCGCCTAGGCCGCCATTGCCAAAGACACCAACCACAGATTACTTATTACTAACATCTCTTTTTTTTATTGCACTCTAACAGTTTCTATCCAAATATCAATTCTGACTCTTTCAGGTTTACTGATCTAGACTACTGATATTCGATACTGATTTTTATTATTATAATTAAAAAGACGTGACGCTGGTAAAAAAATGTCCATAACGAAGATTGCCATTGCCATTATGGCAAGAAAAAATTATTAAGAGTGATTTTGGCTGTTCGGCCGATAGTCTTGTCGGCTTGCCGTTTCGCCAGCGCCCGCGCAGCGTCTACGCGACGCTTGCGCGGCGGCCCCGTACGACGTCTTTCGAGCGGTTGTCGTATAAAGAAAGGAAAATGTGAAGGACAATGCTCGATGACGTCGCGTCGACGCTGCACGGGCGCTGATAGTTCGTCGACCCTCGAAAGACGCTATAGTGTGCGGGTCTCTTTACGATATTTTTAAATATTGGATGCACGGGTACAAGCGAAGGCAGAACAGTATACAGAGGGCCCCAATAAGGTTGAGATTTTCTCAAAAACTACTTTACCGAATTTAATAATATTTTACAGTTACATAGTTTTAACTTTTATCTATCCAACAGTGAAATAATTCTTGCAATATGTCCAAGTAGTTTTTGAGATAATCTCAACCTTAAAAACTCTCCTGTACACCTTTCTCTGTGTTCCACTCAGCGGTTACCGTACACATGTTATAAGTATGTTAAAACATTCTGTTGTATTTGTGTTCAGCTCAATGTTACCGCATCGCGCGTGACTTGCAAAACACCAAGATTTGCCACGTGAAGGCCTCGGAGTACTACAAGAAGAACCGCTCGTTCTTCCACGCGGCCAAGTCGCTGGAGAACGCTATGATTGCCTGCAAGGAGGTCGCGGCTCCAGGAGACGTAAGAGTTATTATTATAAACCATTTATTATATTAAAATTACCTATAATTTTGTTGGTGACTTATTACAGGTTTCATATTGCATAATCATAATCAGTATCATTTTCTACTACTCTCGCAACTCCTACAGAATAATAACAAAAACAATGAATAAATCGCTTCGATTTCTTACTATTTTATGAATTCTAAATTAAGCTGTTTTATTCGAATCGCAACTTGTACAAAACTTTATTTTAAACCAATAATTTTAATAAAAAACGGAGATACATTTTTATTACGGATTACATTTATTCGTCATCTTGTACAACTAGCGGCTGATGCTGGGGCAGAATCTGGCATTGTCATTTTAGTTGTTATTTTCTTAAAGAATGATTTATTTAGCTTCTTATTTTAAAAAAAACGGAGATATTTTTGCATTTATTCGTTATCTTGTACAACTTGCGGTTGATGGTGGGGCAGTATCTGGCATGGTCATTTGTCACGTTAAATCAATTAGAAAATGTTCACAAATATCAATGATACTAGGTGTCGCATGGTATGGATTATACATTGTGGGCTAGAACAGCCCACAATGGGGACTGCTCGGGCGCCAGTCGGGTCGCGGATGTATCACAGTTTCCCGTGGCTCGGCAAGAATGGCACGAGGTGGAACACCCCAGGACGTTTAGTTGGTATGCTGCCCCTTCAGGGCGATGAGCCCGTCATAACCAACACGCTCGCCGGGCGTGGTGACACATGATTTGCATGTTTTACCTGGGTAAAAAAGCGACACCTCTTTGTTTTCATGTTGTAGGCGCCGCAACTAAAGAAACATTGTCCGTGATGACTGCAAATAATTCGTGCAAGCCCATCCACTAATTATATCAAGCACCGCCCCAAAGTTGCAAGTTCAAAACTCTATGAAAGATTTCGAAAAGAGTTTGTTCTTTTAAGGCTTCGTATGCGCGTATTTTCAGTTTTCCTACGAAGGCTACGGCACTAACTACTAAAATTAAACGTCTGAAAAAAATATATAGCAATCTTGGGGTGTCTATTTAGAGACTGATGAATACCGATACACGATTGGACTAACTTCGCTGGATAGAAAAAAATCGCAAACATTTCCTGTCATGTCTTTTAAAATGAAAATTATATCTAAACCGAAATAGTTATTCATACAAAATAAATATCAAAATGTAGGGTACATTATAAGTATTATATTATATTACATTATAAGTAGGATAAATAAGAGATCTTGTTTTAAAAAAATCAGATTTTTGTTGGCGTATTTTTATATCCCTGCCAAAATTTGTTAAAATACTAATATTGAGGCACTGCGCCGTGCTCTTCACTCCGCCGCTGCGGGGCATCTTCTGTCTTACTCTTGCTTTTGACAGCCATATAGCGCCTTCAAGTAGGTTATTGTTGTGCTTTTTTAAAGCAAGCAACGCTCGAAATGCCCTATGCCAGAAACTTAAAGAAAGTTTTCAAAAGACAAACGTTGCTAGCTGTACACAATTTCCATAACTTTGGTCATAATTCGAAAAGCATGGGCATCTTTTAACCTTTTGGTAGCGTGGGGACGCTCCGGGCTTCGTCCTCCGCGGAGCTCGGCCTATGCCCTCGCAGCTCGGCTCGGCCTTTTATGTTGGAGTTTTTGAACTATTATGAGCAAGATCTGCAGTTTTGAGGTACATCCAAGAGTCCTACCACTACTAAGGGTTTTATTTTATCAAGTTTTCTGTATTTGTACATTGTCCCCAGTTGTACACTCTGGCTTGCGACGCCTCTGAGCTGTACCGCCAGCACGGCTCCAGCGACTCCGGGGCCAACGTGCTGGACAAGGCGGGCAAGATACTCGAGCAGAACTCGCCAGAGCTGGCCGTCAAGCTGTATCTGCAGGCGGCGGACATCGCGGCGGTGAGCGCGAGATTGAGTCGCGATTGCGAGATTAAGAGGCGATTGCGAGATTGAAAGACTTTTGCGAGATTTAGAGACGATGGTGAGCGCGAGATTTAGAGACGATTGCAAGCGTGAGATTAAGAAACGTCTGCGAGCGCTAGCTGTATTTTCTCTGCTGCGCTTGCTCTAAGAACTGCATAAATGTTTGACAGTTGTAAGAGTGGTTAAACTAAGCTGCCTCTAAAAATGTCTCCGACTCTGCCTACGATGCAATTTTAATTAAACTTGATGTGATTTCGCTCTTACAACAATAAAATTGTATAGCATTTTGTTAGTTGTAATAGCGAGCTTTGACTCGCGATTACGGGAACCAACGTCCTCAACACAGCGGGCAAGATACTCGAGCCGAACTCGCCCGCCGAGATCTGGTGGTGATTGCGAGATTGAAAGACGTGCGCGAGATTGAGAGGTGATTGCGAGATTGAGAGACGATTGCGAGCGAGTGTGAGTTTATTTAATTTACAATAGAAAACCAATGTCACATTAAATACGAATATAAAAGTACAATTATAGGTTTGAGTTATCATCATCAGTCTATTTATATTGCCCCACTGCTCGGGCACAGACCTTCCCTTACATCGAGGGAGCTGGGGCCCTAATTCACCACGCGGACCCAGTGCGGGTTGGCGGATTTCACATGCCTTAGATTTTTTTTCTTCTACGACATGCAGGTTTCATCACGATGTTTTCCTTCGCCGTTTTGAGAGCACTCGTTAAATGTATGTTACTTTTTCCGTCGAAAAACCCGACGATAACGCATTGGTACATGGCTGCCCTGGCTGGGAATCGAACCTGGGACCTCCATATTGCGACGACGACCGGGTCTTTTCACCCCTAACTTCGGGGGAGAAGTGCGGGCCTTGAGGTATACCCTCTCTACCCGGGCATGAGCTCGCCGGATAATGATCCGACGGTGATATTAGTCCCGCTTGGTATGCGGGATATGGGAGTTGGGCGGGTCGGTACGGCCGTTTGGTGCACAGCTCAAACCCGCCGCTTAAGGCGACGGGGAGCGCAGCAACTCCCTCTGGGGGCGGTGGCCTTCCGGAGGGCGCGCGTGCAGGGGTGCGAGGTTGCGGAGATGAGCGTGCCTGCTGTTGTCGGCGCGGTCAAATAGTGATCGCGTCAACCTCAGCACGAACGCTTCGATCGACTCAACCCGCACGTCGCGAGCAATGACGTCGTTACGAACGTACCGACCCGCTCCGGTACAGATACGAAGGGCAATATTTTGCTGCGCCTGCAGCTTGGCCCTCTGCCTCGTGGAGCAAAGCGAGTACCAAGCTGGTGCAGCATAAGTAAGGCGAGAGCGGATATACATCTTATAAATCCTCAGTTTAGCACGTAATGGTAGCCGTGAGCATAGCACCGGTCGCAACATGGCACGGGCGGTCTTGGCCTGTTTTACCAGGCCTTCGCCCATCGGTACCATGCTAAGCGACCGGTCTATGTGGCATCCCAGGTACTTCACCGACGATTCCCAATGTATATCCTGCCCTCGCAATTTGAGTTGGGGAGGGAGTTTGCGCTGGCGTCCGGTAAGCAGTGCGGCCGTCTTCCCCACGTTGACGGCCACTTTCCATTTATCGAGCCATCCAGGCAACAGGTCGAGTAGTCGCTGCATCTTACGAGCAGCGATATCGGCCCGCCGCGACGAAGCGAAGTATGCGCTATCGTCCGCAAATAAGGCCAGCTCGACGTCCTGTTCCCACTCTTCCAGGTGACCCTTCAGGGTGGGAATGTCGTCTGTATATGCCGCATACAGGCAGGGAGAGAGGCAGCTGCCCTGAGGTACTCCCGCGCGAATAGGGCGGGGGTCCGAGATCTTGTCTTCAACGGAAACGAAAAAGCCGCGGTCTTGGAGGAAAGATGCGATGATTTTAATAATAGCCGGAGGGGTGGGGGTCTCCAACAACTTGAACAGGAGCCCTTCGTGCCACACACGGTCGAAGGCTTTCTCGACATCGAGAAATACCGCCACCGTGCGCCGCTCGAAGTTCCGCTCGACCGCAAGAAGGTGGAGCACCCGGACTAATTGTAAAGTGGTAGAATGCTCACTACGGAAACCGAACTGTTCCTCGCGCGTAGGCAAGTGCGGGCTCAGTCGCCGCAGGAGCAGTCTCTCAAAGAGTTTAGCTAAATTTGGAAGAAGGGTGATTGGCCTATAACTGGAAGGAAGCCTCCGGTCTTTCCCAGGTTTGGGGAGTACGATCACCTTACCCGTTTTCCATATTGATGGAATGGCCATATTGCAAGTCCATTGACCCAGCCACTGAGCCACCGAGCTCTAGGTCTGAGTGTAACTATTTAATTGTATGAATGATGCCACCATATTTATTTTGTCTGCAGACGGAGAGCAGCCAACACCAAGGGTCAGAATTCATCAGCAAGTGTTCCAGACTCCTCGTGAAGCTTAAAAGGTAAACAGTCTATACCTACTACATATTATGCCTGTTGTAGAAAGCCTTCAAAAGTCAGTAAAATAAGCGAAAGGACTGGAAATCACTCACCAATTGCCGCAGCCTAGAATACCCCGGTGAAGAAATCCAAAGGAGTTGGTTCGAGCAGGATCAGCTCTCTTGTACTAGTGCTTTATGGTCTTCAGATGATGAAGGAAGAGCATTTGACGTTCAAATTCAAATTCTTTATTGTGCTTGCCACATGGTATATAAGATGTTACATGGTCAAATGTTCATGCATGTGGCACCCCGTGGGGGCACCGCAACAATAGAGAGGCGCTACATTTAGGTACTTAAGGCGAGGTGTTGGGACGTTTTTAAGTTTTTCGATGAAGGCTACGGCACTAACTGCTGAAATTAAAGGCCTGAAAAAAATATATATCAATCTTGGGGTATCTATTTAGGGACTGTTGGCTCCCGAAACACGATTGGACAAACTTCGCTCGATAGAAAAAAATCACAAACATACCCCTTTCCTGTCTTTTCACGGAGTAGTGTGTCTAAACTAAAACAGTTATTCATACAAAATATATATCAAAATGTAGGTTATTATAAATAGAGGAGCTTGATAACTTAAAAATCTGTTGTTTCTAACGTTTTTTTTATACCAGGCAAAATTTAAGAAAAAACACAATTTGTATAAATACAAATGCACGGCGCTACGAGCTTCAGTGCGCCGCTGGGCGCTGCCGAGGTCGGACCTGTATCGATTTTTGCCAAATGTTCCACTTTGGTCTTTACCTTGGAAATCTTGGAATGCTCCCACGATCGTCATAACGTAATAAAATTTAAAATAATACGAGTCGAATTTGGTCACACCTATACTTTAAGATTATTAGTTTACTAATCACGGAATGATTGTGCATCGTTTTGAATAAAAAAAGGACTCATAACCTAAAACAGATATTCCTTAACACAATAGATTTTTCGCGAACCATGTTTTTGAAGTCATCATATTACACGCGACACGAACACCAGTGTCGAGTGTCCTATATTGGGAGCGAGCAGTGGTCTGATAATTGCAGATGAAGACAAGTCGGCTAACATTACAGTGGGGCTATAACATTACGGTTCTCAAAACGATCAAATCAAACCATGTCATAGCGGCCGTGAAAGGGACAGTGCTATTGCATTGGTATAGCGGCGTCTCTGGTTGGCGCGCCATGACATGGTATAATTTCATCGTTTTGAGAACGGTAATAGGGGGGCTGATCAGTAACTTCCAAATTGACCAAAGTGGAACAGGCCAAAACAAATGACTATTGACGGTGATTTGTCCCACAGAGCAAACAAACAAACAGCAATCGAACTTAAAATAGTTTATACGTAGTTGCTAATTGTAAAACTATGTACAGTGAACATCACATAAAGTTTGCCACATTTTACTCTACGCACACTCGCACAGTGATAATAAATACGGGCCAGATTTCAATAGCTATGCAAGTGTAGCTGTGGTGTGTAATGTGGTGTGCGATATATACCTGTTTTACTCTAAGCACAGTGATAATACGGGCCAAATTTCAATAGCTACGTAGTTATAGACTGATTCAATATACACTGTGCCTACTTTTAAAAGTACAGTCAACAGCACATAATGTGTGTCATGTTTTACCCTACGCAGTGATAACACGGGCCAGATTTCACCATCACTGACGTCACACCTGACACCAATAATAATACTTACCTAACATCACGTTAAAAATTTCGTCATTTATTTAGTTTTATTGATACACTTGACAGTTTGTCACTTAAATTTGTCAAAGACAGATTTGTTGTAATGTAATCTCTATGGTTATTACCATTTTAATAAATTTTGTATTTTATAAGAATTTATGCTCAATTTTTTATTAAATCGCGTGAAAGTACTTTCAAAATATATTCCCCTAGCAAATAATTTGATTATTCCAATTTTTCACTTTTATTGATTTTGTTATAACAATATTACCTAATTGACATTCCTATTATAACAGGTCCTTTTTCCGTCAGATTAGTATTAACATAGTATTTTATTCTACTACGTCATACTATCATACGTCAATATAAATAACTTAAAAAATAATTAAAATAGACCTGTAGACGTGAATTTGACTGCACTGAACCCACTCCGGACGGTCGGTTTAACGTATGTCTGCTTATGACCTTCCGTATAAATAAATACGTTTAAAAGTACAAATTGCTTTACTTTATTGTCAACTAGCTTCTGCCCACCACTTCGTCTGCGCAGGATTATAAATTATAGCCTATGTGTCATTTTGATGTATAATATGAGCTATATTATTGTAAAGTTTCATTCAGCAACATCCATCCATCCATCCAAACTTGCGCATTTATAATATTAGTGGGAGTGGTATGGGATAGTCACGAGCACAGCCCGTGTTAGGGCCAGTGTAGAAGTTGAAGCCTGGTTGGCGGCGAGAGGTGAACAGGAGGGGTGATGATGATACGGTTCCGAGTTGACATAATGTGCGACAACATTTAGTATAGACAAAAGTTCAAGATTTGAAAGAAATATTTTCCGACAATCGCGAAAATTGAAATAAGTAACTCCGAAGCTGTCAGACTTGGGATATCCCTATTTGGCATTAAATGGGTCGATAATGTTGGCACCGACAAGTGGACTTCGGTATATCGTCTATCCGTGGGACATTCTGTATAGGTATTTTTACGGGTAGCGAGCTGTGACGTCACAGTGAGGACACTGGTTACGCTTACTCTGTGTACCTGCACGAGTAATGACCCCGATCAATGCGCGTCATCCCTCTCTCGCCCCTCCCTCGCCCCGCACCTCACCCCCTCACTAGGCTCAAATGACCCCATGGCCTCGCCTTAAATAGTAAATATATTTTTATTTTTCATTAAAATAAAATTAAAAAAATAGGTACAATTATATTATTAACGATACATAACAATTAAAATAGTTATAATTGGCTATGTCGAATTGTCTTCGAACAGCTCACTCAATTTATAAAATGCTTTACTTATTATATATATTTTTAAGAGAATTCTCAAATGCAGGTGATTTTTCCTGATTTTTTATATAGTTGGGAATATTATTATAAATTTGAATTGCCATTGAACGTTAGTTTGTTGGTTTTATCAATTTATTTAAAAATCGAATCCAAGTAACGATGCAGTATTTTTTTTTTGTGTTTTTAACAGGTACGACCAGGCTGTGGACAGTCTCCGTCGTGAGATCGGTTTCCACCAGGAGGTGGGCAACACTGGCTCCATAGGCCGGCTGACCGTCGCCATCGTGCTGGTCCAGCTCGCCAGGGGGGACGCGGTCGCAGCGGAGAAGGCGTACAAGGTATATAATAAAAAATTGAAAATAGTACTAATTGATAGGTGTTTTTACAATCTGCAAGAGTTTTTCGAACATGATTTTGCTAATTAATTTATATGTTGACAATTTTTATTTTTTATTTAATGGATAACACTTACTTTTTAAGTATTATATTTATTTATATTATTGACTGACTGACAAAATTAAATTTTTATTGTTTAAGTATCTAGTGTTGCGGTGCCCTTACAGGATTTATGTGAACACTTCCTGCCCCCTTACCTTGAACTCTTATAGCAGTATTACTTTCATAATACTTTGTTACTTCGTACAATGTCGACCTTAAAGTAAGCTTATTAAGGTCGACATTGTACGAAGTAACAAAGTATTATGAAAGTAATACTGCTATAAGAGTTCAAGGTAAGGGGGTTGTACTATCTAACTATATTGATAACTTACTACTGATTGATTTTTTTTTTGTAAGCTTATGTAATTGGTGTATGGCAATAAACATATTTCTATTCTATTCTATCTAACAACGATGTTACCACATAAGTAATGAATAAATGAATTATGAAATATAATATCCATCATTGGGTGTTTTCGGTATGTTATTGTGTGTGTGTAATGGATGTTTTGTGTTTTTGTATATTCTAGAATGTTTTCGGATGTGTATGCGTGGTTTCTATGTTTTTTGGTATGGTTTGGAATGTTTTTAGAAAATAATATCGATGTTTTAAAAAGGGACTTTCGGAATGCACAAATTTTACAGAAAACTATTCTTTATTCTTGGAATTTATCTATGAAAAAATTCTGAGACAAATTCTACGTATTCAGAGAGACAAAATCTTCAAATGATACTTTTCTTTTAAGATGTTAATAATTTTTAGGCCTGCGTCGTCTTACATAGAAACATCTATGGCATGTCACACGATGCGTGCCCAAAGCTATGACACTGTCATGAAGAGAGATACAAGAGCTTTAATGTGTGAATGTGATGTAATTGATATAATAAGATGTGAGAACGGCAAATTTTAATTTAATTTTATTTTAATATGGGTGTATGACTGTACATTGTGTGTAAAAGTTAATGCCTGAAATAAAGATATTTATTATTATTATTGTCTTTATTTCTTTTCTCTCTTATTTAATATATTTATACATTTTAATAATAAAAAACAAATAGTAAAATATATAAATATAAAAAATAGCCACCCGCCGGCAGCGGGATGCATGCGCATCCAAGCTGCCGGAGGTTAGGATCCCAGAGTGAGGAACCTCCTCACAATACGTGCCGTGTCCAGCAGCACTGCCTTCTGCATCCGGCTCTTGACCCAACTGTCTAGCGAGAGTCTCTTAAGATGTTGGTCGAGACTCTTCGCTATTAAACCGTTCACGGTTACGACTATCGGAACAATTATGGTTGAGTCCACATCCCACATGGCGGTAATCTCGTGAGCCAAGTCTAAGTATTTACTTAGCTTTTCCTCTTCGGCCTTCACGAGATTCTCATCATGGGGGATGGTGACATCAACCAGAATTGCCCGACGCGACGATCGGTCTATCAGCACGATGCCAGGTCTATTGGCGACAATAGTCCTGTCCGTGATGATAGACCGATCCCAGTAGAGCGTGGCACGGCCATTTTCGAGAACTGGCGCTGGTGCTTATTATTATTATTTAATTTCCAGGAGTGGGGCAACAACTGCGAGGTGCCCGAGATGCAGACTCTCGAGCAGCTGCTTCAGGCTTACGACGAGGAGGACCGTGACGCCGCGCGGCGGGCGCTCTCCTCGCCCTTCATTCGCAGCATGGACGTGGAGTACGCCCGTCTGGCCGGCGCCGTCCCGCTGCCAGAGGGGCTCGACCCGGCTCCAAGAGCCGCTGTCAGGGAGAATGCTGCACCCTCATACGTCAGCACCAACGCTGTAAGTTCAGAATTAGACAAAACCTTCCGGCAGGGTTCTCTTGAAAATAACGGGAAACGACGGTTGCGAAATTATTTGATAATTTTCCTTTTAATGTCTACAGGGACTATTTTGTGTTTAATATCACGTTAAATTAATCAGAAAATGTTGGCGAATGACAGTACGGTGAAGTTATTGGATTATTTATGCAAGATCTGAAGTTTCAAGCTATTATCAAGAGTTCCGCTACAAGCTCGGGAGTGAATGTGACTGTCGAGCTGCTTCGTCCAGAGTGATGACGCTACGGCGTCTCCTCTGGATGAAGACATGATGTCGCGGCTGCCCAGGGTGAAGACGCTATTGCGACTCCCCTGGAGGAAGATAGAAGAGTATATTGACTTGAATATATATTGACTTTTCTGTAACGTGACATTGGCAAATGACGAACAGTCGAGTCCATTAATAAAATAAATAAATTATACCTTCCGACTGAGTTCCTCTAAGCGAAGAAACAGTTTGGACTGCATCCCGGCTGTCAGGGAAAATGCGCCACCTCCCTATTAGTATTACTATTAAACGATGAACATGCATGGTGTGTGTCGCAGTCATAGACCACTTACCCCATAGACATGAAGTCGATACAAAAGACATTGCCACATTTCAATGGAGATTTGCCCCACCTACAAAATTACGTGACCATTTAATCTGTACCTATCATTTTGTTGGGGACTTATTACAGGTTTCATATTGCATAATCATAATCAGTATCATTTTCTACTACTCTCGCAACTCCTATAGAAGAATAACAAAAACAATGAATAAATCGCTTCGATTTCTTACTGTTTTCTGAATTCTTAATTAGTCTGTTTTTTTCGAATCGTAACTTTATTTTTAACCAATAATGTTAATAAAAAAACGGAGATATTTCTACATTTATTCGTTATCTTGTACAACTCGCGGTTGATAGTGGGGCAGAATCTGGCATTGTCATTTAAGCAAAATTTTTTGTCAACGATGAGCGCATACAGACGAAGCGGGGGACAGGGTTGCCGTATTAAAAGATGCGCCCATGTCGATGATATCTCTAGGTGACACGTGGCGCGAAGCGATTTTGTGCTCATGTGCGGGCAGACACGGGCGCCCTGTGTCAGGTCTATGGGGTAAGTGGTCTGTGATCGCCGGTTACGCATGAATGATAAAGTTTAGATTACTAACGTTTTTTGAAAATGGCGGGAAACGACGTTTGCGAAATTATTTAATAATTTTCAGTTTAATGTCTACAGTGGGTGTTTTGTGTTTAATATCACGTTAAATTAATCAGAAAATGTTCGCGAATGACAGTATGGTGAAGTTATTGAAGAATTCAAGTAGGATCTGAAGTTTGGCGCCATGGTCAAGATTCCCACTACGAGCTCGGGAGTGAACGTGACTGTCGAGCTGCTTCGTCCGCAGTGATTGACGCTACGGCGTCTCCTCTGGATGAAGACATGAAGACGCGGCTACCCAGGGTGATGACGCTGCGGCGACTCCCCTGGAGGAAGATGGAAGACATACATTGAATTTACTGTAACATGAGATTGGCAAATGACGAACTGTCGAGTCCATTAATAAAATGAATAGATTACTAACAATATTAATAGGATTAGTTATGTAATTACCTAGTTATTAATTCATTGTATTATCATTATTTTAAAAGATGTGCTGCTGGAAGTTTATTATGCTACGTTTTCTCCTCAGCGTTGGCACCTTTTCCTTGCAAAGTGGTGTAAATGTAAATTCAAAAACATATGTCGACGTGCAAAAATGTTCAAAACGTGCTTACGTGCAATAAAGAGATTGGACTTTGACACTAACCCCTTGCATTATAAGATAACCCTCGAGTTAGCGATTTAACCCGACCAAATTTATGGAGTTTTCGGGTCAAATACTTAACCCGAGGTTATCTAGATATTGCAAGAGACTCTTAAGGATTATTTCTTCCGCAGCGCCCAGACGGCGAGGTAGCAGCTGGTTCCCAGACACCGGAAAATGAGGAGTATCCATACGCGCCGGTGACGTACGCCCCAGAGGACCCTGAAGAGGAGGAGGAACTGTGCTAAGTTTGGAGACGTAACGTTCTGGAAGGGGGGGGGGGGGTACCAGGGGGACTGGGGGAGGGGTCACAAGGGGTGGGGGGAGAAGGGTGCACGAGGTCACGGGGGGGGGGGGGACACGAGGTCACGGGGGGGGGGGGGGGGGACGTGGACGCGTGAGATTTAATTTTAATTTATTTTATTCGATTTTTAAACCGAGAAGTGTTAAGAATTGTTGTAGTTAATTCTGTAATGGCCACCAATCCTAAACGCAACTGTCACTGTCGCTCATATGCTGCGTCGCGTGAGAGCGAGCGGGACGCCTCGCTTAGACGCGACTAATGTTAGCGTGCCCGTTCTAGAATTAGCAATAATATTATATTATTTGTATACTTACTTATGTTTAATGCGGATTTAAAGATAATTAGGGTGAATTGCATTACAAGATAACGCGGAATTAGCAGCTTAACCGGAACAAAATGTATGCAGATTCCGAGGGCTAAGTTAACTATTTTATTGCAAGTGGGCATTTCTTACTCACTCACTCTTAGCTTATTTTGTTCCAAAAATGTAAAGGGGGGGGGGGGGCTCACATGATTAATGGACGATCTCCACGCAGCCCCAATTCCGCGTACATTTTTTTTTTGTATATCTTGTCCCTTTTCCTCTGACATGGTGGTAACTGTGGTTGGGCCAGCTTATAATGGTTACCGAACATGCCAGGGAGCAATGTCTAAATCTGAAAGAGCTTCAAACTCGCTTTAACCAGATGGCGCTTCGAAATAAACTGACAAGATATAACTCTTATATCCCTTATATCAAGGTTTACTTTACAATGGAAAACATACAGCTTATAATGTCACGCTGAATAGCGTTGTTCAATGAAAGGGCTAGCTGTGCAATTTATTGTCTATTTCAATCAATTGACTGCGACATCGCTATGGTGATTCTTTCATCCAACTGCATTATTTTATACAGGGTGTAACGTAAAGGGTATATGAAGCCGAAGGGAGGGTGTTCAGTATCGGTAACTGAACAACTTTTGTTCTACGACTTTTCGATTTTCGCGAATTTATTTGTTAACTTTTCATACATTTCGTACCGGTCAGCTGATCGATTTGTATGAGACATTAATTTATTTTAATTTTTTATACGAAAAGTCGTGGAACAAAAGTTGTTCAGTTACCGATACGGAACACCCTCCCTTCGGCTTCATATACCCTTTACGTTACACCCTGTATTAAATTAACTTTGAAGCATCATGTAGTAGTGCGAGAGTGAATATTTTTCGGCGCCTTTTTTATTAGACATTGCTTTTTTATTAAGGGCCTTCCATGAGCCAACTAGCGCCGCCAATCTTTGAAAAATAATATCTTCCAATTTAATCAATTTTATTAAAAAAGCTATGTACATAATGATTCAATGTCGGTACGTTGTAGTTCGCATAATTGCGAAAAACGGCCGTTTTTAGCACATTTGAGAACTACAACTTTGCTTGTCGCAATTATGCCATGTATTGTATATTAAAAAATAGTGTTTATCCTAATAAAGATTGTGTACATAGCTTTTTAAGAAATAAAAAAAATTGTAAGATATTATTTTTTTAAGATTGGCGGCGCTAGTTGGCTCATGGAAGGCCCTTAAATAAGTATGTTGTTTTTTTGATAAAAGTATGGTAAAAGGAGAAAGGAAAACAGTGGTATTAAATAACTACGATTGTATTTTTGATGAATTCTGACATTAAATCATTCAGCAAACCAGTCATGAGTTACAACTTCAGAACACATTGGAAACTCTTTATGCACTATATGCGTGCCACTGAATAATATACCGTATTTGTATACGGTATAACAGATCAATGAGATTATCAGACATCACTGATGGAGTTAGCCATATTTATTTATTGGAGAATAGACACAAAAAATATTTGATAACTATGTTAACTTACTTAAAGCGCTGACATGAGCCAACTAGCGCCACCAATCTTAAAAAAATCATATCTTCCAATATAATCAATTTTATTAAAAAAGCTACGTTCACATTGTTTATTGCTATTAATATTATTTTTTAAATGCTTATTTGTAACGTGATTCAATGTAGGTAAGTTGTAGTTCACAAATGTGCCAGAAACGGCCGTTTTTCGCAATTATGCGAACTACAACTTACCTACATTGCATCACGTTACAAATAAGCATTTAAAAAATAATATTTATAGCAATAAACAATGTGAACGTAGCTTTTTTAATAAAATTGACTATATTGGAAGATTTTAGAATTAAAACTATAGTGAGCCATTACTACAAATTATTATATATAAACGGATATCACTCACTTATATTGTTAAAGTCGGCAATTAGACCGACAGTTTCGACCTATTTCGACGGTCTTTTTCAAGGTGAGCGCGCCACGCCCGCGTCGCCGGGGACGCTTCTTCGCGCACTGCGGATGAGCGCCCTCTGTGCGCGCTCCGAGATAACTTGTCCCGCCGACGACGACGGTGCGTTCGATGGCTGTAGCTGGATTCGTTGATCGATCTCACTTGTCGGGGAGTTACCGCCACTCACGTTAGGTCCTGTCACGCAGTATGTACTCACTGCGTCTACTCCGCATTCATCTCACCTTGAAAAAGACCGTCGAAATCGGTCGAAACTGTCGGTCTAATTGCCGACTTTAACAATATAAGTGAGTGATATCCGTTTATATATAATAATTTATATTGGAAGATATGATTTTTTTAAGATTGGTGGCGCTAGTTGGCTCTAGGAAGGTTCTTAAACAATAACTTTTAATATCGCAGACTCCATTCATTCATGCCATTTTTTCTCATTTCTGTCACTCTCTTGTTTTTCCACTATTTGAATGTTCAGTAGAAGTCGTACGTACAACCAGCAGATCAATGGTAACTTGCAGTACGATTTTAAATCTTACTACGCAGATAATACGAACGGTCCAAAGTTCAACACTTTTACACTTGACTGCTGTTAGCTGTACAAAATTAAACGCAGATATTTTTGTACACTAACATCATATCAAGTGGACTTTGAACCGTTCTTATTATCTGCGTAGTAAGATTTAAAATCGGACTGCAGGTGTTACGATAGATCTACTGTTTTCCATTCATTATGTTCATTTTTGGGACCGTTCAAGTATTAACGCATTTGTTTCAAAATAAAATACATATTTTTCTGACATAAATGCACTACTGGTTACGTTTTTGTCAGAAAATCTCTTAGAATTTATTTATTTATTTTATTAATGGACTCGACAGTTCGTCATTTGCCAATGTCATGTTACAGAAAATTCAATATATTCAATAGTCTTCTATCTTCCTCCAGGGGAGTCGCAGTGGCGTCTTCACCCTGGGTAGCCGCGTCTTCATGTCTTCATCCAGAGGAGACGCCGTAGCGTCATCACTCTGGACGAAGCAGCTCGACAGTCACGTTCACTCCCGAGCTTGTAGCGGGAACTCTTGATAAAAGCTTGAAGCCCCAGATCTCGCTCAAATTATCCAACAAATTCACCATACTGTCACTCGCGAACATTTTCTGATTAATTTAACGTGATATTAATCTCAAAATAACCACTGTAGACAATAAAACAAAAATTATCAAATAATTTTGCAACCGTATTTCCCGCCATTTTCAAGAGAACCCATCTCTTAGAATAATACTGGATTTGAACTAAAGAGCTAACCAATGCTAAGACGTTCTAATGTGAGATTTCATCGAAGTAATTTAAATTAGAGATTAAATTGGGTATTTGACAGTTACAATATCTATAATAAGACACGTGGAGAAAATCATCACGACCGGGTTCGAACCCGGGACTTCGCCATTCCGTGGCACGCTCTATTCCAACAGAGTCACCGTGATATCGTACCCAGGTCGGGAATTTTGTCTCCATATTCGTCTTAGGGACGGTAGCGACATCTATCCAGTAATTGTGCAATTACTCACGGTGGCTCTGTTGGAATAGAGCGGGCCGCGGAATGGCGAAGTCCCGGGTTCGAATCCCGATCGTGATGAAATTTTTTCTCCATTTATCATTTAGATTTTCGTTTCGCATAGCCGCATACGCAAGAAAATATCAAAACAGTAACAATATCGTTAAAATATATATTCATTGACGTGATAATTCGAATAATTACATAAACATATACTTTTGACACAAAATGTAGTAAGGAACGCCCTATGGAGGAAGTCAACTTTATATACGCGCCTGAGTCAAATACCCTATTCACAGACCACTTACCCCATAGACCTGTAACAGGAGGGCGTCCGTGTCTGCCCGCACATGAGCGCAAAATTGCTTCGCGCCCAGTGTAACCTAGAAGATATCATCGACATGGACGCATCTCTGTAATACGGCCCCTGACCCCCGCTTCGTCTCTATGCGCTCATCGTTGACAGAATTTTTAGCTTGCAAAAGACATTGCCACATTTCAATGGAGCTTTGCCCCACCTACAAAACTACGTGACTATTTAAGCTAAACCTATCATTTTGTTGGGGACTTATTACAGGTTTCATATTGCATAATCTTAATCAGTATCAATTTCTACTACTCTTGCAACTCCTATAGAAGAATAACAAAAACAATGAATAAATCGCTTCGATTTCTTACTATTTTCTGAATTCTTAATTAGGCTGTTTTTTTCGAATCGCAACTTGTACAAAACTTTATTTTAAACCAATAATTAAAAAAAAACGGAGTAATTTTTACATTTATTCGTTATCTTGTACACCTTGCGGTTGATGGTGGGGCAGAATCTGGCATTGTCATTTGTACGATTTCATGTCTATGGGGTAAGTGGTTTGTGGTATTATTAATAAACATACGGACAGTTAGTCGATCTGTATTCTCATTAGTATAATTAAGTGTCTAATTACGCCACAGCGCGTCTATTATAAAATGTGTTTTTCTTTGTATATATCGAAAATTATTCTATCGTGACATAACATACTGTATGGATATAAAATATACTCTAAATATAACTAATATAATTTTACTGTTTAATATTTAAGTTTTAATGGCTCATTATAGTTTTAAATCTAATCTTAATAAATATTGATTGTGAATCTGTAAGGACAGTCGACAGCACATCAATAGTAACACTGCACTTTGTAGCGATTTAATTATCTGTGTCTTAAGGCTTCGTATGCGCGTATTTTCAGTTTTTCTACGAAGGCTACGGTATTAACTACTTATATTAAACGTCTGAAAAAAATATATAGCAATCTTGGGGTGTATATTTAGAGACTGATGAATACCGATACACGATTGGACAAACTTCGCTCGATAGAAAAAAATCGCAAACATACCCATGTCTTTTAAAATGAAAATTATATCTAAACCGAAATAGTTATTCATACAAAATATATATCAAAATATAGGGTACTATAAATACGAGAGCTTATTTAAAAAAATCTGATTTTTATTGGCGTATTTTTATTTCCCTGCTAAAATTCATCCAAAATTCATAAAAATTACGAATATCGAGGCACTGCGCCGTGCTCTTCACTCTTGCTTTTGACAACCATATAGCGCCTTAAGACTTGAAATCGTTCTTCAAATGTTACCATTGATACGCTGTCGAGTGTACCATTTATAAAAAGTTAATTGTTTTTGCTAACTATGGCACAGAAAAAATATACTATTATATTAATAATAATTAATAATGGAAAGGAATTATATTATGGCCAAGTAATTATCACGAAATTTTTGAGTTACCACTATTGGGAAATTCAAGTTGTAGTTGCATAAACATTATCCTACCTTGCGATAGTCGGGTAAAATAACTTTAACTTTGCCTGTTTTTGTGTACTAAGGTAAGACGGATTGGTCCATTGTCTTCCAAATTCAATTAGGACGTAGAAAACAGTGAGACATTATGATAAAGCTATTTATAACTAGCTGTGAGGCCCGGCTTCGTCTGAGCTATACGTGTTACTCAACGCTCCATATGTTTGCAAAATATTATTGAAGTAATCCTGCTATAAGAGTTCATGGTAAGGGCGAAGATATTGCATATACTCGTAATTATTCCAAAGCATATGGATATTTGTGAACATTGCCTGATTGTAACGTGACTTTAAAATAAAACAACCACTATGCTCGTAAACAGTAAAATATTTTGTCTCCATATTCTCGTCTGAGGGACGGTAGCGACATCTATCCAGTAATTGTGCAATTACTCAAATTCATGTCTAACATTGCAGTTAGAAAACATGTATTTAATTGATGACGCGTTCCTTTTTCATATGTTTTGATATTTTCTTGCATATGCGCTATACGGAACGAAAATCTAAATGATAAATGGAGATTTTTTTTTTGCCACGGAATGGCGAAGTCCCGGCTTCGAATCACGGTCGTGATGAAAATTTTTCTCCATTTATCATTTAGATTTTCGTTTCGCATAGCGCATATGCAAGAAAATATCAAAACAGTAAAATAATCTGAAATAATTTTGCAACTGTCACGTTTCCGACATTTTCAAAAGTCCCAGATAAGATATGTTATTGACCTTTACTGTGAGCTCGCACTCAAAATTGCTTCTGGATCTCGGTCTGAGAGCGTGATTGAGTAACATATATAGTTATAATATTATGTGTGACATTATTTAATAATACTCCGGCACTGAGTTGTTTATTGTATACCTACATGGTAATACATTTTTAAATATGTACAGTGCGTGAGGCGTAAGCTTACATACGTAAGGTTTACATTTGAGTGAGTGATCGCCAAGCTGCTAGCGGTACAAGAGGTGAAGTGCGGTGCGTGCGCGGCGGGGTGGATTTTGTTGCGTTTGTATTGGACGCGTCGCGCCTCAGGCCGAATATCACTCTACACTATCTGTGTGCACTCACACAAATGCAAACCTGAGCTTACGCCTCGGGCACTGTACTGGTCTTATATATTGATTGATGATATTACCAGCAGTATCTATTAAAAAGCGTTGCTCTGAAAAATGTTCTAGATAACTATGAAATTTTAAAAAAATCTTAGTGAATTCAATAACTACTTGAGTTATTATATATAAACGGATATCTCTCACTTATATTGTTGAAGTCGGCAATTAGACCGACAGTTTCGACCGATTGACGGCAGAGACAACGTAGTCTGGAAGTGAGTTCCAGGCCTGAACAACTCTGTTACTCAGGAAGTGACGAGCCACATTGGTGCTGAAGGTGGTGCAGTCTAATGTCATGTGGGGTCCTCTCAACGGTCGTGTGTCTGTCATATTAAACATTGCCTTATTGAAGTCTGATAGGAGTGAGTGTTCCAAGTGACGGTATAAGTGAGTGATATCCGTTTATAAATAATAATTTGTAGTAATGGCTCACTATAATTTTAATTCTAAAACTAATCTCTATTTGAATAGATTTCAGGGTGGTTCCTTATTTAATTTACACGTAGTCTCTGGTTTAATTAATCAATTAGTACAGATCCGTTAGGCAAATAGTTTGCGGGCTTATTGTTTGCCTCCCATATATTTTAGATGCAGCAATTATACAATGCGCACTGTATGCAGTTTGCGGCGTTTCGCTTACCGACTCATTCAGTCAGCGGCCGATTTGCAAATAAAATTCGCACGCATTTTGATACAGCCGGCGCGCTCGCTGTTCACTGCGCCGGCGGTACAAAAGCAATCGGACTCAGCTAAGAGTCAGCTGGCTGACAGTCAGTCGCAAACTATTTGCCACAGCTAAACCAGTGCCAATTAAGAGCCTTCCATGAGCCAACTAGCGCCGCCAATCTTTGAAAAATAATATCTTCCAATGTAACAAATTTGATTAAAAATGCTATGTACATAATGTTTATTCCGATAAATACTGTTTTTTAAATGCTTATTTATAACGTGATTCAATTTCGGTAAGTTGTAGTTCGCATAATTGCGAAAAACGACCGCTTTTGGCATATTTGAGAACTACAACTTTGCTTGTCGCAATTATGCCATGTATTATATATTAAAAAATAGTGTTCACCCCAATAAACATTTTGTAAATAGCTTTTTTTAATAAAATTGATTAAATTGGAAGATATTCTTTTTTCAAGATTGGCGGCGCTAGTTGGCTCATGGAAGGCCTTTAAGAATGTCACACAAAATCGATAGGTTCCGTCAAGTGAAGTGTTAATTATATTAGAAACATTAGTGAGAAATTAGTGAGATTTAGTGTGATATTTTCATTAAACTGACATTGGCCTTATTGCTTAGATCAACAGTCATTTAAGGCGGACGTAATTCTTCGTGACCCATTACAAAATGGGTTCGCAACACGCTTTGAAATCTGATCGATATTGAGGATTCTGTCATAGTCTAAGTAAGCTAAGGCTAATCCTAACTTAGATTGGAAAAAAATACTGAATGAAAGTAAACATTGTGAGGAAACTAGCACACACGTATTATTCTTGAATCTGCCTTATTAGAATCGATAAAAACTTCAAATTTTTTTTATTAGTTTTAATTCGAAAATCGTAAAGTTTTTAATCGAATGAGGGCTGCATGCCGTCCATTTGTACGGACAACAAGATCAATGGTAACACTTGCATTACGATTTTAAATCTTACGACGCAGATAATAAGAACGGTCCAAAGTTCAAAGTGTTACACTTGATCTGCTGTTAGTACCTAGTTTCACTACTAAGTTTGAATTCAGAAAAATTAAATGAGTAGAAATTTTTCAAATTGTAGGTACCCAACATCATATTAATGTTTCAAAAATTCAATTATTTTATTGCTTATTTTACAATAATTTTTCGATGACTAATTTTAAATTTATTGACGAAGATTCAACGGATAATTTAGTTATAAGTATATTATTGTATTAGTTTTAAGCTTGACATAATTTGAAAATTAGAAACACAACTTTGCCCAACTGTTTTAGCAATTTAAATGCATCAAAATATTCGTAGATAATTTTGAAAATAATATATCGATGAGGTTTCGACGTGTTGCGATAATAATTTCGGTGACGTCATCGTCGAAATGAAAAAAAAATGTCAGTAGTAATTTGGTGTTTTCTTCACTTTGTAGATTAGTCACAGCTTTTGGCTGATTGAATAATTTCGTGGTAATCTATAAAAGCTTTACTTAAATCGTAGGAAATGTTAGCTTTGCATTTAATAAGTTAAGTAAATAAATATATTTTCTGTGAATTAAAATAACAAGGATATGATTGTCTCTCGTCTGACATCGGATTTGATAGAAATTTTAATGTTCATACAATTTAACAGCATATAAAAGTAATTATAATGTATGTTTCTAACCGAATGTTAGACATGGTTGTCGGAATACTACTACTATTGTCCGATAGATGGAATTGCGTAACATACCCTTTAAGTATGTATAAAGCGATGAAGATTTTCGGTGGGCTCGGCGTGGCCTGTGGTGGCTCAGTTGGTAAGAGCGTGTCACGGAATGACAAGGTCGCAGGTTCAAGTCCTGCCCACGGCAAGAGTTTTTTCATCATGTTCTAGTTATAATGTATTTGAAAAACTTAACGAGATGATTCTTTTACATTTTTTATTTTAGTCAACAAATTAACCATGTTTCACATGAAATCAAAAGTAGGCTGAATTAAGATGCATGCGTATGCCTGTAAAGAAAAAAAAATTGGTTGACAAAAAAGAAATTGTATGGAGACTATAAAGCAATGAGTTTATGCCTTATACAGCCTTATTTTTAGGCTGAAATTAAAGCCAATTACTTTTTAAGATTTTCTTTAAAATAAATATAATACCAAAGTTTGAAGAAAAACTAGAATAACGATTTCAAATGTAAAATCTCGAAATGGTTTTGGAAATAGTTTACCTTTCTTTACAGAGTTACCTAATTTAGAATGTCATTGCATTTAAACTCTTTCAAATCCGATGTCTCGTCATTGTGAACGTGTGGTCAAAACACACTTTAGTACCTTGTCATATTAGATGTTTGACCATGATCATAAGTAACCATAAAAGCTTGCGCAGACGAGGGATTTTTGACCGCGGACTTTTTTATCCGCTAAAATAGATCGCTTACAACTGTATCGAGTAACGCAAACGAGGGATTAAAGTACCGCGTATTAAAAGTCCCCCGAATCAGCAGGGAGCGGACCGGACCAAAGTACGGGGAAGTCCCCGAAAAAAAAAGAACTATTATGAGTAGGCGAAGAACGCATATGGAGGCCTTTAGTCCGCGTTGTGCGCTCGAGAGTGACGTACGTTAAAATGTCTTCTCTTTTTCTTAAACTTCATGTAATTGCAACACAACGTAACCTCTGAATATTTGTTTCCATAGCGTGCACTTCTCTACATTTCCGGGCAACAAATGATCGCACGCCGTGTGCGTTGAGTACGCGGTAAATCCGCGGCGGACTTTTTATTCGCGGAGCATACTTTTTTCTCCGCCGCGGAATAAAGTCCGGCGTCTGCGCAGGCTATCAACATGTTTATTCAGTTAATATGATAAGGTCGTGTAACCGAAGGCCTGAACTATTTTAAGGTTTTGAGAGAAAGGATATGATGAAAGTTAAAGCCATTTTGGTATTGCCTTTGTGTGTGACGATCTGTAAAGTCGACAGCATATCAAGTGTAACACGGTCACTACGCGGCGGTAATACAGCCCATATTGAAATGGCTTTGTAATTGATGTGCTGTTGTTTGTACAAAGTGAATTGGTATTAAACAAAAAGCCCGGCTGCTTTGTCCTGAAATGTAAGTTATCAAGACGAATCTAATGCTGCCTTTCCACCTGCAAGATATGTCCGACAGTAGCTTGCCGTAGCAAGTGATGTGGCGACAACTTGCTTAGCACTCGTGCGAGTATCGGAAACATTGAATTGTGTTATCAAACTTTTCGTCTACCACCCACTTTGAAAATCAAATATTTTTCACCGCCCCTTATTTACTTTACCACAGTTTAAAAGCCACAATGACATTTATTACTTTCATAAAAGACATCAATTCAATTTCAATGGAGCTTTGCCCCACCTACAAAACTACGTGACCATTTAAGCTGTACCTATCATTTTGTTGGGGACTTATTACAGGTTATAAATTGCATAATCATAATCAGTATAATTTTCTACTACTCTCGCAACTCCTATAGAAGAATATCAAAAACAATGAATAATTCGCTTCGATTTCTTACTATTTTCTGAATTAAGCTGTTTTTTTTCGACTCGCAACTTGTACATAACTTTAATTTAAACCGTTTGTTCCCTTTGAGTCATTTTGTAATAGTGTCATTTTGTGTGACACTATTACACCATTTAATAAAAAAAAACGGAGATACTTTTACATTTATTCGTTATCAACTTGCGGTTGAGGTGGGGCAGAATCTGGTATTGTCATTTAATTTGTGCTATATTAGTCTGGTCTGCAGTTTAAACTTGCATTCTAAGAGCCCTTTACGTTCCCCTCTAGGCCTCCAGCGCCCACGAGTGGGCGTTATTGTCCACTCTGAGAAATACTGGTGTAAACGATATTGCAAGTAACTCATTCAAGACTTGCGCGAGTTTACTTGCAGGTGGAAACAAGGCCTAACCACACACTGATACATCAAGTAGTTTAGGATATAGGAGGCAAAAAAACGAATATATGACCTCAATAACAGTACCTTCTTTTTCGCAGTCGGGTAAAAATCTGGGTAGTAAAATACACAGTACGAACATGTATGAAAGAATTGTATTTGTCGTGGAGTAAGCTTTGCTGGCGTTTTGATTTATTTATTCCAACTGTTGAATTGTATTTACAATAATTATTTACTATAAATATTGGAATATGTTAATTATTTGCAGATGTTATTTATTAAAACTATTCTTACTTATATTGATTGTTATTATCACTAGTTGAAATATAAATTAAGTATCAATTTACATCAATTGTTTTATTCTAGATTTACTCGGCAAATGATTATTAAGGCTAGGTGTGCGTGGATTTTCGGTTTTTCTATGGAGGCTACGGCACTATTAAATTTAAACGTCTGAAAAAAATATATAGCAATCTTGGGGTGTCTATTTAAAGACTGATGAATACCGATACACGATTGGACAAACTTCGCTCGATAGAAAAAAAATCGCAAACATTACTCTTTTAATATGAAAATTATGTCTAAACTGAAATAGTTATTGATACAAAATATATACCTATCAAAATGTAGGGTGTTATAAATACGAGAGCTTGTTTAAAAAAAATCTGAATTTTGGTGGCGTATTTTTATTTCCCTGCCAAAATTCATCCAAAATTCTTAAAAAAAATATGGAGTCACTGTGCCGTGCTCTTCACTCCACCGCTGCGGGACATCTCTTCTGTCTCGCGCTTGAGTTTGATAGATGGTAGCGCCTTAAGGTGTAACGGAAAGCGTAGCTGTTCTTCGTTTTTTGCAACTTTATTTTTGTGACTTTTCATACATTTAGTTCCAAATCGATTTGTATGAGACATTAATTTATTATTTATTCGAAAAGTCGTAGAACACGTACAGTTAACGATATTGATCGGCTTACCGTTAGCTTGTATAATACATTTATTTATTATAAGCAAAACTGATGAAACCTGCATGCCGTAGAAGAAAAAATCTAATGCATGTGAAATCTGCCAATCCTCAGTGGGCCCGCGTGGTAGACCATGGCCCCAGCTCCCTCGATGTAAGGGAAGGTCTGTGCCCGAGCCGTGGGGCCAATATAAATAGACTAATGATGATACTTGGACGACATACATTGCTGCGTTTCGTTGTCGTTTGTTAAAACTTGCATAAATATTGTAGTGATATATAGCGTCCATGTGTCAAATCAAAAGCGATTACGAAAACGATGGAAGCCGCAGTCACCCCCCAGTCCCCTTACCATAAACTCTTATAGCAGAATTGCTTCAATAATACTTTGTTCTTTCGGACAATGACGACCTTAAAGTACGAGTACCTGAGTTTATTAAGGTCGACCTTAAAGTATCTAAGCTTATTAAGGTCGACCTTAAAGTACCTAAGCTTATTAAGGTCGACCTTAAAGTACCTAAGCTTATTAAGGTCGACCTTAAAGTACCTAAGCTTATTAAGGTCGACCTTAAAGTACCTAAGCTTATTAAGGTCGACCTTAAAGTACCTAAGCTTATTAAGGTCGACCTTAAAGTACCTAAGCTTATTAAGGTCGACCTTAAAGTACCTAAGCTTATTAAGGTCGACCTTAAAGTACCTAAGCTTATTAAGGTCGACCTTAAAGTACCTAAGCTTATTAAGGTCGACCTTAAAGTACCTAAGCTTATTAAGGTCGACCTTAAAGTACCTAAGCTTATTAAGTTCGACCTTAAAGTACCTAAGCTTCTAAGGTCGACCTTAAAGTACCTAAGCTTCTTAAGGTCGACCTTAAAGTACCTAAGCTTATTAAGGTCGACCTTAAAGTATCTAAGCTTATTAAGGTCGACCTTAAAGTACCTAAGCTTATTAAGGTCGACCTTAAAGTACCTAAGCTTATTAAGTTCGACCTTAAAGTACCTAAGCTTATTAAGGTCGACCTTAAAGTATCTAAGCTTATTAAGGTCGACCTTAAAGTACCTAAGCTTATTAAAGTCGACTTTAAAGTATCTAAGCTTATTAAGGTCGACCTTAAAGTATCTAAGCTTATTAGGGTCGACCTTAAAGTACCTAAGCTTATTAAGGTCGACCTTAAAGTAACTAAGCTTATTAAGGTGGTCATGGTACGAAATAACACAGTATTAGAAGTAATCCTGCCATAAGACTTCATGGTAAGGGGGCTGGTCAGGTCTCAATGATTCCACGATAAGGGTATCATCATCATTACAGAAAGTCTCATCTGTCCAGATAAAATACTAAGTTACATTGAAGAAAAACAACACAAATTGATGTAAATAAAAGCAATTTATTGTACAGCTATACAATACGGACCAAAATGTACACAAAACTACGACTGGCTAGCACTTCGTATAAAAAAAATCACGGCTAATTCGCTTTAAAGGCCTTCCATGAGACAACTAGCGCCGCCAATCTTGAAAAAATAATATCTTCCAATTTAATCAATTTTTATTAAAAAAGCTATTTACAATTTTTTAAATACTATTTTTCAATATACAATACACGGCACAATTGCGACAAGCTAAGTTGTAGTTCACAAATGTGCCAAAAACGGCAGTTTTTCGCAATTATGCGAACTACAACTTACCGACATTGAATCACGTTAAAAATAAGCATTTAAAAAATAGTATTTATCGTAATAAACATTTCGTAAATAGCTTTTTTTAATAAAATTTATTATATTGGAAGATATTATTCTTTTAAGATTGGCGGCGCTAGTTGGCTCTATTCAATGAGGGATTTTCAAAGCGACAGTTATAAGAAAAAAAAGCTTTTTAAGTTAATAACAGATGGCGTTGCACCGAAGTGCGATATCATCGTATAAAAATAACAGCACATGAAAAAAATTCAATGTCAGCTGAATAATATATTATTATTGGTTTGTTTGTGTTTAAACAATACAGTACAAATTAATACTAGGTATGAAATACGAAAAGCCCAAGTTACAAGCAATAACAACGCATTTAATGTTGACATCAGACCAGTCAGTGCCATCTACCGGGGCTATCAGTACTTTTTTCTTTTTTAAACGTAACCTTGAAAACCACTCATTTGAACACGTTTTGTTGAAGACATGGGCTGCTAATCGTAAAGATCCTTTCAACCGTTTCGAATCTAACGTCCTTAAAATTAAATACTGATCTTCACTACAGTAAATCTTAATCACTTACTAAAAATCCAAGAATTCAATTGTGATGCTTAAATAAGAAATATAACTAGACCAAAAGGAAAAATTATGTTACAGTACATAATTAATATTAATAGACATTGCCACATTTCAATGTTGTTTTGCCCCACCTACAAAACTACGTGACCATTTAAGCTGTACCTATCATTTTGTTTGGGACTTATTACAGGTTTCATATCGCATAATCATAATCAGTATCATTTTCTACTACTCTCGCTACTCCTATAGAAGAATAACAAAAAACAATGAATAAATCGCTTCGATTTCTCACTATTTTCTGAATTCTTAATTAAGCTGTTTTTTTCGAATCGCAACTTGCATAAAACTTTATTTTAAACCAATAATTTTAATAAAAAACAGAGATATTATTACATTTATTCGTTATCTTGTACAACTTGCGGTTGATGGTGGGGCAGAATCTGGCATTGTCATTTAAGCACGATGAAAAATTTGTAGGTGGGGCAAAGCTCCATTGAAATGTGGCAATGTCTTTTGTTCGCCGTGCATGGCTTAATACATAAAACCAATTCTGAAGAATTAATAAGTATACAATAAATACACAAAGTTATTACCACAGTATAATAGTTATTATCTAAATATTTTTATTGCTTAAATCAGCTGCCGCGAGCCGAATATACATCTAAAATAACTTTTTCGATATTTTAATTAACACCACAGATATTAATGGTCAAAGTCATGATTCATACCTTTTTGGGAAACGAATTTAGTTTGGCGCTTTAATGGATCCGTTCCCACAGTAGGTCTTCAAATGGATGTTCAGTCGTAAAATCCATACATATAATAAGACTGTAAAAAAGTTGTGTCTGTACATTGAATATTTTTTGAAAAAAATAATTGTAATGTGTTTTAGGATCGATACTGATGCCAAAACACTAATTTTTAGAATTTTTGTCTGTGACTTTGTGCAAGTATCACGCCATAACTACTGAAGGGATTTTGATGGGAGTTTCACTAGGAGATAGCTGAAATATCCGTACAGCTCATAGGCTATAAGCCATGGCGGTATGTGATGTGGAAACAAGGATAAAGAGAGGAAGATCTGCCTCCTGATCTCCTCCATCCTCCTCCTCTACGCAAACGAAGTTGCGGGGTACAGCTAGTTAGTGAATATAAATATAAAATAATAATACAACTACCTTATTAATATAGGTTAGACATGTGTGTAGTCGCTTTCAGATGAATTGTCTGGGCGCACATGTGGTATTTCTAACCTCTATTATATTGTTCTGTGGTTATAGGTATAAATTATTATGACAGAAAGTATAACCGCAAGATATTAAATGAGTAACCTGTCACCGATACAAGTTGTTATAACAAAATTATAAGGGCCTTACATTAGACAACTAGCGCCGTCAATCTTGAAAAAATAATATCTTCCAATTTAATCAATTTTATTAAAAAAGCTATTTACAAAATGTTTATTAGGATGAATACTATTTTTCAATATACAATACATGGCATAATTGCGGCAAGCTAAGTTGTAGTTCACAAATGTGCCAAAAACGGCCGTTTTTCGCAATTATGCGAACTACAACTTACAGAAATTGAATTACGTTATAAATAAGCATTTAAAATAGTATTTATCGTAATAAACATTTTGTAAATAGCTTTCTTTAATAAAATTGATTATATTGGAAGATATTATTTTTTTAAGATTGGCGGCGCTAGTTGGCTCATGGAAGGCTCTTAAAACCTGATTGATATTGGAACCTACTCAAAAGTAATCTAATTTCTGTAAACAAAAGGGAAAACAATTTAATTGAGAAGTTATATTAAAACTATAGTGAGCCATTATTACAAATTATTGTATATAAACGGATATCACTCACTTATATTCTTGAAGTAGGCAATTAGACCGACAGTTTCGACCGTTTTCGACGGTCTTTCTCAAGGTCTTTGAGTGCGCGAAACGTCACCGGCGACGCGGGCGTGTCGCGCTCACCTTGAGAAAGACCGTCAACTTCAACAATATAAGTGAGTGATATCCGTTTATACATAATAATTTGAGAAGTTATAACTCTGTAACTTAAGTAAACCACGACCAGATGGAGGGATGACCTTTGCAAGATGGCTGGCAGGGACTGGATGCAGAGGGCCGAGAGTAGGGTTGAGTGGCGCGCTTTGGGAGAGGCCTACGTCCAGCAGTGGACTGATACTGGTGGCTGATGATGATGAACTTAAGTAATACCAAAATGTTGTCGTTTTATTTTTGTTACAAACCTAACTTTCCATAAGCCGTATTTTGTCACTTCGCACTTCGCCAAAACGTTGAGTTAGAAAATATTTATCTAATCAATATCAATCAGGTTTCAAGATTTGATACAATAAGCAATTCTGTGAAGTCATCGTCAGCTTCCCATTTAATATTTGCGACATTTAAATAATTCACTTAGCAGAAACTTTTATGTAACATTTCTAGTTATCACATTCTACTTAAATATTAATTTGTTTTCATACCTACACCTAACTTAATAATAATATAGATCGGTAATTATAGGATAAAGATGACTGTCCAGTGTCCACTAGAATTACATGAAATATTTGTAATTTAGAACACGATGAAAAAATTCTTGCCATGGGCAGGACTTGAACCTGCGACCTTGTCATTCTGTGACACGGTCTTACCAACTGAGCCACCACAGGCCACGCCACGCCCACCGAAAATCTTCATCGTATTATACATACTTAAAGGGTATGTTACGCAACTCCATCTATCGGACAATAGTAGTAGTATTCCGACAACCATGTCTAACATTCTGCTAGAAACATGATCTAACGACGAAGCTATTTTTACTCAGAATTTGAATTACATTTACATATGTAATTTCTTTTCTCCAAATATAAAACGCATGCATAATATCCATAATTTATTGAATAAAATAGCCAATGGATAGTCACCTAATGGTTAATATCAAGAGTTATATTGAGATTTAAGCTCCGGGCATACAGAGACCAGTGTTCTGTGTAATCCGAGCTTTAAGAGAGTACATACTTAAAATACAGTTCAGAATAAACAACAAAGAGTTTCTGCTCTATTCTTTTTAATTTTAGACCTGCATTCCTGCTATATTGGCGTACGAATATTTGTGTGCTATTAAGCAGCACACTCAGCATACATAATCATCATTGAATGGCAGCGTAGTGTCTTACTTTAATTCAAATGATTTATTGCAGTCGCACAGACCATACAAGTGTTAGTAAGTACTTAAAACTATGTTAGTGTTTCCATGAGGTGTATTACGCGCCATGACATGCGACTTAGTTCCGACTCCGAGACCCCGGGACATGTAAGTGCACCCAGTGGCTCAGAATCGGACTGTCCATGTTATCCGCAATGCCCTTCAGGATGCTGTTAGGGCTGACGCGAACCCGTCGCATCAGGGACGCGACTCTTTTGCGTATGATGGCATGGAACCCGTCCACGCCGGCTGCAGCATCGCGATAGCCCCATCAGCACCATGAACGCATACTTAATAGTACACAATGTATGTTCGGATGCGACTGATGCCAGCATAGCGGGAATGCAGGCCTTATGCCTCAATTCACTAAGCTGCTTGAGACCTCATGATAGCATAGTCTATTTTTTTGTTATTCTGAGATAAATTACTTACTGAAAATCGATAATTTTTAACCATATTTCGCTTCGGCAATAGCAATACACAATACTGAAATATTTTGAATGGCCGATCATAACTAATTACAATACAACACACAGGATATACATATTAGAAAGATTCAGGAATAAACTTGATTAAAAGTAAAAACATACCTAATTAAAATTAAAATAATACTAAATTACAATCTGTTTCGGTTTGGTTGTAAATGGGTGTTCTTCTAAGGGGCTCGTTGTCCAGTTGCGAGTGTACGTTGAAAACAATCGTACAAGTTAAGCAACATTGGTCGAGGTCAGGACCTGGATGGGCGACTGGTAGTGCCACTTTCATCCTTGCCTCGGAAAGCACGTTAATCAGTTGGTCCCGGTTGCTGTCGCTCGGCAGCAGTCGTTAGGCCACGTCAAAGGACTATGGGCGGCCTGAATAACTTTGACAAATAGATTTGGTCACTAAACCACAGGAGAAAAGAATAAAAAGTTCTCTAAAACAATATTTTCTATGGTAAGCCACGATAAGGCAGGTTTCTAGTACTATAATAATGAGCAACTACTATGGATATTATAAAAAATATTATTATGCAAGTTATAATAGATGCTAACATATTACTAGATGAATAATAAAAATAAATAAGTTATCATCCCTATTCTATTTTGGATGATGATTGTGATGTCTATGTATTATGCTTTTTAATAAACATATTTATATTTTACGTAACATACTTACTAATAATCACCTAATACAATTTAGGTGATCACCTTCGTAGAACAGTCTATGGCTGAATAGGCTTGTGGCTGAACATTGTGTGAATGTACGGAGCGACCATTGGGGGCACCGTCGAAGTAGATTCCGGGATCGGTTCTTTGTCTTTATTATTCTTAGTTTTCCTGAACTGAAATCCATTTTTGCGTAGGATCTTACGCAGTGTCTCCCGTGAACCTTTGAAGTTAATTTCCTCTTTTAGGATTTGTAGTAACTTGTTAATTGTAGGAACTTCTTTTTTAAATGCATAGAACTCGTGTATCTTTCTTCGTATGATTTGGAGATGGTTTTCGTCAACTTCTATCTTGCCTTTGGTCCGTACTCTTTTCTTTGGTGTCTTCTTCAGTGTCTCTGGGTCCAATATACCTTGCTCCACTAACCTGGCTTCTCTGACGATGTTCAGAACTGTGCGCTCGGATACACCTAGAAATGAATACATTACAAAATATTCAGTCTGTAATTATAGCAGAGCTCTGTGGCTCAGTGGACTTGCGATACGGAGGTCCCAGGTTCGATTTCCAGCCAGGACAGCCATGTACCAATGAGTTATTTTTTCGACGGAAAAACTTACGTACATTTACCGAGTGCTTTCAAAACGGTGAAGGAAAACATCGTGATGGAACTTGCGTGCCAGCCAAAGGCATGTGAAATCCGCCAGTCCGCACTGGGCCCGCGTGATGGATCATGGTCTCAGGTCTCTCGATGTAAGGGAAGGTGCCTGAGCAGTGGGGCAATATAAATAGACTGATGATGATGATGAATTATAGCATATTTCTTTCTAGACTACTGTTGTGTAATTGAAGTCTGTGCAAGGGATTTTGAGTTCGATTCTTTGAGTATGAGTCAGAAAAGTGATTGTACTGTAACCTAATAATAAAATTCGAGTAGTATGTATGGGTCGATTCGAGTTTTATATGACATTTAAGTATTCAAATTCTGCCAATCTAGATCCTAGTTGGGTTTTATAGCCTATCTCAAAACCATTGGATGTAAGTATTTTTACTTTGTTTTGATTTCTAAAATTGACGCAGAGCGGGGGGTATATACGTAAAAACTTAGAACATGCAGTAAAATTTTAATTTTCTACGTTGATAGGTCGTTGAGCTGTTAGTTTGCGGAAATATTATGATTATTATTGTGTGAATATATCGAATAGTTCACAGAAATGACTGACCTGTGGCTGCAGACACCCTGACATACACTTTGCTTAGCGGAATTATCGGCACTTGCATACGTTTCTCTTCGTCCATGAACTCTTTGACCTTCAATATTATGTCGCGCACTTCAGTGGTAATGTTTTTCGGCATTTTGATCACCCAAAAACGTATAACTTCCAAACAAAAACACACAATAAAATAAATGGCTGCCTAGCTCCGGTTGCCATTCATTCAATTATTGACCGAATGGATTTGAATAGAACGAACAAATTATCGATTGAATGAGCAATTGTTTTCGGATACACATTCCAAAGATTATGGAAACAAATATATGTCGAATATACATGCCAATGTTAGATATAAAAATAAAATAGCACTATTAAAATAAATTTTATTACGAGCGAATGCTATCGCAAAGACTACAAATACCTTTATTAATTAATATAATTAAATCTTAGGAAATGTTTAATTCAATAATCGCGGTGTATCCGAATAAAGGTTATTCGTAGTTCCCAATTTTACTACTATGCACTGCAGCGCTACAAAAGATGGCGGAAAAATTAAAAATTCAGGTCGTCTTTTGTTAAAAGATAGATAGTTTAATATCTAAAGAAAACTAAATGAATGATAATAAGCTTAATTACTAGAAATTATTAATATCTGTTAGTTCTGCTCCTCCTAGAGGCAGGCTAGGCTCGGGGCATGATCCACGCGGGCTCAGTGCGGATTGGTGGATGTCTTAGATTTTATTCTACGCCATGCAGTTTTTCTCACGTTATTTTCCTTCATCGTTTTGAGAGCATTTGGTGTAAACTACATAAGTTTTTCCTTTGAAAAAATACGAGGAAATCTCTGACTGGATTCGAACCTGGGATATCCAACAGTAACCCAACCGCCGAGCTCTCAAATGCTTGTAAGTTACGAAATTCGTAAATGGTCTATCTAGCAATATGATTTTTTTTAAATTAAAGTAATATGTAGAGAAAATTTGACCGAAGCGATTTTCTTTAAAAAATACTAATTAGGTTACACTTCAAAGCACATCCAGTGTAACACTTCGGAGTTTTCTTATTATCTGCGTAGTAAGACTTGAAATCGTGCTGCAAGTTGCCGTTGATCTGCCTATTGACCGTACTTACTGAATTTCCGTTGTAACGGGATGAATGAACCGTGTCTCTCCGTCTAGAATCTAGAAGTACCTATAGTTAAGGGCCTTCCAGGAGCCAACTAGCGCCGCCAATCTTAAAAAAATAATATCTTCTAATATAATCAATTTTATTATAAAAGCTATTTACGAAATGTTTATTACGATAAATACTATTTTTTAAATGCTTATTTATAACGTGATTCAATGTCGGTAAGTTGTAGTTCGTATAATTGCGAAAAACGGCCGTTTTTGGCACATTTGTGAACTACAACTTAGCTTGTCGCAATTATGCCGTGTATTGTATATTGAAAAATAGTATTCATCCTAATAAACATTTTGTAAATAGCTTTTTTAATAAAATTGATTAAATTGGCAGATATTATTTTTCAAGATTGGCGGCGCTAGTTGGCTCATGGAAGGCTCTTAAATGAAGCAACTCTTACGACTGGTGTCGTTGGTTATGTTATGTCCGTAGGAGTCGTGTAAAGACTTCCAAAGTGATATTTTTTTGCTACAATTTGATTAAAATTCTCACGAGTGGACGAGTGACCAGGTTACGACATTCGCGGAGAAACGTCCACATGCTGTCTGTGCTTACAGTCGCGAAGGAAAGTGCTAACGAGTTGTATTAATTATTATTTATTTTCATAACAACACTTACAGTTGAACCAAACGTGCGTTACATGTGAATTTGAAAGTAAGTAAGTACTAATTTCAAACGAATATAATGCTTACACTATGCCTATTGGACAACTACAAATAAATAACACGATAAACGCTTTAGATCTGTATCGAGCTCGATAGTGCGGTAGACTCAAGATCTGACGTCAGGAGGTCATTTAAACAGTAACATGGTACGGTAACCGATTTAACAAAGGAAAATTGTTACGCCACGCCGCTAAATCGGATGTTACCGTGTTTCGTAACACGGTAACACGCATCGGACGCAGCTTTAGGGAAACTGCCCCCTTACCATGAACTCTTATAGCAGGATTACTTCAATAATACTTTGTTATTTAGTACCATGACGCCCTTAAAGTAAGCTTATTAATAACGTCATGGTACGAAATAATCAGACCCATGGGCGTACCCAGGTTCTGGGCAGATTTTTTATAAGCTAGGTGCTTATAGAAAGAACGAACGCGCCGCGTAATTTTTAGTTGTAAAAATATGTATAGCAAAACAAAAAATTCGTTATCTTAATTTTTTTCGATAAAAGTACTAGATAAGATACTTAGTAGGGACGTCGACATTATCGGGGAGGGGGGGGGGGGGGGGGGGGGGGGGGGGGCAGCCCCCCCTGCCCCTACCTGGGTACGCCCATCAGACCTTCAATTTTTACAGCATCTTATTGTAAGTCAGTAGGTACACCAGACGAGGTTGTAAATTAATTATGTAGAGCATTTATGTACGCAAGTGTACGCGGACGCTCTCCGCGTTTGACGAAACGCAAGCAAATGCGCCAGGCATCTCAATTGGGTACAATCGACAGCACAAAACCGTTGCAATCTAGGCCGTATTACTGTATCGTAGAGTATGTGAGTGTGCTCTGTGAATACTGTGTCATAGTGGTCATGTCATAGTGACGTCATTATCGAATTTTGTAAGCTAAAAGTTATTCTATACGCATTTAGTTCAGTCATCTGTAAGTAGGTATAGCTAACAGCTGATCAAGTGTAACACTTTGGACCGTTCTTATTATCTGCGTCATAAGATTTAACATCGTACTGCAAGTGTTACCATTGATCTGCTGTTGCTCGTATACCTACAATCGATGGCACATTAACCCACACCATAGTAGGTTTGTGTGCTGTCGACTATATGGACATAGATCTTCTGTGAGTAAGTAGGTACAGCGGTTTATTCCCGGTCGTCCCCACTGAAAATGCCCGACTCCTATATCACCTTGTATTAATAAATAAGTTGATTATCTGTGATACATAATTTTGTCATTAATACTATATATGGTAGATAAGAATTTTTAATTTGTTGATTATCTGTGATACGCACCTTAAAACTGTAAGAATTATTGTAAATTCGTCAATACAGTACTAATTACCTCAGTCTTTTAAAATGATTTTAATCAAAAGCATTGTTCACTCTTGCTCAGAAAGTAAAGCATTTTAACAATCCGAGAAATGACAATGCCAGATTCTGCCCCACCATCAACCGCAAGTTGTACAAGGTGACGAATAAATGTAAAAATATCTCCGTTTTTTATTAAAATTATTGGTTTAAAATAAAGTTTTGTACAAGTTGCGATTCGAAAAAAACAGCTTAATTAAGAATTCAGAAAATAGTAAGAAATCGAAGCGATTTATTCATTATTTTTGTTATTCTTCTATAGGAGTTGCGAGAGTAGTAGAAAATGATACTGATTATGATTATGCAATATGAAACCTGTAATAACTCCCCAACAAAATGATAGTACAGCTTAATGATCATGTTTTGTAGGTGGGGCAAAGCTCCATTGAAATGTGGCAATGCCTTTTCTTATTGAAATCCCCATCATTGCCATTTTGACTCTCGATCTATAGCGCAACGAGTAGGAAATAAAAAGTTCCAATCGTCACCACTGGGGACGAACGAAACTTTTTTTCCCCACTCGCCCCCAGTGGAGGAAAGGCAGGGTGGGGACGACTGGGAATAAACGAGTAGAGGTAACAGCAGATCAAGTGTAACACTTTGGACTTTGGACCGTACTTATTACCTGCGTCATAAGAGTTGAATTCGTACTGCAGTGTTACCATTGATCTGCTGTTGTCCGTACGTAAAAAAATTTTCGACTTTTATTTTATTGGAACAAATCGTCATCAGTCTCTTTATATTACCCCACTGCTCGGGTGCATACCTTCTTCCCTTACATCGAGGAAGATGACCCACAACGCGGGTCCAATGCGGATTGGCAGATTTCACATGCCTTAGATTTCTTATTCTTCTACTACGGCATGCAGGTTTCATCACAATGTTTTCCTTCACCGTTTTGAGATCACTCGCAAAATGTGCGTAAGTTTTTCCGTCGAAAAAACCGATCATAACTATATGAATTACTAGAAAAGTCGTAGAACAAAAGTTGTTCAGTTACCAATACTGAACACCCTCCTTTCGGCTTCATATATCCTTTTCGTTACACCCTGTATAATGCATATCGTATCTACGAATAAGACAAGTAGTTAAGTTTAGGATTTAAATTGATGGGTTAAGCGTCGAGAAAATGCTTAGCCACATCACCACCGAGCTCTCTTAGCAATAAATATTTAGCAATAAGATTTTTATTTAATATGTAAGAAAACAACAGTCACTGCACTACGTCTGTTTACAAAATGTAAACTGCATAACAAGCTGTAGAAATCAAGAGTGACAGAGACATACCTAGGGCGGGGCGCTATTCAAAGGGGGCGCAAAATTCGCAAATTATTGACATCATGAGACACTCTGGTCCACATAATGTGCTGTCGAGCATAGGTACTACAACGTAGGTACTGTAAAAATATCGAAATATCTCACAATTCCGACTAAATCGCGGTAAACCAGTCCGCTGAGCGTTGTTTAGCTGAAGTGTTGAACGTTGTGTTCAGCCACTCCGCTACTTGACACTTAGATGTTTGGTTGGATGGCGTCGTTCAATTAATGTGCTAGCTGTTCAATCAAACGTCTATTTCAACCATGTTAGTAACATCTACGAGCAAAAGTGGTAGGTATAAGGACGGTGCAATTTTAAGTTTAATTTATTAATCCTAAAATATTTTTGTTAATTTTGATCTAAAACAAAAAATAGATAAAATATTTTGTAAAATTAATGATAGTTTCAGTCTTTCTTTATTTTATTTTTAGATAGGTAGGTATAACACACGGACATAGTGAGAAGACTGAAAAGAACCAAACCTTTTGAGTTAGTGTAGTGTAGTGAAAACTATTCGTAGTGATAGTGCGCGAATGTAAGACACGTGAACAAAGTGATCGCCCTTAATAGACTCTAAGTAATGTCGTTGGCCTAACTCTTAGCTATAAGTGACAATTTATAGAAATTTAGGTCAAAATAAAATTACTTATTAGTCTTGTTGTATTTAGGCTAGATCGTAATGTGAATAAAATGTCATACTATGGCACTTTATTTAAGGAAAAAATGAAAAAAAGATAGGTAGGTATATGTACTTAATTTACAAGGGGCGCAATTTCGTGGCTGGGCGCTATTTCCGATTGGTACGTCCCTGAAGAGTGTTCGAGTCAGCTAGTGTTTATTTCTCACCTATTACGGTGACTAGAATTACAATTTGTAGCAGGTGGTTTTAAAATGTGCAACAACGAGTTAGTTGCTCTAACTAACATGCGTAAGTGTTTAACAGGTATATAATTATATTTATATCGCAAACAAGGTGTCGTCACTATAATACAGGGTGTCCTATAAAAAAACGGCCAAGTGAGAGTCGGCCTCGCGCACCGAGGATTCCGTGCAAACAATTTACTTAACCCCGTAACTACTTTGCTATAACGAAAAGATAAACTAGATTTAGAGACCACTTAACTTTGGCCTTAACAATTTTTTTTTGTAATAACAAAAATATATTTTGAGGGGGGGAGGGGATGTAATTTCAAATTTACAGTTTTCGGATTTTTTCCTTTACTCTTTTTTTCATTTTCTCCTTTACGCTGTAAGACCTAGCTTGTTGCCAAATTTCATGATTCTAGGTCAACGGGAAGTACCCTATAGGTTTTGAGTTTCTTCTTATCTTTTGATTGCGTTAACGTAGAAGGTTGATTTTTACGGCTGCATGAGGGTACAGGCTTGAGTATTTGGTATTAATTTCAACTTGATCCGTTCACGCGTCTCTGAGATATAGGTTTTGGCAGAAGTCCGTCCGTCCGTCCGGACAGGCTGTCCGACGGACAGACGGACAGACGGACAGTTGGCTCATGGAAGGCTCTTAAATGAATCTAATCTATGTAGCTAATGTACCGTAGTACTGGAAAAGTACGTATCTTGTTAATAATCTGTGTTACACAGTGTGACCTGGTTATCTAGTGAAGGGAGAGAAATGGATATCCGACCGAATAACATTTTTTATAAACAAGTAGGTAGATATACTTGTTACGTCGCAACATGACATTAAACCGAAGCCGAAATCAAGTGTCTTATTTTGTAAACAAAAACCCCTACAAAAAGACTACGTAAGGTTAGTACATCCTTCATGGGGCACTGTATTCGCTTTTATAATAAGTTGCCAGAAAGTGTCACGACGTTGACAGAGAGGAAATTTAAAAATTTCATTGAAGGAACACTTGTTAAGAAGGCGTATTACAGGATAGATGACTATTTAAACGATGAACATGCATGGTGTGTATCGCCGGTTCCGCATGAGGGATAAACTTACTAACAATAGTAATAGTTACGTACTGTATAGTTATTAAGTAATCATTGTATTATCATTGTTTTAAAAGATGTATTGCTGAGAGTTTTTTGCCACTTTTTCTCCTCAGCGTTGGCACCTTTTCCTTGCAAAGTGGTGTAAATATAAATTCAAAAAATATATTGACGTGCAAAAATGTACTCAACGTGCTTACTTACAATAAAGAAATTTGACTTGACTTGATCCTACCCTACTAATATTTTAAGCTGTTCCGTGATTATTGCATAGTTATGTCCACATTATTAGATTGGATTACTTTATTTTCACAACGATGAACAAGGTCGATCAATCTGTTCCTTCAGTTTTACGTCACAATTAGACGATCATATTTGTTTACAAAATAAGACACTTGATTGGCGGTATACATATAACGGTCAAGTACCAAAAAATTAGATAAAACTGTACGGAGAGTCTCAAAAAATAGTACTTTACTGCATTCGATAAATGTACGTAAGATTTTCCTTCTAAAAAACCGAGGATAACTCATTGTTACATAGCTGACCTGGCCGAGAATCGAACCTGGGACCTCCGTATCGCAAGTCCATTGACCCAACCACTGCGCCACCAAGCTCTCCTTTACTTAATTAAATGTAAATGACTTTGTCACATTTCAATGGAGCTTTGCCCCACCTTCAAAACTACGTGATCATTCAAGCTGTACCTATAATTTTGTTTGGGGACTTATTACAGGTTTCATATTGCATAATCATAATCAGTAGGAGTTGCGAGAGTAGTAGAAAATTATAACAAAGATAATGAATAATTCGCTTCGATTTCTTACTATTTTTTTAAAACTTAATTAAGCTGTTTTTTCGTCTCGCTTGGTGTAAGTACAAAACTTTATTTTAAACCAATAATTTTAATAAAAAACTGAGATATTTTTTACATTTATTCGTTATCTTGTTCATCAAACGGTTGATGGTGGGGCAGAATCCGGCATTGTCATTTTAATGATTCTTGTCCAGTAAAGTAATAATTATTTGTACACACGCTGCCAAATTAAGTAATGACAGCGATGGGCGTATAAATAAATGTAAGTTTCATTTTATTACACTTACATTCTGATTGCGCAATATTGTGGCGAAAATTTTAGTAACAATTTAAACCATATTTAAAACAAGGTATGAATTTTTATGAGCTGCCAGATTAGTACATCTGGCATGTTTTGTGTTTGGTGCGTTATAAGTTTTATTATAACGCCACGCCACCGTAAGGCAGACACTTTAAATTACAGTAGTTTTGGTTTGTTTCGTCTTCGGGTTTTTTTCTGGTTTAAGTTTTATTTTCCGGATGTTTCTGGTTTTGTAATTGATCGAATAATGTGGATCTGAACTTTTTACACAAATGAACAAGCATTTCATCTACAAACACACAAATCTTATACGATTTGATTTTGTTTGGGTTAAATGACAATGCCAGATTCTGCCCCACCATCAACCGCAAGTTGTACAAGATAACGGATAAATGTAAAAATATCTCCGTTTTTTATTAAAATTATTGGTTTAAAATAAAGTTTTGTACAAGTTGCGATTCGAAAAAAACAGCTTAATTAAGAATTCAGAAAATAGTAAGAAATCGAAGCGATTTATTCATTGTTTTTGTTATTCTTCCACAGGAGTTGCGAGAGTAGTAGAAAATGTTACCTTCTGATTATGATTCTGCAACATAAAACCTGTAATAAATCCCCAACAAAATGATAGGTAGGTACAGCTTAAATGGTCACGTAGTTTTATAGGTGGGGCAAAGCTCCATTGCAAAGTGGCAATGTCTTTTACACAGTTTCTGCTTAGGGATTGCATGCCACTGGTACGGTGGAACACAGAGAAAGGTGTACAGGAGAGTTTTTAAGGTTGAGATTATCTCAAAAACTACTTGACCTATTGCAATAATTCTTTCACTGTTAGATAGATAAAAGTTAAAACTATGTACTGTAAAATAATTATTAAAATCGGTCTAGTGGTTTTTGTGAAAATCTCAACCTTATTGAGGCCCCCTGTATACTTATCTCTGTCTTCGTGTACCTACTTGGAAGATTCTCGAGTAACTCTTATTTTATTACCCTAGAAGCGGAAAAACGCTAGCAGGATATTACCTCAGCTTATGTCATACCTACAGCAATACACCCTTGCGAGTTACATTAGAATTGCTATCATTAGCATCGCCAGTTTGTTCAGACCAATGGCGGAGCGTGCGAGTGGGAACGGAACAGAAATTCGTTTCCGCGAATTTCTCAAGCCAATGAATTATTTGTTTTGTTCAAGAAATTATGACAAATAGTTTTGCTTGCTGTCAAAAGCAAGAGTGAAACACAACATGCCCGAGGCGGTGAAGAGCACGGCGCAGTGCCTCGATATTCGTATTTTTATGAATTTTGGCAGGGAAATGAAAAATACGCCAACAAAAATCAGATATTTGTTAAACAAGCTCTCGTATTTATAGTACCCTACATTTTGATATATATTTTGTATGAGTAACAATTTCGGTTTAGATATAATTTTCATTTTAAAAGACATGGAAGGGGGGATTTTTTTCGTAATAAAGTATTTATCGTAATAAACATTTCGTAAATAGCTTTTTTAATAAAATTGATTATATTGGAAGATATTATTTTTTTATTGGCGGCGCTGGTTGGCTCTATGAAGGCCCTTAATGGGTCTCCAGCCAGTCGATACATGTTAAATTACTATTCACAACCTGTCATTGCAAATTTTGACCATCAGCATTATGAGGTAATGGGACTGTAGTTACGAAACGATATCTAAGTATATATATTTATCTTGTACGCATGCTCTTGTCAAATGTAAGTTTTAACCATTAATAATGGTCTTTAGAGAGAATTGACGACGACCGGAAGAGGAAATACCATAATAATTAACAAATGATATCGTTATACTGAACTTGACTCTAAAATTATAAACTTAGGCCCGCATTAATAGTCTGAGCTCAAACCCGCTCTCAAGAGCGAATACATGTATACAGTCTCAAGATGTGTTCACCATATCAAGTATGTCATTTATTAATAAATCTTGAGGGCGTATCACGTGATGTCTTTCTCATTTCAAGTCGCGGTTCGCCTGTAATCAGGAAATACGTTCTCAAGTGTGAGTTTGACAGTTCTCTTGAGAACTGAGTTTTGTTTATTAAAGGTACGAGCACATTTTGCCGGGCCGCAACGTGTCGGGGCGGAGCGCAAAAATCAGCTCAAATCGCTTTAATACAAATTGAATGAACTATCGCACACTGTGTTGGGCCGCAGCGGCTCGCATTATTGCGAGGCGGATTTGCGTCCGTGCGATGCGGCCCGCCCCGTCCCGAAGCGCCCCGACACGCTGAGCTATAGTAAGCGGATTGGAGTGCATTCATTCATTTTACGATATCTGACAGTACACTATACTCAAAATCCATGAATGCGCTGCGACCCCCGGCCCGTCACTAATGTGCTAAGTAAGCATTTTGCGCTGCGGCCCGCCCCGACCGAAACGCTGCGGCCCGGCATAATGTGCGCGAAGCATATTATGCTTCGCCTGCAATAAGCAAATACGTTCTCAAGTGTGAGTTTGACAGTTCTCTTGAGAAATGAGTTTTGTTTATTAATACGGCGTTACTCACGTGATACCCTTTTCCGAAACGCGTACCTAAGTTACGTTTATTAATAAGAACATCATATCGAGGTCGTTCGAGATGACTTTTGAGCTGAGAGTGATTTACTAATACTAATAATAATTAAGGTATTAAGTTGGATCCAATAAAATATGGGTCCCTTAATGGGGGATAAAAAAAATTAGACCTTGTCAAATTGGAGATAACAATAACTCTACGAAACTGTACATAAATTCGCTAATTACTGATTATTTAGTAACGTGTGACGAAAGATATAAATAAAGCTGCTCGCCGCCGGTTGTTCAAAGCGTTTCGCTCACATATAAACCGGGTCAAATCGAAAGTAGCTTCGGACTTCAACCACTTGAGTTGCATCCCACTTGCACAATGTTGACTTGCAGTATAATATAATCAGACATTCCCCTCTTTATGGAACCTGACATAGCTATGACTTTATTGAATAATATAATACATGATTAAAAACTAACATTAAAACTAAAAACTAAAACTACCTATAAATAAACTATAAATAAAATATGTCCTCTAGGAGGGCATCGGGAGTCACGGTGCCCAGAAGGCTGGCAGCATTCCCTCTCTGAATTGCCAACGCAATACGTTGGCAAAGGTAGCTGCCAGCCCTCTGGTCACCGGTCATAGCTATTGAATGTCATTTAAAAAACGGCGCGAGTCCGCACCGAGACTTCCGTGCGACGTAACTTTGCTCTAACGAAAAGATTACTAGATTTAGAGACCAACTTATCTTTGTCATTATCAAAGATTTATGTCGAAGCTAGGTCTTATAGCACAAGTATAGAAAAAAAAACCGAAAACTGTAAATTCAAAATTTTTTTCAGCCTAGCGATCCAGAGGGGAAATGCCGCCAGCATTTTGGGCACTTTGCCGGACAACGGGGATCGGTTGAACTATCTGTAATGCAAGACATTCAGATAGTTCAACCGACCTATAGTTTTTAATTTAGTTTATATTTTTTAGGTTACTATTATAATAGTTATATTATTATTGTTGTTGTTTTATGAATAAACTACCTGTACCCCGCATCTTCGTTTGCGTAGAGGAGGAGGATGGAGGAGATCAGGATGCAGATTTTCCTCTCTGGATCCTTGTTTCCACATCACATACCGCCATGGCTTATAGCCTATGAGCTGTCCGGATATTTCAGGAGTGAAACACCCATCAAAATCCTTTCACTAGTTATGGCGTGATACTTGCACAAAGTCACAGACAAAATTCTAAAAATTAGTGTTTTGTCATCAGTATCGATCCTAAAACACATTACAATTATTCTTTTCAAAAAATATCCAATGTACAGACACAACTTTTTTACTGTCTTATTATATGTATGTATAGAAGATAGTTTTATCAGGAGTGCCTATGTCGTTGTCGATGTATGTAAAAAACATTTTGATAATGGCAAAGATAAGTTGGTCTCTAAATCTAGTTTATCTTTTCGTTAGAACAAAGTTACGGTTAGTTGCGTTGCACGGAAACCTCGGTCCGCGAGATCGACTCGCACTTGACCGTTATTTTTAATTATTATACTTAATATTTATTTATTTATTAATTCAATTCAATTCACGTCGTCGCCTTAGAGAGAGAGGGGTTGTGACTCTCGCTCCGGGTCCTACCTGGTGCAAAGGTTGGCCATAGCTATACAGCGCGGTAACGCCGCAAGCGTTATGGGTACCTTTGCACCGGGTATGACAAGGGGCGGGTTATTTGACTGACGAAGGTTTACCGGATATTTTAGTTTTAAGTTTGACATTGTATTAAATTGCTATTAAATAAAAAAAATATTTATTTATCGTAATAAACATTTTGTTATTCAATTCAAATATACTTTATTTGCACACAAATGAAAATACATCAGTTACATATAAAACCAAAGTTAGCTAGTGTACAGACAGGCGGTCTTAATAATTTTTATTAATTATTATATTAATGCAATAAACGACAGAATCTCTGCAGAAACTATGCTCAGTTATTTCTCTAAACCCTTTGTACACTCGGTCGCATAATATCATCCCCGGAACGTGCAACAAGTGGGCAGACGCGGTCTTTACGACTGATCCCAGAATCCCGGGGTTTACACAGCTGCGCTTGTACCGGGGAATTGAAGTAGTTTTGTTTTGCATTTGATGCAATTACTTTGTAAAAAATACATCGTTAGGTTTTCATTAAATCATAAAAACATGGTGTGGTTTTGATCAATGACGAACGACTAAGGGGCTCACACTTTGTAAAAAGCCAATTACAAATATGTATAGCCTATAAAATAGATGATAAGATGTTAAGTAAATTTAGTTAAAACTGAAATAATAATTAGCATAACTTACATACCTATAGATCGAGAAAAATCTTCCCCATTTGAATGTGGATTTGATCCTAAATCATCTGCACGAATTCCCTTTTTATTACATTTTTTTTAATTACTGTAATTTTCTTAATTTTTGATGTTGAAATTGCTTTAATTTTTCCAATAATTACCTCATTTAAAATAGTAATTGTTTTCAAATCAATTGGACATCAATGATATTGAAGTTATGAGTATTCTGATTTTAATAATGTTGAATTTGATTCATACATAATCCCCTCAAATGATTTAAACCTAAATAATTTTCGCTTTTTAGATGTAGATAATCGCATTGTTCTCCCCATAAATAATCAAATTCTAATTCCTGTTTCAGTGTCTATAATTTTACCTGTGATTAGGTATATTAAAATTAGGTGGTTATGGACTTTTACTAGTTATTATTTTTCTACAGGAAGTTAGTTTAGAGTAGGTGGAGAGACGATATCGTTAGATACAGGGATGGGTGGCTGGAAGAGGCTCAGGACAGGGATGGATGGAAGAGGAGGGGGGAGACCTTTGCCCAGCAGTGGGACAATTTATAGGTTAACAAAAAAAAAGTTAGTTTAAAATTTAATATTATTTAAGTGATTATTAGGTGGATTTTATATTAGTTTAAAGTGTTTTTGTCAAATTGATATTAAATCTTTAATTGCTTATTCTTTCAAAAACAAACTTACATAGAGACAGTTCCTTTTATGCGCACATACTGAACTATAAAGGGTGTTGCAATTGTAAGAAGAGCCGCGTACTGCGTTAAGCAGCCTAACGAATGTTATGGCGTAAGTTTAAGTAAGTATCAACATCTATTTATGGAATTTATGGCGTAAGTAACATTATTTATATTGGCGTAAATCGTACCTGAGTACAACACCCATGGACTTAAGGTTTCGTATGCGTGGATTTTAGATTCAACGCTACGGTAAGTACAGTCGACAGCACAAATGTAACACTTTGTACGTTGGACCGGTCTTATTATCTGGGTTATAAGAGTTAAAATCGTACTAGAAGTGTTACCATTGATCTGCTGTCGACTGTAACAACTAACATTAAAAGACATTGCCACATTTCAATGGAGCTTTGCCCCACCTACAAAACTACGTGACCATTTAAGCTGTACCTATGATTTTGGTGGCGACTTATTACAGGTTTCATATTGCATAATCATGATCAGTATCATTTTCTACTACTCCTATAGAAGAATAACAATAACAATGAATAAATCGCTTCGATTTCTTACTATTTTCTGAATTCTTAATTAAGCTTTTTTTTCGAATCGCAACTTGTACAAAATTTTAGTTTAAATCAATAATTTTAATAAAAAACGGAGATATTTTTACATTTATTCGTTATCTTGTACAACTTGCGGTTAATGGTGGGGCAGAATCTGGCATTGTTATTTAAATTTTTAGGGTTCCGAATCTCAAGAGGAAAAAAGGAACCCTTATAGTATCACTTTGTTGTCCGTCTGTCTGTCAAGACCTATATTTCAGAAATGCGAAGATGGATCAAGTTGAAATTAATACCAAATACTCAGGTATGCAATCTCATGTAGCCGTGAAAAAATCAACTTCCTACGTCAACGCAATCAAAAGATATCGCTGTTTATATCGCATTTACTCGAATATTTGTATGAAAATACAAGAATTCTAAAACCTATAGGATACTTCCCGTTGACCTAGAATCATGATCAATTTGACAGGAAACTAGGTCTTATAGCACAAGTAAAGGAAAAAATTCGTTTCGAAAATGCAAAAATAAGTTTGTCCCTAAATCTAGTTTATCTTTTCATTAGAGCAAATTTATTTATTTATTTTATTAATGGACTCGACAGTTCGTCATTTGCCAATGTCATGTTACAGAGAATTCAATGTATAATAGTCTTCTATCTTCCTCCAGGGGAGTCGCCGTAGCGTCGTCACCCTGGGTAGCCGCGTCTTCATGTCTTCATCCACAGGAGACGCCGTAGCGTCAATCACTGTGGACGAAGCAGCTCGACAGTCACGTTCACTCCCGAGCTCGTAGTGGGAATCTTGACCATGGCGCCAAACTTCAGATCCTGCTTGAATTCTCCAATAACTTCACCATACTGTCATTCGCGAACATTTTCTGATTAATTTAACATGATATTAAACACAAATCACCCACTGTAGACATTAAACTGAAAATTATTAAATAATTTCGCAACCGTCGTTTCCCGCCATTTTCAAAAAGCCTAGAGCAAATGTTATGGTGAAGTTGCACGGAACCCTCGGTGCGCGAGTCCGACAGCCGACTCGCACTTGGCCGGTTTTTACATACTTTTAAATGAAATAAAGGTTCTCTTGAAAATGTCGGGAAACGACGGCTGCGAAATTATTTGATAATTTTCCTTTTAATGTCTACAGGGACTATTTTGTGTTTAATATCACGTTAAAATAATCAGAAAATGTTCGCGAATGACAGTACGGTGAAGTTATTGGATTATTTATGCAAGCTCTGAAGTTTTAAGCTTTTATCAAGAGTTCCCGCTACAAGCTCGGGAGTGAACGTGACTGTCGAGCTGCTTCGTCCAGAGTAATGACGCTACGGCGTCTCCTCTGGATGAAGACATGAAGACGCGGCTACCCAGGGTGAAGACGCTACTGCGACTGCCCTGGAGAAAGATAGAAGACTATTGAATATATTGAATTTTCTGTAACATGACATTGGCAAATGAAGAACTGTCGAGTCCATTAATAAAATAAATAAAAAATGAGATAAATAAATATTAAACAGAAGTGAAGTAATAAAAGCTTACAAATTCGCACAGCTTTGAGGCCACTAAGTTAAGAAGAAAAGTTCGCTTAGCATGAAATATTATGAATAAATAAGAACGAATATAATAAAGCTTTAAACCCGAAGTCAGATAATTAACACATGCATGTATGACGAGTGTGTGAATATGATCGAATGTCTCTACAAATAAAGATATTCTAAGTGAACTTTAACGGAAAAAATGTTATATAATTCGTGTATCATATAATAGTTTTTGTAGATAAATTGAAAGTATATCTTTAAGTGGGTTGGTATAAGTACTATACACGTTAATCTGTATTTTTCCAGTACCTATACTTTTTTCTCTATTTTCGTGCATATGGTACGGTCGAACCACCTACCTACCTCTAAGCTATCTATGACTGAAATAATTTTTTATAATCTGTCAGATATTTCTCGACAAAATCTCAACTTTTATTAGACCCCCTGTATGCATGCATTACCTACTTAGCTGTAATCGGGTAAACATTACTAAACACAGTGTATACCGTCGATAAAACATCTGCCTTTCGTCCAGAGTGATGCCGCTACTGCGTCTCCTCTGGATGAAGACATGAAGACGCGGCTACCCAGGGTGAAGATGCTACTGCGACTCCCCTGGAGGAAGATAGAAGTTGTTCGCGAGTGACAGTATGGTGAATTTGTTGGATAATTTGAGCAAGATCTGGGGTTTCAAGAGTTCCCGCTACAAGCTCGGGAGTGAACGTGACTGTCGAGCTGCTTCGTCCAGAGTGATGACGCTACGGCGTCTCCTCTGGATGAGGACAAGAAGACGCGGCTACCCAGGGTGAAGACGATATAGAAGACTATTATATATTGAATTTTCTGTAACATGACATTGGCAAATGACGAACTGTCGAGTCCATTAATAAAATAAATAAATAAAAACAAAACAACAACACCAAAACGACAACTACAGTGTTTAACACTATTTTGATGACATTGCAGTTACTATGATCACAAGAATATCTGTTTACAAACCGTAAACCTATGGCTAGTAGCGATAAAACTGTTAAAGTGACGGTTGCTTAACCAAATGTTAGTATAGCGAAATCCTTAAACAATAGCTTAAAGTTTAAACTTTAAACCACCGTCTAACTAACTCGCGATTCAATAAGTTAAAAAAAGTTACTAGTCAATAAGTTAAAAAAACGATTAACGTCAAGTCTCACTACACACTATTCTGTTAACATCATCGACAGGTTACTTGAATGAAGCAAACACTATTTTTAACAGAGCCGCCACAACCTCTCACATGATTCTACCCCACCCGACTTCCCCACCAAATGTAGAAACCACCTTTCTACGACCAAAAGCGAATCAATTGGTACCTTTCTAACTCGGCTGGGTAACCAGGGATGGTAGGGATGAACCAAGGGGCAACATGATGCAACTATAGACTGGGACCACCATATATAAAGTGTTGAGCGAATATAGACAACAGAAAGTAAGGTGTCAGCTTAACCGTAACACGAAATCAGTCCAGCAAACTACGCAAGATGTACGCGAAACTCGCTGTGAGTGCACTTTAAAGTACTCTTTTTAAAAGAAGTTCAAAAATCGAAAGATTCAACTATTAAAAACTCTTTTCTGATGGCTGGTCCACAATTTAAAAATGGAATTGGTTGGCGCCATTTTGTTTGGAGATTTATCGTTTGATTTTGCATTGATTAAAAAGTGTTTTCTTTAATGTAAATTATGTGTATTTTAGTTTTGTGAATAATGTGCGTAATATTAGAAATAAAGTGGTTTAGGATGTAGTGATTCGTATTGGCTTGTAAACTTAATTTTCCTGTGACCTGCACAAAATGGATTACCATTTCCACGAAGTATCGATAATTATCGCTAAATTAATGATGAATTTGGTATGCGGTTATAATTGTCAAAGCCTATAATTGAAATACGAGTAATATCGAGGACTGAAAACTATTTGCTGATTTACAAATGATTAACAAAAGTACTCTTACTGTAATTTATAATTATTAAAAATGTAGAGTGCTATTTCGCTAAATATTTTTGAAAAGGGTTAACTCAAATTTAACACGGGGTTAAATGCTTAACCCAGGGTTATCTTCTTGTCGTAATATCGGCTCATAGAGAGTTATAATTATAAGTTAACCGATGTGTTAGATTTATTTCCATTTGAAAATATTGACTTGATTTCGATTTTAACAAAATTCGGCAACTGCGAATTTAAAACATCGATATTCTCTCTACCCAAACGTTATTTGGAAGAGATAAATACATTGCGTAGATTTCAGAAATTATTTAAAAAAAAACCAAAAGCGCGACTTCAAAAAACTATCCCCTTTTGATTAATTTTTATACCCTATGACACTCCCGTAATCAAGACGAATCTAACGATACCTCATACACCAAGCCTTTTATGCTACAGGATGGCAGGAACGAATGGACATACATATTTACACCCGAAAAACATTACCCTCCTGAGACAGTCGGGTAAAAAAGCATCATAAAACTCTCAGCAGCCAGACCTTTTAAAATGATAACAATTACATTTTATTAACTATAGTTATATTTATAGTTTTATTTCATAGGTATTTTTTTTTTAGATATTAAGTTAGTTTTATTTGGTAGTAGTTAGTTTTTTTTGCAATAAATTTATATTATTTTATTAACTAAATATAATAATTATTATTAATATTATTCATTATTCAAAAACTCAGTCATTATGGCGGATGCGAATTTAACTTATCTCAAAACACAATTTAGGAATATTTTTTAGAATATTTTTAGTTAGGTAGATTTTCAGTTTAGTTTTTAATATATTTTAAGTAGTTTAGTTTTATTATTATATTTGTGTAAGATTTATTGAATAAAATTTAGGAACTAGAACATGATGAAAAATTTATTGCGGAAAATTAAGAAATTTTTCATCATGTTAGGACAAAATTTTTTCATCATGTTCTAATTTTTTCACCGAGTATGGAAATGTAATACAAATTATGACCATTTTACATTTATAATACAAGTTATTAACGGTTAACTTTACGTTTCAGCTCGTCGCTCTCGTGGTTGCCGCAGTGGTCGCTTCACCAGTCCCTGGGGGTCACCATCACCAGTGAGTACACTATTTTGCTGTTATTCATAAACCTAACCTCACTTCCCGTTAAGATAGAAAGGGACATGGGGTCTAAACGGTGGCGTAACTTTAAATCACGTTCATGAATACCCGCCTATGTGGTTCAAACTAGATCTCGGAACACAAAAAACTTAAAAGTTTCAGCCTTTCTTTGTGTAATAAATACTTAAGTCCAAATAAGTTGTTACTGCGCTGTACTACGTTTCTAGTTTTCCAAAACAATTTTTTTGTATTTTTTTTTTAAAAGAATCTTAAAATGTGAAACTTATTGTAAAAAAAAGATTTTTTCCCAAATTGTTTAATTTACTTAAACGCTGTGCAGAATTAATGTAGGTCACAAGCCTAACCATCCATTTAATTTCGAATAAATACGGTCGCTGTATACAGCGAACCTAGTTCCTCCCAAAAATTTCGTCAAAATAATCTTCATCTTTTATTATTATGCAGTTCCATTGATTACGAACCGTAAAACAAATAGAAGAAAAGTTAAACAACATCTCAGTACTCAAGTTCATCAAATAAGACCAAAACTTTCGACAATGAACTTATTCAATTCCAACATTTATTTTTAACAAAAAAGAAAGAACTAAGTTCATTCACAACAACCGGTAGAGCTACACGTTATTAAAAAAAAAAGGTCAAGTGAGAGTCGGACTCGCGCACCGAGGATTCCGTACAACGCAACTTAAGGCGAGGCCATTGGGTCATTTGAGCCTAGTGAGGGGGTGAGGTGCGAAGCGAGGGAGGGGCGAGAGAGGGATGACGCGCATTGATCGGGGTCATTACTCGCGCAGATACACAGAGTAAGTGTAACCAGTGTCCTCACTGTGACGTCACAGCTCGCTACCCATAATAATACCTACCTATACAGAATGTCCCACGGATAGACGATATGCCGAAGTCCACTTGTCGGTGCCAACATTATCGACCCATTTAATAATATATGCTGGAGTTTTCGAATAAAGTCATTGAACTCTGAAGTATGATGTTCTGTTATTAAAGTAGGTACCTTTAACTGATTTTATAAAAACTACTAAATATTTTTGTATTAGTATTCACTATTTGTCTGTTAGTAATAGTCGGAACATAGTTATACCAGCGACTACACAGTAGTATATGTGTAAATTTAAAATAAAAACCGGTCAAGAGCGGGTCGGTCTCGCGCCCCGAGGCTTCCGTGCAACGCAACTTAACCCAGTAACTTTGCTATAACGAAAAGATAAACTAGATTTGGAGACCAACTTAGCTTTGCCATTATCAAAATATTGTGTCCATACATCGATATACTCATGATTTTACCTATATTTTCAAACAACAATAAAATCTTAAAAATAATACTAACCTAAAAATACATAACCTAAAAACTATATGTGCATACAAAGGGTCGGTTGAACTATTGGAATGGCTTGCATTACAGATAGTTCAACCGATCTCCGTTGTCCGGCAACGTGCCCAAAATGCTGGCGGCATTTCATTAGTTAAATTCTCCTGATTTGTTCATCATCTGCAAATATATATTTTTGAATAACAAAAAATATTTTTGCGGAGATGTCAAATTTACAGTTTTCGGATTTTTTCCTTTGCTTGTGCTGACCTAGCTTTTTGCCAAATTTCATGATTCTAGGTCAACGGGAAGTACCCTATAGGTTTTGGTTTTCTTGCATATTCATACAAATATGCGAGAAAAAGTAATGAAAAATAAACGCCCATATCTTTCGATTACGTTGACGCAGAAGTTTGATATTTTCACGGTTGCAGACCTGAGTATTTGGTATTAATTACAACTTGATCTGATATAGGTCTTGACAGAAAGACAGACGGACAACAAAGTGATCCTATAAGGGTTCCTTTATTTTCCTTTTGAGACACGGACCCCTAAAAATAACTGCACTATATTGTTACGTAACGCAGTCAAGGCCGATCGAAACTCGGTTAAAAAACAAGTTATAACGTAACCTGATACGCGAATGTTCTGAGAATGTTAAGATAGATAAAATTAATCTAATTGTGACCGCATACGGTTACCACACTGTGAGGTCAACTCAGTGAAACGTAAATTGATGGGATTATCATTCAACGATGATTAAGTTTCGTATATTTAATTGCAAGAAATTAATTATGTTTGTTTGTTTTGAATTCTCGCATATCCGCTATGCGCAACGAAAATTTAAATATTTTTTTTGTTAACCTATAAATTGTCCCACTGCTGGGCAAAGGTCTCCTCCCTCTTCTTCCATCCACCCCTGTCCTGAGCCTCTTCCAGACACCCATCCCTGTATCTAACGATATCGTCTCTCCACCTACGCCGAGGTCTGCCCCGACTATTAAATCAAATATTAATTAAAATGATAAAATTTATCGTAACGGTTGTATGTAGGTATGAAAAAGAATAGTTGTAATACCGAACTGAAACTCTATTCATACTCAAACTATCAGCCTTAAGGCTTCGTATGCGCCGATTTAAAGTTTTTCTATGAAGGCTACGGCACTAACTACTAAAAACGTCTGAAAAAATATATAGCAATCTTGGGGTGTCTATTTAGAGACTGATGGATACCGATACACGATTGGACAAACTTCGCTCGATAGAATAAAATCGCAAACATACCCCTTCCATGTCTTTTAAAATGAAAATTATATCTACACCGAAATAGTTATTCATACAAAATATATATCAATATGTAGGGTAAAGTATTATAAATACGAGAGCTTGTTTTAAATAAATTGGATTTTTTTTGGCGCATTTTTATTTCCCTGCAAAAATTCATTCAAAATTCATAAAAATACAAATATGGAGTCACTGCCGCGCTCTTCACTCCGCCCAGCTGCGGGACATCTTCTGTATCACGTTTGAGTTTGACAGCTGGGGTAGCACCTTAAGCCCAGTATCATTTTTGGCGGTCGGTATTATACCAGAAGCCACGATGTTCGGTATATCCCTGTGTGACAGAAATTTTGGCGGTAGGTATTATACTAGAAGCCACGATATTCGGTATATTCTTACGTGACAGAAATGAGACCGATGTCTGCGGACCCGTCTCACCGACATTGGCAATCGAGTGGCCAAACTGAAATGGGCGTAGGCAATCTCTGACACCGAAACGATGGTCGATGGATGTGCGTTCTCATATCGAACCTCTGACCGGTTGAATGTGCAGGGCAGACCATCGGCTAGCTAGATGGTCTGACGACATCAAGAGAGTTTTACAGCTAGCAGACCCTTAATTACCAATTTTTGTTTTTGTAATTTTTATTCAATAGTTAAGATATTACACAGAACCCGTGCAATAGTAAGTAAATTTCTCGTAACATTGTAATTTACGTCGGTAGAGATACGCTCTATAATTTCAAACAATGAATCAGTCTGTCATTTTATATGACGTACAATATGCAATAATACTTATTTCCTTACTTCAATTAACTTAATAACAATGGTTTATTGAAGACGAGACGTTGTCTCTCAATTTATTGTATATGAATCCCTTTCACCAACTATTGTTAATAGAAATGAAGTTTTCACAAAGACTTTAGTAATAAAAGACAGTATGGTAGGTAGTCAATAATGGAACGGGAATATTATTTTTATTATAATATAAAAAAGTTAAAGAGAAAATACGGTTTTTGTTCTTGTGTCTTATATCTTATAGATTAGATTTCTTTATTTCATATACCAAATCAAGTGTCTTATTTTGTAAACAAATATGATCGTCTAATTACCTGTTGTGATGTAACACTGAAGGAACTGATTGATCGAACCTGTTCATCAACCATACATACACCAGGCTCCACAATTTCTTAATTAATTACTGGTAAATAACATGTGATGAGAGCTCGGTGGCTCAGTGGTTGGGTCAATTGACTTGCAATATGGAGGTCTCAGGTTCGATTCCCAGCTAGGGCAGCCATGTACCAATGAGTTATCCTCGGTTTTTTCGACGGAAAAACTTACGTACATTTACCGAGTGCTCTCAAAAACGATGAAGGAAAACATCGTGATGAAACCTGCATGTCGTAGAAACAAAAAAAAAAATCTAAGGCATGTGAAATCCGCCAACCCGCACTGGGCCCGCGTGGTGGATTATGGCCCGAGCTCCCTCGATGTAAGGGAAGGTCTGTGCCCGAGCAGTGGGGCGATATAAATAGACTGATGATGATGATGATGAAATAACATGTGCTTATTCATTCAGTTTAGCATGTATATAAACTTAGTAAATGATGTTTCTTGAATGACCAGTTTACTAGTGACTTAAATTGAGCAAGTTATTAGCAATTATTGGACAGCCTCTGTCCTATATTTATATAGTCTGTCTGTCCGACAGAGTCGGTCTAGTAACTCAATAACAGTACCCACATCGCTAACATGATCGTTAGCGGTGCGGTTTTACGTCGACGGACGATAGCAATCTATAGCCTGTATTGCGTGAGTGCATTGCAATGATTGACCTAACCGTACTGTGTGTATAGTTACACCGTGGAACTAACGAGCGGCCATTTCATTCATTCTATTTTTAAAACTTTGCAATCATTAATTGGAGGTTATCTTGAAAATGGCGGGTAATGACGGTTACAAAATTATTTGATTTTTTTTATTTAAATGTCTACAATGGTTATTTTGTGTTTAATATCACGTTAAATTAATCAGAAAATTTTCGGGATTGACAGTATGGTGAATTTATTGGATAATTTGAGCAAGATCTGAAGTTTCAAGCTTTTATCATGAGTTCCGCTATAAGCTCGGGAGTGAACGTGACTGTCGAGCTGCTTCGTCCGAGACGCTACGGCCACTCGTCTGGATGAAGATATAAGACTATATATTGAATTTTCAATAACATGACATTGGCAAATGACGAACTATCGAGTCCAGTAATAAAATAAATGAATAAATCATTAATTGGAACTGTTGAAAACGGAAATGTGACAGTTAATTAATTAGTTCATTAATTTTGATTTTAATTTATGCAGTGGCCATGAAAGAAAGAACGGTCGGGGCCTCAATGAAAGTAAACCATATTTACATCGTCACGTATGCTGTATAATGGCATTTTTCTCGTGAATTTTCAATTAAAGTCGGAGTTGTGTAAAAAATAGATGTCCCTTTCTGATGAATGAGAGTGAAAGTGATAACAAGAGCGGACCTGTCCTTGTACTCAATAAGACTTTAGGCTCTCTCCATAGATCGCGGCGAAACTATTCCTTCATGGCAGCGGTGGTTTTGTGTTTAATATCACGTTTAAATTAATTGGAAAATGGTCGCGAATATATGCTGGACTTTTCGAATAAAGTCATTGAACTCTGAAGTATGATGTTCTGTTATTAAAGTACCTTTAACTGATTTTATAAAAAGTACTAAGTATTTTTGTATTAGTAGTCACTATTTGTCTGTTAGTAATAGTCGGAACATAGTTATACCAGCGACTACACAGTAGTATATGTGTAAATTTAAAATAAAAACCGGGCAAGAGCGGGTCGGACTCGCGCACCAAGGCTTCCGTGCAACGCAACTTAACCCCGTAACTTTGCTCTAACGAAAAGATAAACTAGATTTGGAGACCAACTTAACTTTTACATTATCAAAATATTATGTCCATACATCGACATTAGTTGATTAGTTGTTCATTTGCAAATATAAGGTTGTAATAACAAATAAATATTTTTGGAGCGATGCAATTTGAAACTTACACTTTTCGGATTTTTTCTTTAACTTGTGCTGTAGACCTAGGCTTCTTGCCAAATGTCATGATTCTAGGTCAACGGGAAGTACCTTATACGTTTTGAGTTTTTTGCGTTTTCATACATATGCGAGAAAATGCGCCATAAATGATCTTTTGATTGCGTTAACGTAGAAGTTATTTTTTCACGGCTGCATGAGGTTGCAGACCTGGGTCTTTGGTATTATACAACTTGTTCGTTGCTGAGATACAGGTCTTCACAGACGCACAGACTGACAGACAGCCAGACGGACAACAAAGTGATCCTATAAGGGTTCCTTTTTTCCTCTTAAGGGTCGGAAACCTAAAAAAGTTGTCATGCAAAAATAAAGGTATACCTACTTGTGACCGATCTATTTCCTTGCGATCTGGGGCGACCGAGAGGCCGCCGGCCGGTCGCCCTAGATAACGCTGGAGGGACGAGGTCGGGAAGGACCTGCACCGACTGCAGGCACACGGGGGGGGGGGGGGGGGGGGGGGGGGGACCGTCACTGACCCAGCGGAGTAAGTACTTACTTGCACAATGTTATTTACTTGCAATAAAGAGATAATGATTCCAATTCCGACTAATACTATGACTTATTCTTGTTATCTAACTATTAATGAGATATTACATTATTACTACATTAGATAGGATTATGCTTTTTCCAATCCGGGTTTTTGCATGTCTGTCTGTTGTTAGCAAATGAAGAAACCAGATCATTTTTCATTCATATTTCGAAATTATTGTAAAGTACGGAGAGAAAGGTGTACAGTAGAGTTTTTAAGGTTGAGATTTTCTCAAAAACTATTTGACCTATTGCAAAAATTCTTTCACTGTTCGATAGATAAAAGTTAAAACTACGTAAGTGTAAAATAATTATTAAATTCGGTCCAGTAGTTTTTGAGAAAATCGCAACCTTATTGAGGCTTCCTGTATACTTATCTATGTCTTCGACTGTACCTATACAAAATTATGTAAATGCTACTTAATGGAATTATAAACGGTGAGCGCTGTAATCGATCAATAAGTAGGTCATTTAAGACATGTTTGTTTTTAAGATACTGTATGTGCCTACCAGATCCGCACTAAGGGTAATTTTTTCTGAAGGTAAGTAAATACGATGTTCATGCTGTCCATTCACGTCCTATTGTCTTCAGAAGAGTGCTCAGAGTGCTCCATCCAGTGTTGAAGTGCTCACATAACAAAGTATTTCGACTTGTATAGAGATTGAAATAGTAGGCGGGACTTGCAAGGAAATCAAAACATTATTTGAGATAACGCGTGATTTTTAAAAGATTGAGGATTGATACGAGTTTCTTACAATCTTGATAATTTTAGTTAGTACTTATACTAAACCACATCATCATCATCAGCCCGTATCAGTCCACTGCTGGACGTAGGCCTCTCAATCAACCCTACTCTCGGCCCTCTGCATCCAGTCCCTGCCAGCCATTTTGCGAAGGTCATCCCTCCATCTGGTCGGGGGGCGTCCCTTAGGGTCAATTTTGTTTGGCAGCCTCCCGTAACCCGGGGATTCTTAGCACCCCCTGCCCCACTAACTACATACATACTAAACCACACGGCAAGAAAAATGACAAAAACAGTGGATTTAGTTTTTAAAATGTTTTGAATGGAAAATTAATAGTTATTCATTTCAGTTGAACGCATGCGCAATCCAAACTCGCTACTTGATTTACGTTGTAGGTAAAATAGTTGGTCTAAGCCATCAATTTACGTAATGGCGTCTTTAGTCCACCAGTGCTAGTGGGTCAAATAGAACGGATTATCAACTTAACTGACAGGATAGTACTTGTCGTTATTATAAAAATGTTGCGTAAGCGTCTAGCTTTTCAATCATGTGTCATATTAAGGGCCTTCTATGAGCCAACTAGCGCCGCCAATCTTGAAAAAATAATATCTTCCAATTTAATCAATTTTATTTAAAAAGCTATTTACAAAATGTTTATTAGGAAGATTTTTTTATTAAAATTATTGATTTAAATTAAAGTCATGTACAAGTTGCGAGTCGAAAAAAACAGCTTAATTAAGAATACAGAAAATAGTAAGAAATCGAAGCGAATTAGTCATTGTTTTTGTTATTATTCTATAGGAGTTGCGAGAGTAGTAGAAAATGATACTGATTATGATTAGGAGAAAAACAGCGTCAGTCAGGGAGGTAGTATTGTAATGTAATGCTCAAAGTCGAATCTGCAACGTTACATTACACGCGAATGCTCCCGGTGAGGGAGCACCTTAAAGACCACCTACCGTTCCAGTATTAACATGTCTGAATCATAGAATCATTCGGCGTTCGGACGACTTTGCATCATTGCCTAACTCGACGCACGCGCACGCCGCTTACAAATTACGCGCTTTCTCGTCAAATGATACAATAATGCGGGGAAATGGGCGATTTTCCGTCGCAAGCGCAATGCGCGCTATTTATGGTGACGTAACATGCACCGGAACCGTGAAGGTCAATTGCATACGAGTCATTAGCTCTCCTCAGGTGGATTTACACATTTGCCGCCAGTAGTTCAAATGACAATGCCAGATTCTGCTCCGCCATCAATCATGATGAACAAGATAACGAATAGATGTAAAAATATCTCCGTTTTTTTATTAAAATTATTGGTTTAAAATAAAGTTTTGTAATGCGAGTCAAAAAACAGCTTAATTAAGAATTCAGAAAATAGTAAGAAATCGAAGCGAATTATTCATTGTCTTTGTTATCATTTTCTACTACTCTCGCAACTCCTACTGATTATGATTATGCAATAAGAAACCTGTAATAAGTCCCCAACAAAATGATATATGAGCTTCAATGGTCACGTAAGTTCACAATCAAATTAATTACATTTTTTTTCCCGATGACACCCCAGTGGGTCATTGTGGCGGTGTTATGGGGTATGAACGTAATATTAGTGGTCAGCGCACTTATAAGCGTTTAAGGAACACTAAAAGCTTGTTTAAAGTACTATTTTTAGATCCAAAATACAAGTACAGAACGAAAGCTGCAACGCAAACCCAACACATATTTCGATGTTGATTGATTCTATTCAAATACAGCTTATACTGTCGTCCTTTTGAACTTGTTTGTTTTTCCCGCTCTATACAAATTGGTCAGTTGGTCAAAAATAATTGTACAGTGGGGGGTGCTTTTCAAACATTATTTTAAGTTCCCCACGGACCAACTTTTAGTCGGTGAGTTGGTCTGTAGGTCAAGAATTAATCAATAGTAGGTATCTACATTATTTACCGAGGGAAAAAGATAACGAATAGTAAAGAGGGTGTAGGTTGATCCTCGAGGAGTGTTGAGGTAATTTAAAATTCTCAAATATCGACTTAGTTAGATACAGGGATGGGTGGCTGGAAGAGGCTCAGGACAGGGATCGATGGAAGAGGAGAGGGGAGACCTTTGCCCAGCAGTGGGACAATTTATAGGTTTTCCAAAAAATATCTACTTTTTATGCATTATGTCATGTTCGGCGAACAGATTTAAACCTGATGGAAAATTTCTTGCCGTGGGCCGGACTTGAACTCCTGCCCACGGCAAGAAATTTTTCATTTATTGGTACGCAAGCACCGAACGTGTACTTTAAAGCGATACGACTGCGGTCGCGTGTACTTTGAAAGCGATACGACTGCGTTATGTTACGTAACAGTGTGTAATTGCGTTCTGCTCTGTCATTATCATTATGGCATAATTAGCCGTCCGGGCGATTCTATCAACATGCTTTCCAAATAAAACAAAACATTACGTCGATGTAACGTAATCATTAGTTACAACGTTGCTAACGTTACAATGTAGAGATGTAAAGCTCTGCCGTTGTAATTTTTTGGTGGTAGAAACAACTCTAGATATTTTTTTGATGACTACAAGCCATGAAGGAAGGGTAGGCATGGAATGATGGGAGGCTATAGGTCTTTAAGTAAAAGTATATTTAGCAATAAGGATCATAAAGCCAAGGATACAAGCCAATGATACACTTGGGGACAAATGTCCTACGACATGTATCGGCGACATGTCAAGCGAAGCCGGCCGATTTCGCCTGACATATCTGGCGACATCGCGCGACTTATGTCCGTAGCGACCAGAGCGTGCCAGACATGTCGCGCGAAGTCCGGCAACGTCGCGCTACTTCACCCGACGTCCCTGGCGACACGTGTCGCAGGACATTTGTCCCCTAGTGTATCATTGGCTTAACCAACCTAAGTGGCGCCCCATTTGACGTTAAGACGGGTTTCCACCGCGAGCGGAGTTAACTTGCAAGAGTAAACTGCATAGATACTTCGAATTCGACCGACAAATAGTTGAGCGAGCGGAAATAGTTGAAAGGATCGCGCTCAGTTGGGAGCGGAGCGGACTCATTACGGACTCCGTCTCTCAATGACAATTTAAATAAAATAGTAGCGTTTCTTTAGAGAAAGATATGAGCGAGGCAGATTGAAGTGGACGAGTCCGCTATGGAAAAGTCTCGCAACTCTTTTTTGGTGGAAATATAAACATGGTAAAAAGTTGTGTCTATACCTACATTGGATATTTTTTGAAAATAATAATTGTAATGTGTTTTAGGATCGATATTGATGCCAAAACACTAATTTTTAGAATTTTTGTTTGTTTGTCTGTGACTTTTTGCAAGTATCACGCCATAACTACTGAAGGAATTTTGATGGGAGTTTCACTAGAAGATAGCTGAAATATCCGGACAGCTCATAGGCTATATGCCATGGCGGTATGTGATGTGTAAACAAGGATCCAGAGAGGAAGATCTGCCTCCTGATCTCCTCCATCCTCATCCTCTACGCAAACGAAGTTGCGGGGTACAGCTAGTAATAAACATTTCTTTCTTTCCCAGCAAACACGTAACAATCCACGTGCCCTACAAAGTCCACACGATCCACCACCACCACGTCTCCAAGGTCCACGTGCCCGTCCACGTTCCTGTAGTCAAGGAGGTCCAGGTCATCAAAGAGGTCCCGATCTACAAGCACATCCCAGTGCCCGTCATCAAGCACGTACATGTGCCCGTCTACAAGAAGGTGGAAGTGGAGAAGAAGGTCTACGTGCCGGTGCATCATCATCACGAGGAGCATGAGGAGCACCACGGGTGGGAGAGCGAGCCGTTGTCGCACGGCTGGAACTGAGTAGTCCTTTGATAGGTTAAGGTGAGTTTCGGAAATATCAAATCAAATAATTCATACAAATATGCGAGAAAATGCGACATAAACGGCTATATCTTTTGATTGCGTTTACGTAGAAGGTTGATTTTTTCACGGCTGCATGAGGTTGCAGACATGAGTATTTGGTAATAATTTAAACTTGATCCGTCCACGCGTTTCTGAGATATAGGTCTTGACAGACATACAGAAAACAAAATGATCCTATAAGGGTTCCTTTTTTCCTTTTGAGGCACGGACCCCTAAAAATCAATGACATTTATTTTTGGGTTAGCTAACGCCATCTATTGAATTCAAAACAAGCTCGATGGTTCTCTTGAAAATGGCGGGAAACGACGGTTGCAAAATTATTTGATAATTTTTGTTTTATTGTCTACAGTGGTTATTTTGAGATTAATATCACGGTAAATTAATCAGAAAATGTTCGCGTGTGACTGTATGGTGAATTTGTTGGATAATTTGAGCAAGATCTGGGGTTTCAAGCTTTTATCAAGAGTTCCCGCTACAAGCTCGGGAGTGAACGTGACTGTCGAGCTGCTTCGTCCAGAGTGATGACGCTACGGCGTCTCCTCTGGATGAAGACAAGAAGACGCGGCTACCCAGGGTGAAGACGCTACTGCAATTCCCCTGGAGGAAGATATAAGACTATTACCTATATATTGAATTTTCTGTAACCTGACATTGGCAAATGACGAACTGTCGAGTCCATTAATAAAAAAAGAAGAAGCTTGACTGCCTCTTTAACATTAATTTTCCTTGTCCACAGATTCATTTAAGTACAATCAACACATCGTCATTTTCATCGAAGTCATCGCTACTCATCATGATGATCAAGATTTAAAATACCAGTATTCCTCAAGTTACCATTATGTTTTAAGCCTTTGTATATAGTTGCCAAAGAAAATAAAGGATGTGTTAAATTTTACAAACTCGTTTTTTTCTTAAACTTGCAATAATTTAATTAAATATCAACTAAGTTAAAATATTACAGCAACATTTACACATACGACATTTAGGCTCGTATTAATAGTCGCTCAAACCCGCCCTCAAGAGCGTATTCAGCTGATACACTCTCAAGACGTGATCACCATCTCAAGTATGCCATTTATTAATAAATCAAATCTTGAGGGCGTATCATTTGTGATGTCTTTCTCAAGTTGCGGTTCGCCTGCAATCAGCAAATACGTTCCCAAGTGTGAGTTTGATAGTTCTCTTGAGACCTGAGTTTTCTTTATTAATAAATATTTTTTTTATTAAAGGCCCGTATTAATAAATCATTCTCAGCTCAAAAGTCAATCTTGAGAACGACCTCAAGATGGCGTTACTATTAATAAACGTAACTTAAGTGCGCGTTTAGGAATCGGGTATCACGTGAGTAACGCCGTATTATTAAACAAAAGTCAGTTCTCAAGAGAACTGTCAAACTCACACTTGAGAACGTATTTGCTGATTGCAGGCGAACCGCGACTTGAGAAAGACATCACGTGATACGCCCTCAAGATTTGATTTATTAATAAATGACATACTTGAGATGGTGATCACGTCTTGAGAGTGTATCAGCTGAATTCGCTCTTGAGGGCGGGTTTGAGCTCAGACTATTAATACGGGCCCTAAACGCGCACCTTAACGCCATCTTGAGGTCGTTCTCAAAATTGACTTTTGAGCTGAGAGTGATTTTTAATAAATCACTCTAGCGGCCTCAGTACATGTGAAAAGTTAACAACTAGCGTCTTCTAAGTGAGTTTAGTTTTGTACGAAGAACCACTACAGTGGGCGAGGCGTAAGCTCAGGTTTGCATTTGTGTGAGTGCACACAGATAGTGTAGAGTGATATTCGGCCTGAGGCGCGATGCGTCCTACGCATACATACACAGCGGGACGCCACCCCGCCGCGCACGCACCGCACTTCACCTCTTGTACCGCTAGCAGCTTGGCGATCACTCACACAAATGTAAACCTGAGCTTACGCCTCGCGCATTGTACGGTGGAAGACAGAGAAAGGTGTACAGGAGAGTTTTTAAGGTTGAGATTTTTTCAAAAACTACTTAACCTATTGCAAAAATTATTTCACTGTTTGATAGATAAAAGTTAAAACTATGTAACTGTAAAAGAATTATTAAATTCGGTCCAGTAGTTTTTGAGAAAATCTCAACCTTATTGAGGCCCCCTGTATACTTATCTATGTCTTCGACTGTACCTATCGCTAGGTTCTTTCTCAAGACAATGCATCTCGTTAAGAGTCGCCAGGCTTCCGTTCTCGTTGTTCGCGTATTTCAAATTCCCTAGCAGCATAGCAAAGCAGCTCATAGGACGTGAAGGCTATTATGCTCGTCACTTGGGCCTTATACAGCGTGACCTTGAGACCAGTGAATAGGCCCAGGAAACCTTCGTGCTTGAAGGTCAACCGTAGACACTCTCGTAGAGTGTGGCATTTTCGCAAATGTCTAGAAGTACTTGGTATTGTGACACCTTCCTTGTGTATGTGGCTCTGTAAGATAAAATAAAGATATTTTTAAATTAAGAATATTTTTTCATAACTTCGAGACAATGTGATCATGGCAGGTGTCCGACGTCTCGCTCTATAGACCAGACTGACTGACCCACCAACACCCCAAACCAATAGTCCCAATTAAGTTGTAATTTCCAATCAATGCAATAGTTGCACCTGACGGGGTCTGTCATTGAGTGCTGAGATGCGCTCAGAGACGGGTCCCGCTAGGTGCATCACATATCCCTTCAAATTAAAGTTCTCTAAGGGGCCTCTACGCGTTGGACCTATGTCTCCGTGCAAGCCTTTCAAAGGGCCGGGTTTTCTGAAACCCGTGAAACCTAGAGAGATACATAATAATATAATATTCTTTATTCAGGTAAGAATCCCAAAATACAAATATACGTAATATTAAGGACAATATAAAACAAATTTATAACAGTCCTTTTGAGTTTGGGGGTGAATAAAACTAGAAAAGTACCTACATGTACGGTGGAACACAGAGAAAGGTGTATAGGAGAGTTTTTAAGGTTGAGATTTTCTCAAAAACTACGTGACCTATTGCAAAAATTCTTTCACTGTTTGATAGATAAAAGTTAAAACTTGTAACTGTAATATCAATATTATATTCGGTCCAGTAGTTTTTGAGAAAATCTCAAACTCATTGAGGCCCTTTGAGAAAAGTAGTGTCTTTGCAAGTCCATTGTAAGATCGGGCTTGGGGAAGACCAGAGCACGACCACCGAGGTTCTGGGTGGTTCACATACCTTCCGTGACAGACCTCTATTAGTACCCCGAACCCTTGGAAAGAAATAAAAGAAGGAAAGAGCGGTTGCTTCGCTTTCGAAATTGACTGTCCAGTAGTTTTTGAGAAAATCTCGATCTTATTGAGGCCCCCTGTATATATCTCTGTCTTCGACTGCACATGGTGAAATGAGATTCGAAACCAAGGCATCCGTAAACAAAGTCTAGTAATCCTAACTACAGCTCTACCGAGCTCTATGTATCACAATATACAATATACCTTGAATTCATTCGACAAAATTAAATGGATACTTATGACTTACAATAATTCTGTACAGCGTTTAAGTAAATTAAACAAATTGGGGAAAATTAAAAAATTAAATATATACAGTACTCAACTAAGTATCAAATAAAATATTCATTTGATGTGCATAGTTATTAGATAGTGTTATCAATTATTTTATTTGCAATAATTTATTTCACTGGAATTTGACCTAATGGTCATTTTTAAGGTCATTGTGTGACTTGTGACGTACTTAGATAATTTTAGTATTTACTAAAAAACTTTACAAATGACAATGCCAGATTTTGCCCCACCCGTCAACCGCTAGATGTACTAGATAACGAAAAATATCTGCGAATTTTTAAATATTATTAGTTTAAAATAAAGTTTTGTACATCTAGCGAGTCGAAAAAAACAGCTTAATTAAGAATTCAGAAAATAGTAAGACATCGAAGCGAATTATTCATTGTTTTTGTTATTCTTCTATAGGAGTTGCGAGAGTAGTAGAAAATGATACTGATTATGATTATGCAATATGAAACCTGTAATAAGTCCCCAACAAAAATGATTGGTTTCAATGCTCTCGTAGTTTTGTAGGTGGGGCAAAGCTCCATTATAATGTGGCAATGTCATTTACTGCCCCGAGTTTCAACTTATCGAATGAAATTCAAGTACCTGTATGTAACAAAAACATGTAAAAAATGTACCTACAGCGATTTGCATTCTCCTCTTAGCCAAATCGAAAGGGTAAGTTAAGGTCTTGGAGATCAGCCCGGCTAAGGACCCTGCCACCGTGCTGGCGAGGAGGATATTCTCCGGGCGATGAAGTTGGGGCCCGTCACATGGGGGATCCGCGCACTCGATGCCGTAATTCAGAATCAGGGGCTGGACGAAGCTGAATACGCAGAAGGAGATTCCTACTGCTGGTCCCATCTGTTGATAACGATATGTGGTAATTCAGACATATCGGAGAGTTAGGGTAGAGCTCGGTGGCTCAGTGGTTGGGTCAATGGACTTGCAATATGAAGGTTCCAGGTTCGATTCCCAGCTAGGGCAGCCATGTACCAATGAGTTATCCTCGGTTTTTTCGACAGATAAACTTACGTACATTTACCGAGTGCTCTCAAAACGGTGAAGGAAAACATCGTGATGAAACCTGCATGTCGTAGAAGAAAAAAAAATCTAAGGCATGTGAAATCCGCCAACCCGCACTGGGCCCGCGTAGCGGATCATGGCCCGAGCTCCCTCGATGTAAGGGAAGGTCTGTGCCCGAGCAGTGGGGCAATATAAATAGACTGATGATGATGGAGAGTTAGGGAATGGGGAACAATAGTGCTAAGCCTAGTTAAATTTACGTAAAAATATATTTCTATGATAGCGGCACTTCGACTATTCGTGATAACAATAGGTATATAACTGTAATACTAATATTTTTTTGTTACCCTATATATTATCCCACTGCTGGGCAAAGGTCTCCCCCCTCCTCTTCCATCCATCCCTGTCCTGAGCCTCTTCCAGCCACCCATCCCTGTATCTAACGATATCGTCTCTCCACCTACGCCGAGGTCTGCCCCCACGGTGGCGACCGTCCGATGGCACCCATTCTGTGACAGTCCGGGCCCATCGGTCCTATACTAATACTAATATAATTGAATTAATGTTCTAATAATATAATTAATGATTAAATTAGTGATAAACTGTAATGCTATACTTTTAATGAATAAATAAATAAATTCGTATTTGCGTATTTGTTATATTTGACAAATAATTGCCCTGTATCAATGTCCTGTGTAATAAGCGTATCCGCGCGTCGTATATACAGGGTGTAACGTAAAGGGGATATGACGCCGAAGGGAGGGTGTTCAGTATCGGTAGCTGAACAACTTTTGTTCTATGAGTTTTCGATTTTCGCGAATTTATTTCTTGACTTCTCATACATTTCGTACCGGTCAGCTGATCGATTTGTATGAGACATTAATTTATTTTTATTTTTTTATCTCAAGTATGTCAATTATTAATAAACCAATCTTGAAGGCGTACCTATCACTCGATGTCTTTCCTAAGTCACGGTTTGCCTGCAATAAGCAAATACGTTCTCAAGTGTGAGTTTGACAGTTCTCTTGAGAACTGAGTTTTGTTTATTAATACGGCGTTACTCACGTGATACCCGATTCCTAAACGCGCACCTAAGTTACGTTTATTAATAGGAACGCCATCTTGAGGTCGTTTTCAGGTTGACTTTTGAGCTGAGAGTGATTTATTAATACGGGCTTTAATATCGGATTCCTGATTTCTAATACCTATTATAATAATTTTGTTTTTCCCCTGATCTCAAGTCTGTGTGACCTTCAATTATGTCTGATTTGTAAAATCTAGATAATAATTTGTTTTTCGTTACTTGTCAACATCTCTATTAAACTTAAATAAACCAATCAGACTCTATTGATAACGAGAAAATATGCCAATACACAAAGTCTGGAACCCCCGCGGTTGCAAATTTTAGATCTTAGCAATCTCCAGCCTAGAAACTGAGGTAGTTACTTAGGCCGTCTGAGCTCAAACCCGCCCTTAAGAGCAAATTCAGCTGATACACTCTCAAGACACGATCACCATCTCAAGTATGTCATTTATTAATAAACCAATCTTGACGGCGTATCACGTGATGTCTTTGTCAAGTCGCGGTTCGCCTTCAATAAGCAAATACGTTCTCAAATAGGGGGTTTTACAGTTCTCTTGAGAACTGAGTTTTGTTTATTAATACGGCGTTACTCACGTGATACCCGATTCCTAAACGCGCACCTAAGTTACGTTTATTAATAGGAACGCCATCTTGAGGTCGTTCTCAAGATTGACTTTTGAGCTGAGAGTGATTTATTAATAAGTATATATAAGTAACTCTCATATTTATAAGTTTCTCGGATCCTTCATGCGGAACCGGCGACATACACCATGCATGTCCATCAATTAAATAGTCATCTATTCTGTAATAGCGTACCTATTGAGTTATCTGGCCGGGCGGGATCTGGCCGCTAACATATGTTTAGGGAGAAGGTTCTATTCAGCGCTCCCCTTTAAGTGTAAAAGGTCCCAACAACGGGTCAAAGTCCCGCAAACATGTCCACCCTATCAGGATAAGATAATAAGTTGAGATACCTGTAGTAAAGAAGCATTCAAGCCTCCGTAGAACGCGAGGATCCCACCGCTTTTGTACACCTCCTTGGCACCGTTGATGAGGCCATTGTACTGCTCCGATATCACCATCTGCCTCACGCGTATCACCTCCAGAGGATTCACCACGGTAGCACTGAAGCAGCCCGCAAACCAGCCGCAGAGGAAATTGGAAACGTTCCTGAAAGACGCAATTAGAAAAATTGAATTCATTCGACAAAATTAAATGTATGGTTAGGCTTGTGACATACATTAATTCTGCACAGCGTTTAAGTAAATTAAACAATTTGGGGAATAATAATAAAATATTTATAACGTGCAATGAAACGCAGCATATTGGGCGTGAGGAGAACGGACCGTGTCCGAAACACAACCCTGCGATCGATAACTGGCGTAGCAGACGTGGCCCGCAAAGCAGCCACATTAAAGTGGAACTGTGCGGGCCCCGCGTGCCGCATGCAGCCGGACCGATGGGCCCGGACTGGCACAGAATGGGTGCCATTGGACGGTCGCCGGCGTCGGGGCAGACCTCGGCGTAGGAGAGACGATATCGTTAGATACAGGGATGGGTGGCTGGAAGAGGCTCAGGACAGGGATGGATGGAAGAGGAGGGGGGAGACCTTTGCCCAGCAGTGGGACAATATATAGGGTAACAAAAAAAATTACAAATAATGCAACTGTCAATTTTTTATTTATTTTGATGTGCATCGTTACTGTGCTTTGGAGTTTTTATACTTTAAGGTAGTTTAAATTTTTTGCAACGATTTCATTCACTGGAATTTGACCTAATGGTCATTTCTAAGGCGATTGTGTTACTTGTGACGTAAATAGTTTTGATTCACTAAAAATCTTACCAATTTAATATTTATCATGAGTACAACCAGTTTCAACTTATCGAATGAATTCAAGGACACCCTGTATAGCAGTGTATTGTAGAGCACAAGTAACATTATACAACCAATTCAATTTTTTTTCTGTGAATTGCAAAGTCTGCTCAAATTTTTAATTTCTTTACCGGCTACCAACAATATTTTATGGTTTTATTTAGTGTTAAAAAAGGCCGTATAACTACGGATTTTTCTAGAGTCAATCTACGGAAATCTACGGGTTTTTCATTCAGCCTCGCCCTGCTGAATTTTGAAAAACGGATCTGGCAACACTGGACACCACTGTCAATTTTAAACCACACATCGCAAATACATTTGGTTGGATAAATCCTTGACTTAATGGAATAAACCACTCCTACTATCGAGCTTTTATATATTTGTAAGTAACTGGGTGTAATTTTATTAACATCAGCCAGACTTCAAATACTGAGAAAACCACAAATATAGAGTTCCACCTGTATCATCAGACTGTTGGACAAATATATATTACATAATATTCGTCCAGGTAAGAAGCAAGGAACGGCCGAAGGAGTCAGCCATATTCATATAGCTCTTAATTGTTTTTCCCCTGTTTGAGTTTTAGAGTTTTAATTAGAAGTTGACTCTGGTACATTATAATATAAACAAATGACTCTTTCTGACATATGAGTGTGAAAGGGACTACATAGGAGACCTGACCCCATAAAAATATTACTTAAGTCTCTCTCCATGGGCGATTTTTTTTCCTTTAATGTCCAGGCGATTATCGTACAGTTGAATAAATTCGTCTATGGCTATTCAGTACAAGTTAGTGTCGATTTCATATTGCCTGAATAAAACTCACGAGCAAAAATACGTTACAAAAGTATTGATGAAATATATCGCCAAGGCAACTATTATAGGTGCTCAGGTAGATATCCCTGAAAAATGTTTTTTCGTCTACAAAGGCTGTCTAGCTTACTTCTATATATTAGTAACTTATTACTTAAATATTGACGCCCAAAAATATACGCAATTTACTTGCAATAAAGAGATGAATGTGACTTTTCTGAGGAGTTGTCTAATTTAATCAATAACCACATATCCAAATGAGCGGGTCGTTAGCAGAAGTCCATGAATCTATTGTTCTCTTTTTCCCACCAGTGCTATTACGGTTCTTAAAACGATAAAATCATACCATGTCATATCGTGCGTGAAAGGGACAGTGCTATTGCGTTGGTATAGCGGCGTCTCCGTTCGACGCGCTGTGGTATGGTTTCATCGTTTTGAGAACGGTAATAGGAAAGATCTTCTTCTTCTTCTTCAGCATACCGCAGCCCACTCCTGGGCATATGCCTCTCCATGAATCCTCCATGTGGCCCGATCCCAAGGTTGTCTGGTCCACACCGAGCCAGCAACCCTCCGTCGGCCCATCTGGCCGGTGGTCCGCCCACGCTTCTTCTACCCGTCCGGGGTCTCCACATTAGAACGCACTTACTCCATCGACCATCGTTTCGGCGACAGAGGTACAGCAAGATAGCTGTCAGTAAATTGATGTAAATAGCCGAAAATTGCATTACAGCAGTGGACTGATAAGGTCTGATGATCTTAGCCAGAGAACTTTAAAAAATATTTTAAAACCTTGGACAATGATACCTATCTAGATAAGTACCTAGGCTTGTTTGCAATACAATATTTTTACAACTAAAAACTACGCGGCGCGTTCTTTCTTTCTGTAAGCACCTAGCTTGTAAAAAATATGCCCCCCCCCCCCCCCCCCCCCCCCCACCCCTCCCCGGCCCAGAACCTGGGTACGCCCATGGGCTGTGCGTCAAATGTATATAATATTTAGAAGTGGACATAGGAGAGTGACTGATGATGATAACACGATAGGACGATAAGGAGTTATTAGGTTTCGAACTGACTTGTAATTTTGTCCGACGTAAGTCCCTGATGCGACTTTTGTGGCCCATTCGAACGAGTGGAACTGGCAGCCGACAGCCAGCACGGAATGTATCTGAAACAGATGCAGTTCTTATTTATTTTATTAATGGACTCGACTGTTCGTCATTTCCCAATGTCATGTTACAGAAAACTCAATATATTCAATAGTCTTCTATCTTCCTCCAGAGGAGTCGCAGTAGCGTCTTCACCCTGGGTAGCCGCGTCTTCATGTCTTCATCCAGAGGAGTCGCCGTAGCGTCATCACTCTGGACGAAGCAGCTCGACAGTCACGTTCACTCCCGAGCTTGTAGCGGGAACTCTTGATAAAAGCTTGAAACTTCAGATCTTGCATAAATAATCCAATAACTTCCGTACTGTAATTCGCGAACATTTTCTGATTAATTTAACGTGATATTAAACACAAAATAGTCCCTGTAGACGTTAAAAGGAAAATTATCAAATAATTTCGCAGCCGTCGTTTCCCGCCATTTTCAAGAGAATCAGATTCAGTTATTTTATTGCTATTGTAGGTTAATTGTATATTAACATGATCGTATTGAAACTCTGAAGCCCTGAAAAGGAGTGATAATTATCTTCCAATTTAATCAATTTGATTAAAAAAGCTATTTACAAAATGTTTATTAGGATGAATACTATTTTTAACCGACTTTCAAAAAAAAGGAGGAGGTTATCAATTCGTCGAAATATTTTTTTTTTTTTTTTTATGTATTACGTACCCTATCGTATACCTATTTGGCTTGGCACCGACTTAAAAGACATCAGTAGGTACATAGCAATAATATTTTATTTCAATATTCGTATGTAGATGTAATTAATTAATTATTTTATGCTTTTTAGTTCCTTTTTGTTTATTTTTTTAAAGGCGGTTTTTTTATTATTTAATAATAATTCAATATACAATACATGGCATAATTGCGACATGCTAAGTTGTAGTTCACAAATGTGCCAAAAACGGCCGTTTTTCGTAATTATGCGAACTACAACTTACCAAAATTGAATCACGTTATAAATAAGCATTTAAAAAATAGTATTTATCGTAATAAACATTTTGTAAATAGCTATTTTAATAAAATTAATTAAATTGGAAAAATATTATTTTTTCAAGATTGGTGGCGCTAGTTGGCTCATATCTCTCTTATATATAATAATTTTATTTAACCGTCATAAACTCATAATGTAATATGCTAATTAGGTTACTATTTGCGATACAAAATTGTATATCCTATTATTAAGCATTATTTTCCATTAAAATATGGATTATTCTACACGCAAATTAGTGTTTCCTTTATACACCTCAAAACACTAAACTATCATAAACTAAAGAATGATTACAGAACGTAGACTAAGACGCGAATACCCAGGGTGACGACGCTCATTGGCAAATGACGAATTGTCGAGTTCATTAATAAAATAAATAAATAAGGTAGGTTATATATAAACTTGTCTAAAACACGGGCTGGCGCCCCGAGCACTACCCATTGTAAGCTGTAATAGCCCACAATTCATCATCCATTCATCCATCACCTTCCTCCTCCCCGTCTGAGCCTCGAGCCGCTCGGGCGCCGTGCGGTTCGCGCACTGCGTCCGTGGGCCCGGGCCCTTACTTAGGCGGCGGCACCTCGTACACACCAGCACGCTTGATACCACCTCATACCTCCCCATGGCGCGGATTTCTTCCTTGTCAACCTTACTCTCAGCCATTCATACATCTTCTACTTATTATTTACCTGACCAAGCTTATGCCCATGCCAGAAGGCCCACGCCCCTTCCTCACGGAGAATCTTTGTCGTGGTCTTTAATAGTTTCTTCTTCTTCTTCTGCAGCTGGACCCTTAGCTTTACCACGTCCAGGGGCTGGGTCACGAACCTGGTTACCACGCCGGACAAACATCCCGCTATCAACTTCTCTTGCGGGGTCATGGAATCGTTTGGTCGGTACCCAACCATTGTCTTTCAGGGCGCATGATGACAACCAGGTATTAGGTTTATTTATGTACTTTATTTGGGATTTGGTTGTGGTACGACTGTACGTACGATTTTGACCTCTATTTATATTATTTTCTTCTATTTGTTTTGATCTATTCTATTCTATTTTTTTATTTTATGACTTTTCTAATGACGGGTTTCCAAAGTGAAATTTAAAACGAAAAAAGCTAGCTTTTCAAGTTGATAAATAGATGGCGTGGCAGAAAGTCACTAAAACTTTAAAAAATACACAGGGGCCATGAAAAAGATATTGTTAATATCAGCTGAATATATTATTATTTGGTTTGAGTAATTTTAAATAGAATGAATTAATTTTCTAATACAATTTAATAATTTTTACCAATCAAAAATAGACATTCAATTTATAAACAAGATTAGCCCGTGCATTGATGCTCTTTAAAATTAAAGAGTATTCATCCTAATAAACATTTTGTAAATAGTTTTTTTAATAAAATTGATTATTATTATTATTATTTTATTAATGGACTCGACAGTTCGTCATTTGCCAATTACAGAAAATTCAATACCTATATAATAGTCTTTTATCTTCCTCCAGGGGAGTCGCAGTAGCGTCATCACCCTGGGCAGCCGCGTCTTCTTGTCTTCATCCAGAGGAGACGCCGTAGCGTCATCACTCTGGACGAAACAGCTCGACAGTCACGTTCACTCCTGAGCTTGTAGCGGGAACTCTTGATAAAAGCTTGAAACTTCAGATCTTGCATAAATAATCCAATAACTTCACCGTACTGTCATTCGCGAACATTTTCTGATTAATTTAACGTGGTATTAAACACAAAATAGTCCCTGTAGACATTAAAAGGAAAATTATCAAATAATTTCGCAACCGTCGTTTCCCGCCATTTTCAAGAGAACCTCATAAAATTGATAAAATTGGAAGATATTATTTTTTCAAGATTGGCGGCGCTAGTTGGCTCATATCAGGCCCTTACGGGAAGTGAGGGTTCTCTAGGTTTATGAATAACAGCCGAAATAACAGCATTTACGTAATAAAAGTGATATATTTTTGATCCTAATGTGAAATACTATTTTTTTTTTGTTAACCTATATATTGTCCCACTGCTGGGCAAAGGTCTCCCCCCTCCTCTTCCATCCATCCCTGTCCTGAGCCTCTTCCAGCCACCCATCCCTGTATCTAACGATATCGTCTCTCCACCTACGGCCGCGGTCTGCCCCGACGCCGACGACCGTCCGATGGCACCCATTCTGTGGCAGCCCGGGCCCATCGGTCCGGCTGCATGCGGCACACGTGGCCCGCACAGTTCCACTTTAATGTAGCTGCTTTGCGGGCCACGTCTGCTACGCCAGTTATCGATCGCAGGGTTGTGTTTCGGACACGGTCCGTTCTCTTCACGCCCAATATGCTGCGTTCCATTGCACGTTGGCAGACCTTGAGTTTGGACGTTTGAAATATAATACTATATGAAATAAATATTGGTTTATTGAATTATCGAGTCAACTAGCCTATTAGGTACTCCGTGAGTTGCCCTCACATTTCACCATTTTGCCGTTTTACTCAAAGGATGCAGGACTAATATTTATTATCTGTCTTGTATGCTCTGTATATGCTAATAATCTCCTATAAACAACTAGATACACAAAGGTCTTACTAAAACAATTTAAAAAACGTCAAATAAGGGTCCATTGTTAACGTCCAAATAATCTATCTTCTATACATATAATAATACTGTAAAAAAGTTGTGTCTGTACATTGGATATTTTTTGAAAAGAATAATTGTGATGTGTTTTAGGATCGATACTGATGCGAAAACACTAAGTTTTTAGAATTTTTGTCTGTTTGCTGAAGTGCCCCCATTATGTACAAAGCGGATTAAAACAAATGTTGTAAGTACAATCAGCAGCACGTTAACCTATTCAAAACTACTGCAATCTACGCCTTATTACAATTACTTAGAGTATCCGAGGGTCTTTGATGTGCTGTCGGTTGTACCTACCCACGGTGTTGTTGTAATGTGCCTCGAGAATTTTATTTTAAGAAAATTAACGATGTATAATGTTCAACCACTCGACCTGAGCAAGAAGCTTGTAAAGTCGACAGCAGATCAATGGTAACACTTTTTACTTTTGATAGTCCTTATTATTTGCGTCGCAAGACTTGAAATCGTACTGCAAGTGTTACCATTGATCTGCTGTCGACTGTACCTACAAATAATTAGTTCGACGAAAACATTGATCTCCTATAAACAACTAGATACACAAAGGTCTTACTAAAACAATTTAAAAAACGTCCAAATAAGGGTCCATTGTTAACGTCCAAATAATGTCCAATAAAGCCTCTCATCCGTTTGGACCTTCTTTGCGCTCGGACATTTTTAGAAGGCAGACTGTGTATCTAGTTGTTTATAGGAGATCAATGGACGAAAAGTATAAAAGTGGTCTAATTAATGTTGAGATTGTCTCAAGAACTACTTAAACAATTGCAAAAATTATTTTACTAGTTCGTAGGGCATACTAGTGCCTAATTGCAACAGAATAGGCTAGTTGACTCATTTTGTTTATTTATTTATTTTATTAATGGACTCGACTGTTCGTCATTTGCCAATGTCATGTTACAGAAAATTCAATATATTCAATAGTATTCTATCTTCCTCCAGGGCAGTCGCAGTAGCGTCTTCACCCTGGGTAGCTGCGTCTTCATGTCTTCATCCAGAGGAGACGCCGTAGCGTCATCACTCTGGACGAAGCAGCTCGACAGTCACGTTCACTCCCGAGCTTGTAGCGGGAACTCTTGATAAAAGCTTGAAACTTCCGATCTGGCATAAATAATCCAATAACTTCACCGTACTGTCATTCGCGAAAATTTTCTGATTAATTTAACGTGATATTAAACACAAAATAGTCCCTGTAGACATTAAAAGGAAAATTATCAAATAATTTCGCAACCGTCGTTTCCCGCCACTTTCAAGAGAACCCTCATTTTGTTTATTGCAACTCTCATGCTCCTGCTGAACAGAATTGTGAAATCAGGCCTTGTCTTCGTCTCGTCCCCTTTCGGCGGGGATACTGCTCGGGGCGATGGTTTCAGTGGTTTCTTACGCTGCCCGCTACGACGGGCAGATCTCTGTTTGCGGCTTTACCGGTGGTATTCCGGTTCTTCTTGCCGGCCGCGAGCGTCAAGCCCGCCGGGTGAGACCTGTTCAGGGAGGCCCAGCGAGCGATGGTGGATCATGGCCCCAGCTCCCTCGATGTAAGGGAAGGTCTGTGCCCGAGCAGTGGGGCAATATAAATAGACTGATGATGACTATGAATACGAACAAAAGGGTACTTATCACGATCTAAATAGTTCAATTATAATTTTATACCCATTTGTCGCTCTTGAAAATGCCGGGAAACGACGGTTGCAAAATTATTTGTTAATTTTTGTTTTATTGTCTACTTGAGATTAATATCACGTTAAATTAATCAGAAAATGTTCGCGAGTGGCAGTGTGGTGAATTTGTTGGATAATTTGAGCAAGATCTGGAGTTTCAAGCTTTTATCAAGAGTTCCCGCTACAAGCTCGGGAGTGAACGTGACTGTCGAGCTGCTTCGTCCAGAGTGATGACGCTACGGCGTCTCCTCTGGATGAAGACAAGAAGACGCGGCTACCCAGGGTGAAGACGCTACTGCGACTCCCCTGGAGGAAGATAGACGACTATTGAATATGTTGAATTTTCTGTAACATGACATTGGCAAATGACGAACTGTCGAGACCATTAATAAAATGAATAATAATACCCATTTGTCTAGCTAGGTTAATAAAATCAATACAAGCAGAGTAAATAACTGAAATTCATGAACTTTTCTAGTGAAAACCAGTTTTCGCAGACCCACCCTTAAAAGTAACAATGTTCGAATTGTCTTGAAGCTGGAGAGCTCAAGTTATAGCGGATGATTACAGGATATGAAGTGAAGTGGGTGATAAGATTACCTTTTTCTATTGATATTATTAATGTCATTGCGTTTAAATGCGTTCAATAAAATTATATCAATCATTGCCTTCATGGAAACTGTTTCCAGAAGCGGGAGTCAGATGACGTACGTCCATCTGCTGCGATCCTGGCACATCATCTTCGCTTTATCCACATTCACAATGTACGTTCGTCGGTTTATAGCATGAAGCAAGGAACCGCCGATGGAGTTAGCCATATTTGCATCGTATATAGACTCCGCTCTTGAATGAAAATGTTTAGCGTCTCTCTCTCGCTCACTTGTTATGAATTTTGGCAGGGAAATAAAAATACGCCAATAAAAGTCCGACTTTTTTAAAACAAGCTCTTGCATTTATTAATACCCTACATTTTGAATAATTATTTCGATTTAGACATAATTTTCATTTTAAAAGATATGGAAACGGTTTGCGATTTTTTTCTATCGAGCGAAGTTTGTCCAATCGTGTATTATTAATCAGTCCCTAAATAGACACCCCAAGATTGCTATATATTTTTTACAGACGTTTAATTTTAGTACTTAGTGCCGTAGCCTTCGTAGAAAAACTGAAAATCCGCGCATACGAAGCCTTGACAATTTTCTTTGTTAAATCGGTTACCAAAAAATGTTACCGTGCGCAGCGGTCCAAATGTCTCTTTCTGACGTATGAGAGTGAAAGTGATAACAAGGACGTATAGAAACGTATATACGTATATACGTATATACGTGTATACGTATATACGTATATACGTGTATACGTATATACGTATCTATCTATCCGCATACAAAATATAGTTTAGGCTCTCTCCATAGAGCGCAACAAATTTTTCGTTCGTGTTCTAAGCAAATTCAATAAACATAGAAAATTAGCGTTCTCTTGGAAATGGCGGGAAAATTATTTAATAATTTTTGTTTTATTGTGTACAGTGGTTATTTTGAGATTAATATCACGTTAAATTAATCAGAAAATGTTCGCGAGTGACAGTATGGTGAATTTTTTTTGATAATTTGAGCAAGATCTGGGGTTTCAAGCTTTTATCAAGAGTTCCCGCTACGAGCTCGGGAGTGAACGTGACTGTCGAGCTGCTTCGTCCAGAGTGATGACGCTACGGCGTCTCCTCTGGATGAAGACATGAAGACGCGGCTACCCAGGGTGAAGAAGCCACTGCGACTCCCCTGGAGGAATATAGAAGACATATTGAAATTTCTGTAACATGACATTGGCAAATGACGAACTGTCGAGTCCATTAATAAAATAAATAAATAAATAGAAAATTAGGAGAATGGTGTAGTTTTGTTTAAAAATTGTTAAAAAAATAACTTAGAAAGGGACCGTAGACTTAAACGGTGGACTAACTTTAAATCACGTTAATGACTAACAACCTTATGGATGTAAAATGTGATGATTGATGGATGGGCTTCTGAATCACGTTCACGTGATTATGTTTATATTATTTCTTCCGCTCTCAAAGTGGATGTGACTGTAGATATACGGTCCGTAGATTAATTTATCGGCTGTGCCGATTGCCGATTATTGGGCTATGGACAGAGTAATAATTATAGCGATAAACGTGGGCGCGAGACGCGCGGGGCGGTCGGCATAGCCCAAGTCATGAGCGGAGCGGACGGAGCGCTTACCTCGGTGACAGACAAGTGCGTAGAACTTGGCATATGTGCACAAATTCCATGTTCAAATTTAAATTATATATGCTTGCCACATGGTATAATGTTTTTTGATTTTACTATAAATCATCATCATCATTATCAGTCTATTTATATTACCCCACTGCTCAGGCACAGATGTTCCCTTACATCGAGGGAGCTGGGGCCATAATCCACCACGCGGGCCCAGTGCGGGTTGGCGGATTTCACATGCCTTAGATTTTTTTCTTCTACCACATGCAGGTTTCATCACGATGTTTTCCTTAACCGTTTTGAGAGCACTCGGTAAGTTTTCCCGTCGAAAAATCCGAGGATAACTCATTGGTACATGGCTGCCCTAGCTGGGAATCGAACCTACTTACTATAAATACTGGTTTATTAATAAATAACTATATCAATTATCAACTACATAACAAAATAAAAAATTTATAAGTAAAAAACTTCAAAAAAACTCTGCCCATCCTGTGAGAGTGTGCCTAGAATGCTGGCGACGTTCCCCCGCTGGATGGCTAGGCTTACGCGCCAGCCCACCTGTCCCCGGAAGCCTCACGCAGGCGCGCCGACAGCTCTTTCACCAGCCGCCGAGCCGCAGGCCCCCAGGGACCCAGCGTCTCTACCCCGAAAGATACAAAGGAGTAGTAAAGATATTCTTTTTTGAAGATTGGCGGCGCTAGTTGGCTCCTGGAAGGCTGTTAAGCAACGCTATCCGCTTCCTCCCATCCCGAAGTGCCCTAAAAACGCTCATATACTATGTAGATATTATGCGAAGGCTATGATACGAAGTTGATTCCCGTACAGTTGATTGGGCTAGCCATTTGCGAGGCGCTAACGGCTCATTGTGCTGCCGGCAGCCTCGCAGACACGTGCCGGGACCAACAGGTAAGGGTTGACGGGACCTGTCGTGCCTTGTCGATGTCGCCAGACCATGTCGCCAAACTTATTTGGCATAGTTATTAAAAAAATGTACGTAATTGTGAAAAATATGAGCTGCTGAAAGTTTTTGTGCAACTTTTTCGTTTCAAGTTTAGAACTTTTTCGGTGAAAAATAGTGTAAATGTAAATTCAAAAAAGTTGATAATAATAATTGACAATAATATCCGTTTTTAATAATTTAATACATTCTAAATGAAACAAAAATTTAAGTAGGTACCTAAGTACCTAAAAAAAATATGTTGTAAATAAAAGAAAAATTTAAGTAAGTGTCTAAATAAAAAGTTGATCACTATAATTTAATTATATCTACAGGACTATGTCGCCAAAGTGATTTGGCCTAGTTATTAAAAAAATACTTAATTGTGAAAAGTATGAGCTGTTGAAAGTTTTTGTGCAACTTTTTCGATTTTTTTAAAAGATTCAAAATTTTATTTTAATACTGTTTGTATAATAAAATTTAATTTAGTGTAAATGTAAATTCAAAAAAGGTTGACGTGCACAAATTTACATATACCGGGACTATGTCGAAAAACGGATTTGGCTTAGTTATTAAAAATGTTATTGTTAAAAGATGTGAAAGTTGTTTGCAACTTTTTCGCTTCAATTTTAGAACTCTTTCATTAAAAAATTTTGTAAATGTAAATTCAGAACAAAATAGGACCCTTGATTTGGGCCGCGGTATAGTTCCTTTTATTTAAATTTTTATTCAGTTTCAAAAGTTTAAGGTGAAAATATATGTGGACCAATTCGCGTTGGCTCCAAACAAAGCTGCGTGAAATGCTCTTGCATGTAAATTTTTTCGCGTCACTCATTTGTTTTCCATTGTTTGAATTTTCAATAGAAGTTGATCATATAAAAACTGATTTCTGATGTCAACGTTACAACAAGGGTAGAGAGATGTCCGCCCGCATACAAAATAGAATTGAGGCTCTCTCCATGGATAATGACATTTTTTCCTTCATGTGCTAGACTCTGAATATGAATCCATCTCGATAAAAAAAAGACATAGGTAAGGTTTTTTTCATACGAACTTTAAAATCATTTGTTCACTAGGAAATATATAGATTTATTTGAGAGCTCGGTGGCTCAGTGGTTGGGTCAATGGACTTGCAATATGGAGGTCCCAGGTTCGATTCCCAGCTAGGGAAGCCATGTACCAATGAGTTATCCTCGGTTTTTTCGACGAAAAAACTTACATACATTTACCGAGTGCTCTCAAAACGTTGAAGGAAAACATTGTGATGAAACCTGCATGTCGTAGAAAAAATTCTAAGGCATGTGAAATCTGCCAACCCGCACTGGGTCGCGTGGTGGATCATGGCCCGAGCTCCCTCGATGTAAGGGAAGGTCTGTGCCCGAGCAGTGGGGCAATATAAATAGACTGATGATGATGACAGTGAAATAGTAAAGTGAAACTAGATAATGTAATAGGTTTTTTTCCATACTTACTTACGAATGTGAATTATTGACTACAGTTGGACTTGGCGAATACATCTCCTTTGTATTTCTTTAGAATATTATGTTTAAGGCGCTTACATGAGCCAATTAGCGCCGCCAATCTTAAAAAAATCATATCTTCCAATATAATCAATTTTATTAAAAAAGCTACGTTCTCATTGTTCATTGCTATAAATATTATTTTTTAAATGCTTATTTGTAACGTGATGCAATGTCGGTAAGTTGTAGTTCACAAATGTGCCAGAAACGGCCGTTTTTCGCAATTATGTGAACTACACTACATTGCATCACGTTACAAATAAGCATTTAAAAAATACTATTTATAGCAATGAACAATGAGAACGTAGCTTTTTTAATAAAATTGATTATATTGGAAGATATGATTTTTTTAAGATTGGCGGCGCTAGTTGGCTAAATGATTAGGTATCAATTATCTATCATATAATTAAGTGTATTTACATAAAGGCAAATATTAATAAATAGCCATTTCTTGTTTCCTGTTCTCGGCGTATATTAATCTACTCCAGAGGTTCTCAAACTTATTTCGTCTACAGCCCACTTTTAAAATCAATTATTTTTCAGCACCCCCATTTTTTTTTACTTTACCACAGTTTAAAAACCACAATTACATTTATTACTTAAATAAATGACAATGCCTTTTCTGCCCCACCATCAACCGTACAAGATAACGAATAAATGTAAAAATATCTCCGTTTTTTATTAAAATTATTGGTTTAAAACAATGTCTTGTACATCTGTCGAAAAAAACAGCTTAATTAAGAATTCAGAAAATAGTAAGCAATGGAAGCGAATTATTCATTGTTTTTGTTATTCTTCTATCTATAGGAGTTGCGAGAGTAGTAGAAAATGATACTGATTATGATTATGCAATATGAAACCTGTAATAAGTCCATATGATATAGCTTTAAATGGTCACGTAGTTTTGTAGGTGGGGCAAAGCTCCATTGAAATGTGTCATTTAATTTGTGTATATTAGTCTGGTTTAGAGTTTAAGCTTACATTCTAAAATAATTCTGGAGCCCTTACAACCTCTAGGCCGTTACAGCGCATAATGCCAACTTCGCAAAATGCCAACCGCTCGCAAAACTATAACTTCTCATAATGACAACTTCTTAAAATGTCAACTTCTCAAAAATACAATTTCTCAAAATGTCAACTTCTTAAAATTACATTTTCTCAAAATGACAACTTTTCAAAATTACAACTCACAAAGACAACTTCTCAAATTTATCTGAGCCTCCGGCGCCCACAAGTGGCCTTTATTGCAAACTTTGAGAAAGACTGATCTACTCGTACATGTAAAACTGCACTACACGAATTTTTATTTTTATTTTTCGCTTTTAGAGATTAAATCCGTGAAACGTTTGGGTTTATTTTTGATTTTCCAACGAGTATGGTACTGTGTAGGATTACAGCATAAAAGTTATGCAATAAAGTATTTTGTATCGAAACCGTTTCGGCTTTAACTCAGAAACCAGTCATTTTCGACCACTCGTTAATAGGGCCTAATTTGTTGCAAACCACCTCTAGTATCACCCCTTTCAAGGAACGTATCGAATTTCCAATCAACCTGTATTTTTTTTAAATTGAACACTTTTTTTTAAAATGTCTTTATTGCCAGTAAGTATAACAATTAAACTTAAAATCTAGTGTAGATTTGTTCCTAGATATATATAAGTAACTTAAAAATAAGACAGTTTTACAGGCTTAGCCCATTTAAAAACTTTAACAAAATGATTAACTATAAGCGACCATCGTGCATCGTAATATAAATTCATTGTCTTAAATCTAAAGTTATGATAATAATTATGTCCATGGACGTACCCAGGTTCTGGGCCAGGAGGAGGGGGGGGGGGGGGGGGGGGGATCAGATTTTTTTATAAGCTTATGGAAAGAACGAACGCGCCGCGTAATTTTTAGTTGTAAAAATATTGTATTGCAAACAAATGGCAAAAAATTCGTTTTCTTCATTTTTATCGATAAAAGTACTAGATTTATTTATTTAAAGGTTATACAGCATGTTACATTTGAAAAAAATACATGTATAAAAATATATAATGCCAATTACATAACAACGCAAAATGAATAGATAAGATACTTAGTAGGGACGTCAACTTATCCAGGGGGGGCAGGTGCCCTTACCTGGGTACGCCAATGGGAATGTCCACTTTGATAAGCTGACATTTTTCACCAGTAACTAACACGAACACATTTGGTGATGCGAAAGTAAAAGACCCTTTTAACCGTTTTCGAATGTAACGGCCTTAAGGCGCTGACATGAGCCAACTAGCGCCGCCAATCTTAAAAAAATCATATCTTCCAATATAATCAATTTTATTAAAAAAGCTACGTTCACATTGTTTATTGCTATAAATATTATTTTTTAAATGCTTATTTGTAACGTGATGCAATGTCGGTAAGTTAGTTGTAGTTCACAAATGTGCCAGAAACGGCCGTTTTTCGCAATTATGCGAACTACAACTTACCTACATTGCATCACGTTACAAATAAGCATTTAAAAAATAATATTTATAGCAATAAACAATGTGAACGTAGCTTTTTTAATAAAATTGATTATATTGGAAGATATGATTTTTTTAAGATTGGCGGCGCTAGTTGGCTCTAGGAAGGCTCTTAAGTTAGGTTAGTACACCTTCCTATTCCATAGACTAATTACTTGCCTCGGATCACGCTATGGGTATCGGTTAGATTAAGTAATTTAAGCAAGTGTCCACATAATTACTTTGGCCCGAATAGCCGTCGTTTCATCTTTAGCAAATATTGGCTGATTACTTTGTCCAACAAACAAATATTTGTTGGCATAATACCTAGCATCGGATACGCCCTGACTGAAGGTGTGATTCTGTAGCCTTATCCTAAACCTATCGCGCTTAGCAACGATTATCTAGTTACTATTTATTACGTAAATGCTTTGATCTCCTATAAACAACTAGATACACAGTCTGCCTTCTAAAAATGTCCGAGCGCAAAGAAGGTCCAAACGAATGGACATAATCCTTTATTGAACATTATTTGGACGTTAACAATGGACCCGTATTTGGACGTTTTTTAAATTGTTTTAGTAAGACCTTTGTGTATCTAGTTGTTTATAGGAGATCAATGCGTATATGAGTGAATACGCCATCATTTTGGAATTGCGAATTGATTTTTCCTATTTGTTTAATTTTCTATTTACATGAATATATTATACGCAAGAAACCGCTTTCTAAATATAATAAGGGCGCAGACCTGGACATGTTCTGCAATCAAAAGCGTAATTGTAGCTTTAAGCTTTTGTCAAGCGAAGCGAACTTATTTTTTAGACTCAATTTAGTTCATGTTATTTGTGAAAACTTCATTGACTTCTGTATCGCTTGTTGTTTAATCTATGTGTTAAAATGCTAAAACAACTTAGATATATGTTTTCCTAATAATAATAAAACTAAATCTAAGCCTTCATAAAGCCAACTAGGCGCCGGCAATCTTAAAAAAATAATATCTTCCAATATAATAAATTTTATTAAAAAAGCTATTTATGAAATGTTCATTACGATAAATACCATTTTTTAAATGCTTATTTATAACGTGATTCAATGTCGGTAAGTTATAGTTCGCATAATTGCGAAAAACGGCTGTTTTTGGCACATTTGTGAACTACAACTTAGCTTGTCGCAATTATGCCATGTATTGTATATTGAAAAATAGTATTTATCGTAATAAACATTTTGTAAATAGTTTTTTTAATAAAATTGATTATATTGGAAGACATTATTTTTTTAAGATTGGCGTCGCTAGTTGGCTCTATGAATGCTCTTAATAAGAGAGAAGCCAATTGAATAAAATATTACGTAACTCTGAAATCGCCATAGTTACTAATTTTTTAGAAGACTATATTATTATTTTGGGGGTTGACAGGTGGTCTGTTATCTAATTAAGTATTTCTGTTGTTATTTTGGCAAATGGACGTGATATATTATATCACACACCATGGCGTGACTCACTTGTTTTTCCATTGTTTAAGTTTACAATAGAAGTTGTACAGATGTCTCTTTCTAACGTATGAGAGTGAAAGTGACAACAAGTTAGTGTTAGCTGTACGATATATCGCTGAAAGATCTAAGTAATTCAAAAGCTCATCTTTAACTATGTAAATGCATATTATATTATTTTATTTGGTTTTAAAAATAAAAAAAACAAGGGCGAAGACCAGCGGTAGCAAATAGCGATTCGATTCAGTTTAGGAACCTAAACTGGATCGCTATAAGAGGTGAGAGTAACCCTGCTCTTCCCATACAAAACATACTTTACACTCTCTCCATAGAGCGCGGCGAAGTTTTTTTCTTCATGGTCCTAACAAGGGCTTTTCCCTGATTTCAATATTTTTCTCTCCCATCATTTCGGTGAATCGGAGTATCGTATGTATTGTGGAGTATATACTCCACAATAACATATCGACTCTACATCGAATATTCGATGTAGAGTCGATACATCGATCGAATATATTCGTACAAGACGGAGAAAAGTATATAGGGGGCCTCAATAAGGTTGAAATTTGCTCCAAAACTACTGGACCTAATTAAATATTTTTTTTACAGTTACATAGTTTCAACTTTTATCTATTTAACAGTGAAAGAATTTTTGCCATAGGTCAAGTAGTTTTTAAGATAATCTCAACGTTAAAAATTCTCGTTTATATTTTACCGTATGTTATGACCGTACATCGATGCGATGGCTACAACTTAATTGCCGTTACTTAATTGGGTCATCTAAGTAATCGGTTGCAAAATAACTTTTACAGGCCACTTAATAATATTTCTTCGTCTGAGTCAGAATATAATACACCGTCTGATCAAACTAAGTTTGCTAAGTTGAAATTCAAACTCTTGTTAAAATTGTTTAACATGAGAACTTGTATCAATTACTTATATCCAACATAAATACAGTAATTTCCATAAAGTGAGTGGTGTTTGTATAAGTTATTTATTGATTTTATTTTATTAATGGACTCGACAGATCGTCATTTGCCAATGTCATGTTACAGAAAATTCAATATACAGGGTGTAACGTAAAGGGTATATGAAGCCGAAGGGAGGGTGTGCAGTATCGGTTACTCAACAACTTTTGTTCTACGACTTTTCGATTTTCGCGAATTTATTTTTTGACTTTTCATACATTTCGTACCGGTCAGCTGATCGATTTGTATGAGACATTAATTTATTTTTATTTTTTAATCGAAAAGTCGTAGAACAAAAGTTGTTAAGATACCGATACAGAACACCCTCCATTCGGCTTCATATACCCTTTACGTTACACCCTGTATAGGTAATAGTCTTCTATCTTCCTCCAGGGGAGTCGCAGTAGCGTCTTCACCCTGGGTAGCCGCGTCTTCATGTCTTCATCCAGAGGAGACGCCGTAGCGTTATCACTCTGGACGAAGCAGCTCGACAGTCACGTTCACTCCCGAGCTTGTAGCAGGAACTCTTGATAAAAGCTTGAAACCCCAGATCTTGCTGAAATTATCCAATAAATTCACCATACTGTCACTCGCGAACAATTTCTGATTAACTTAACGTGATATTAATCTCAAAATAACCACTGTAGACAATGAAACAAAAATTATCAAATAATTTTGCAACCGTCGTTTCCCGTCATTTTCAAGAGAACCTTTTAAGGTAATCTCTACTGTATCAGTTTTCAGAAATGTTTTTTTTTAATGCATCAGAGTGGAGCAGTTTTTGAACATCAATTTTTTGTGTGAACAAGTGAATAAAATTAAAACTACCGTAACTCAGAAACCACTCATTTTCGACCCCTCGTTAATAGGGCCTAATTTGTTGCAAACCACCTCTAGTGTCACCCCTTTCAAGGAATGTATCGAATTTCCAATCACCTTGTATAGGTCGAAATACATCAAATTTGTTATGTGAGCACTTCAACACTGGATGGAGCACTCTGAGCACTCTTCTGAAGACAATAGGACGTGAATGGACAGCAGCATCCACCAAGGATATCGTATTTACTTACCTTCAGAAAAAAATACCCTTATTGCGGATCTGGTAGGCACATACTTTTTTCATCGTGCCACATATGTGGGACACGGGTTTGTGAAGCTAGTTCGTCGTGCTCCATATATGGGGCACTGGACTGTGAACGTGTTAAGGGAAATCAGGTTAAGGAAGGTATATGACTAACAACATTAGACGATATTTTATTTTATTTATTTAATTTAAAACATTAACAACATAAACTTATAAACACATAAACACTATAAACATTATAAATAATATAATTATATTATATATTAACATTATAAACTGTTATAATAATACATTATTTTGATTGGCCACCAGCATCTTAAAACTTGAGAAGTTTGTCCAGATGCTGATATCCTCACACAAACCGCTGCATAATATCTATAGCATAATATATTAATATATGTGTAGGTACCTATATAAAACTATTTATAATAATTTTTAGGATGAGTAATATTTATTTATACATTTTATAATTACATTTAATTACATACATTTTATATTTACATTTAATTTTAAATGAGGTTGTAATATAAATACACATACTTACATTAAATCTTCTCCGACTGTGTACACTGAAAAAAAAGTCCTGAATGTAGCAGCTGTTGATTTCTAGCTAAAACAAATACGGCCTTGTCAGTCAGAGCAAATAATTGTAAACAATAACCAATCAATCTGGCTATAGGAATACAAATAGCAAAAACAGCAAAGTATTTGGATGTGTCTATAGTTAAAGTTCAAGTTCATTTATTCGGTAAAAAATACAGGGTGTAACGTAAAGGGTATATGAAGCCGAAGGGAGGATGTTAAGTATCGATAACTGAACAACTTTTTTACTACGACTTTTCGATTTTAGCGAATTTATTTTTTGAGTTTTCATACGTTTCGTACCGGTCAGCTGATCGATTTGTATGAGACATGAATTTATTTTTATTTTTTATTCGAAAAGTCGTAGAACAAAAGTTGTTTAGATACCGATAGTGAACACCCTCCCTTCGGCTTCATATACCTCCTCTCTTCATAGTCATTCGACAAAATTAAATAGATGGTTATGCTTGTGACATACACTAATTCTGCACAGCGTTTAAGTAAATTAAACAATTTGGAGAAAATTAAAAAAAAATATTTACAATAAATTCAATTATCAAAAGGCTGGCAGCTACTTCGCACAACGTATCAGCCTCGCGATACAGCGGGGCAACGCTGCCAGCCTTTTGGGCACGCTGCCTATAGTGGGGGACCTGGGGCAGGTTTTCTATCTTTAATTTTTTTTTTTATTAGTTTGTTATTATTAGTTGAATTTTTATTAGTAATACAGATGTTCACATACTTAACAATAAAATTATCAAAAATATTATTAATTTGATGTGATCGTTAGTTTAGTTAGGATTTTTTTACATTTTAAGGTATTTTTAATTTTTTGCAACGTATGTTTTCAATGGAATTTGACCAAATGGTCATTTCTAAGGTCATTGTGTGACTTGTGACGTACTTAGTTAAATTTTATGCAGTTTTGATTTACTAAAAAACCTTTTTGGAACAGGTATAGTGTTACGAATACTTAACAAGCACATCTAATCTTTTCTTTCCGTGTATAAGTCGTAGATGTAGAGTTTAATTCCCAGCAGTGGTTGGTTTTTCTGTTTCATCGTGTAAAATGAAAAATTCTCATCATGACCGGTATTCGAACCCGACCTCGTCGGGGACTCGTCTTAAACGAGAATATAGATACAAAATTCACGACCTGGGTACTATATCACAGTGGCTCTGTTGGAATAGAGTGTACCACGGAATAGCGAGGTCCCGGGTTCGAATCCCAGTCGTGATGCAATTTTTTCTCCATTTATCATTTATATTGTATTAATTAGATAAAAACGGGAATTACCGTGTTAATCATTTATTATTGATGTCTCGATATACACTCGTGACCATGATGGCTGCAATGCTGTCGAAATATCGAGACATCAATAATAAATGTTTAACACGGTAATTCCCGTTGTATCTAATTAATATGTATAGAAACCGTGAAAGTTTAAAAAGTGATATTTATATTTTAGTTTCGCATATGCGCTATATGCAAGAAAATATCAAAATAAATCTAGTATAGTACTACCAAGGACAAAACCGTCTCGCTGCGTGAAAAGGAAAACAATCACTAAAATTTCAGTGTATTTTCATAATATGCAGGCTCCGACCTATTTGTGCAGCTGGAGTTATAAGCAATCGGTATTTTGGTTGAGTTCATTAACCTGCCTGACGTCATTACGTCGGTTTATATTTTGATTTAATACTTAAATAAATATTCCCGTTACCTAAATAAAGCGAAGCGATTTCAGAAGCGTACCTAAGTCTGGATAAGGAAAACTACTACCAAGTGACATTGACAATTGAGCCAACTAGCGGCGCCAATCTTGAAAAAATAATTTTCACTTCAATTCAATTCAAATACACTTTATTGTCTTTTTTATTATTATTATTACTTACGTAGATACCTACTAAAATTGTACATAAAACAACAATTACGGAAAAAGATTACAGAATAATACAAATATAATGTACAATTTTGGCGGCCTTATAAAAGCGATCTCTTCCAGGCAACCAGGGCCTTCCATGAGCCAACTAGCGCCGCCAATCTTGAAAAAATAATATCTTCCAATTTAATCAATTTGATTAAAAAAGCTATTTACAAAATGTTTATTACGATAAATACTATTTTTTAAATGTTTATTTATAACGTGAATCAATTTCGGTAAGTTGTAGTTCGCATAATTGCGAAAAACGGCCGTTTTTGGCACATTTGTGAACTACAACTTAGCTTGTCGCAATTATACCATGTATTGTATATTGAAAAATAGTATTCATCCTAATAAACATTTTGTAAATAGCTTTTTTAATAAAATTGATTAAATTGGAAGATATTATTTTTTCAAGATTGGCGGCGCTAGTGGGCTCATGGAAGGCCCTTAACGCTAATAGAATAGAAAGAGAAATATGTGGGATTGACCATTGATCTCCTATAAACAACTAGATACACAAAGGTCTTACTAAAACACTTTAAAAAACGTCCAAATAAGGGTCCATTGTTAACGTCCAAATAATGTCCAATAAATCAAATGAGGGTTCCATTCATCCGTTTCGACCTTGTTTCCTGGTCAACACAAATGTCGTGATGATTGAATGTGTGCCAGGTTCCAGGGTTGAGGATGAGGTCTAGCCGGTCGCCCGCCGCGCGCTCTCCGCGCCTCCTGCCCCCCATCCTGCTGGAAGCACCAGAAACCAGCGCCAGCAGCACTAGGATATCAGGTAAGGAGAATAAGTACTTACCTAAATAAGGTAGGTATTACACAACTATTACTTACTCTTATTATTATTCTCGGAATACTATTACTATTGTCCGATAGATGGAATTGCGTAACATACCCTTTAAGTATGTATAAAGCGATAAAGATTTTCGGTGGGCGTGGCGTGGCCTGTGGTGGCTCAGTTGGTAAGAGCGTGTCACGGAATGACAAGGTCGCAGGTTCAAGTCCTGCCCACGGCAAGAATTTTTTCATCATGTTCTAATTTATTCACCGAGCATGGTAATGCGTAATTCAAATTCTGAGATACATATATGATGCTTACACTATGCCTATTCGACAACACAAATACATAATACGGTAAACGCTTTAGATCTGTATCGAGCTCGATGGTGCAAATGAAGCTGTCTGATAATTACTTTATTATTTATTGATCAATTAATTGATTGATTTATTTATAAATTAATTGATTGATTTATTTATAAATTAATTGATTGATTTATTTATAAATTAATTGATTGATTTATTTATAAATTAATTGATTGATTTATTGTGAAATATGTAGGTAGGTACAGCCGAAAGCAGATAAAGTGTAACAATTTTACTTTGGACCGTTCTTATTATCTGCGTCGTAAGAGTTGAAATCGTACTGCAAGTGTGGATGATATGATACCATGGATCTGCTGTTGTCCGTACAGACCTTTCTTTTAATAGCTAATAAATAAAATGCTACTTTATTGTTAAATTAATTGATTGATTTATAGACAAATTAATTGCATGATTTATTGACAAATTAATTGATTGATTTATTGACAAATTCATTGTTTGATTTATTGACAAATTAATTGATTGATTTATTGACAAATTAATTGATTGATTTATTGATTTTATCTACTTAATTGATATTTTTTTTAATTACAATTGTTTTGATTATCATTACTATGTGACGTTACTATGTACGAAACCCTAAAAACATTACCCTCCGCATTTCGGCAGTCGGTTAAAAAGAGAAATATGTTTTTCATGCCATAATATTATGTTGGTAAAATGACTGGGAAAACTTTGCAAGTAGTATACAACTCTCACGTTGCAGACTGGGATATTCCAGTTTTAATAGCATATAGCAGAGCATACAAGACAAATAATAATATTAGTCCTGCATACATAAGTCCATGCGTTTCTGAGAAAAAGGTTTTACGGACAGCAGGACGGACGGAAAATTGGAACCTTTTATAGGATCATTTTGTTCCGGACGGAAAAACGTCCATCCGTCCGTCTGTCAAGACCTATATCTGAGAAATGCGTGGACGGATCAAGTTGAAATTGTTACCAAATAGTAAGGTCTGCAACCTCATGCAGCCGAGAAAAAATCAAACTTCTACGTCAACGCAATAAAAAAGATATGGCCGTTTATGTCGCATTTTCTAGCATACTTGTATGAAAATGCAAGAAAACCAGAACATATAGGGAACTTCCCGTTGACCTAGAATCATGAAATTTAGCAAGAAGCTAGGTCTTATAAACACAAGTAAAGAAAAAAATCCGAAAACTGTGAATTTGAAATTACATCCCTCCAAAAATATTTTTTGTTATTACAAACTTATATTTGCAGATGATCAACTAATCAGGAGTATGTCGATGTATGGACATAATATTTTGATAATGGCAAACTCAGAGAAATTCTCTGAGATGGCAAAGATAAGTTGGTCTCTAAATCTAGGTTATCTTTTGTTAGAGCGAAATTACGCTTTTACCGTTTTTTTAAATTAGTTAGGTACGGTGGAACACAGAGAAAGGTGTACAGGAGAGTTTTTAAGGTTGAGATTTTCTCAAAAACTACTTGACCTATTGTAAGAATTCTTTCACTGTTTGATAGATAAAAGTTAAAGCTATGTAACTGTAAAAGAATTATTAAATTCGGTCCAGTAGTTTTTGAGAAAATCTCAACCTTATTGAGGTCCCCTGTATACTTATCTCTGTCTTCGACTGTACCTACTTACTAAACTCTATAATTGATCATTTAGGCGTATTTTTTTTCTCAGCACCTAAGTAGAGTGTCCGTATTTGAGATTACGCTAAAGCCACAATGTGATTTAGTTTAGGGAAATCCGCAAAAAGTATAGTATATCGAAAACAACCTTATAACTTACCTAACATTATGATAAACCCACGCGAGTGACTTATTAGTAAACATATATAATCGTCTAATTACCAGTTGTGGAACTGATACGATATAATAAATCTATTCATCATTAAAATAAGTTCTAATTTTGATAAACGACCGTTGCGGGGTGAACGCGCGTTTGTAGTGATGAAATCACAGACCACTTACCCAATAGACATGAAATCGGTACAAATTTGCAAGCGAAAAATTCTGCCAAACGATGTCAAAAAAAGTCAAAAAGTCGATATCTCAAGGTTACGTGTGTGCGGGCAGAAACGGGCCCTCCTGTTACAGGTCTATGGGGTAAGTGGTCTGTGGTCTGCGCAATAGAGATGTGTGGAAGGGTTTGGGGGAGGCCTTTGTCCTGCAGTGGACATTGCAGGCTATTAAATAATAATAATAAGTGATCATGGCAGGTATCCGACGTCTCGCTCTATAGACCAGACTGACTGACCCACCAACACCCCAAACCAATAGCCCCAATTAAGTTGTAATTTCCAATCACTGCAATAGTTTATGCACCTGACGGGGTATGTCATTGAGTGCAGTCAGATGCGCTCAGAGACGGGTCCCGCTAGGTGCATCACATATCCCTACAAATTAAAGTTCTCTAAGGGGCTTCTACGCGTTGGACCTATGTCTCCGTGCAAGCCTTTCAAAGGACCGGGTTTTCTTAAACCCGTGAAACCTAGAGAGATACATAATAATAATGATTTAGGTCGTCAATGTCCTTCGCCGTCGCCGAGCCGATCACCGAGTGCAGCCCCGGCACCGAAGCCGTGGTCGTACTACCACCGTGGTTGCGGCGGCGACACCGCACACTGTGCACAAGGGGACAAACCAGACAAGAGACCGGGGAACAGTCAGTATTACAATTCAGTTATTTAAAAGTTATTATTATTATTTATTAATGGACTCGACAGTTCGTCATTTGCCAATGTCATGTTACAGAAAATTCAATGTATAATATATCTTCCTCCAGGGGAGTCGCCGTAGCGTCATCACCCTGGGTAGCCGCGTCTTCATGTCTTCATCCAGAGGAGTCGCCGTAGCGTCCAATCACTGTGGACGAAGCAGCTCGACAGTCACGTTCACTCCCGAGCTCGTAGTGGGAATCTTGACTATGGCGCCAAACTTCAGATCCTGCTTGAATTCTTCAATAACTTCACCATACTGTCATTCGCGAATATTTTCTGATTAATTTAACGTGATATTAAACAAAAAACACCCACTGTAGACATTAAACTGAAAATTATTAAATAATTTCGCAACCGTCGTTTCCCGCCATTTTCAAAAAGCCTATTTAAAAGTTAGTTATCATTTAGATTTTCGTTTCGCATAGCGCATATGCAAGAAAATATCAAAACATATGAAAAAGGAACTCGTCATTAGGGCCTTCCATGAGCCAACTAGCGCCGCCAATCTTAAAAAAATAATGTCTTGCAAATTATTTTTTTAAGAAAAAAAAACTCAAATTCATGTCTAACATTGCAGTTAGAAATCATGTTTTTAATATAAGGGCGTCCGATGAGCCAACTAGCGCCGCCAATCTTAAAAAAATAATGTGTTACAAATTATATTTTTTTTATTAAAAAAGCTATGTACACAATGTTTATTACGATAAATACTATTTTTTAAATGATTATTCATAACGTGATTCAATTTCGGTAAATTGTAGTTCGCATAATTGCGAAAAAGGGCGTTTTTGGCACAATTGTGAACTAAAATAGTATTTATCCTAATAAACATTTTTAAATAGCTTTTTAAAAAAATTGATTGAATTGGAAGATATTATTTTAATTAAAAAAAATGCTGACGTGCAAGAATGTACACAACGTGCTTACTTGCAATAAAGAGATTTGACTTTGACTATTGTGTATTATTTATTTCAGACATTGAATGCAGACGTGGGAAGAGTCGGAGCCTTCCTCTCGTGCCCTTCAAAGTTATAGGTAATAATAATAAAAAGCCGACGAAGTACCTACGAGTCGGACTGGTGCACGAGGGTTCCGTGCAACGCAACTTAATACCGTACCTAATATTGCTCCATCGATAAGATAAACTAGATTTACGGACAAGGTTATATTTGCGGCTCGGCGAGTATGGAAGCCAGCTGTAAAGATAAGTTTGTAAACGCATTAAAAATCTTTTTGGGTGATGTGACTAAGTAACTACAGTTTTCGGTTTTCCTTTACTTGTGCTATAAGACCTAGCTTCTTGACAAATGCCATTGCCACATTTCAATGGAGCTTTGCCCCACCTTTGGTCACTACGCCATTTTGTTGGGGACTTATTACAGGTTTCATATTGCATAATTATAATCAGTAGGAGTTGCGAGAGTAGTAGAAAATGATAACAAAAACAATGAATTCGCTTCGATTTCTTACTGTTTTCTGAATTCTTAATTAAGCTGTTTTTTCGACTCGTTTGATATACAAAAAACTTTATTATAAACCAATAATTTTAATAAAAAAACGGAGATATTTTTACTTTTATTCGTTATCTTGTTCATGCGGTTGATGGTGGGGCAGAATCTGGCATTGTCATTTCATGATTCTAGGTCAACGGGAAGTACCCCTTAAGTTATGATTCTCTTCGTTTCCATACAAAAATGCAACATAAACAAACATCCATATCTTTTGAATGCGTTAAGGTAGACCTAGGGCGTTTGATGTTTTTCACGGTTGCATGAGTTTGCAGACCTGAACATTTTGTATGAATTTCAACTTAATACGTCCATGCGTTTATAAGATAAAGGTCTTGACAGACCGACACAGACTGACAGACGGACGAACGGACAGACGGACAACAATTCATTGTCTGTCTTTGTCATCATTTTCTACCACTCTCGCAACTCCTACTGATTATGATTAAGCAATATTAAACCTAATAAATCCCCAACAAAATGATAGGTACTACTTCAATGGTCACGTAGTTGAAGGTGGGGCAAATCTCTATTGAAATGTGGCAATGTCTTATACATTACTTTTTAGATACCTACCTACGTCCATTAAAATCCATCGATAACATCCATTTATCAAGCTCGTGTAGGTGAGGCCACCACACCACATGTTGAGGGGGGGGGGGGGATATATTTAGTTCGGTGCGTAGGGGACTGAATACAAAATGATAGGTACTACTTCAATGGTCACGTAGTTGAAGGTGGGGCAAAGTTCAATGGAAATGTGGCAATGTCATTTACTCCTAAGTGTAGGTTTGTGAAAGTTAACAAAAAATACCAAAAGAGGAGAACGCCTCTACTACTTGATATATTGACAAGTACTCCCAAACGTCTCTATATTAGAGATAAACCAATGCTCGTGCAAGTTACCGGGAGGGACCAACCCCCCGAATAGCTCACACGAACCATTGCGTCCTTACCGGGAGGGACCAACCTCCCGGTATACCGCTATATCAGAGAAAAGCCACAAATTGAAACGGCGTGGTAACCGATATGAATAGACCATTGGACGGCTACGAAGCCGACATATCATCGAGTATATACGTTCTCCCGTAGGTTGAATTACTTTGGAACTTGTATTTATACTGATTTCAGGAAAATTTCAATAGCGCGTTTTAGAACTTTTCATTATTACGACGCTTAGACGAGGTAATTTGGTCTTTTTGTACTTTCATAATTAATTTTAGGCCACGATGAATGTAATATGTATTAAAAAGTTGAATTTTAAAGGACATTTATAGTTTTTTATCGGCGTGAGATTCGTACAACGCCATCTGTTCATCCTGTGAATACTACGCCACATACACACTTGCACTGACCGCCCTAAGGTTCTACTCAGACGACCATTGCTGCGACATAAAAATCGGACAGAGGCTTACTACAGACGAACCACTCGACGCGACAGCGATTAAATTGTGTCCAGATACGAACTACTTGTGCGGTCTTTTTCTTTTCGTTTGCCTTAGTGACCAAACCTAATTGTCTCACGATAGCAGCTGCTGGTAGACAACATCCGATACCGGTTTCACGACCATATCAAATAAAAATGACCCTAATAGTCACCCATTCAGTTCCGATGGTGTTCAAAGTTACATAAGATGTATGATTATTTAAACGTGTACTCGCAACTGACGCGGACGTTTGCGATCCTCTTTAAGCCACTGGTCTAATTAGGCGATTATCACACTCGCATCACGCAGCATGTTTCAATCTACAAAACGCACCTACGCGCGTACTTGCGAGACTGCAGATCTGCATCATCGTGCGGTTTTTTCACGCACCGCGCGTAGTAGCGTTTTGTGGATTCACGGCCAAAGCTTCCAAAATCCCCTGGCAGCGCGGGGCTGAGTGTGCCATACCTTGCGTCTCGCTCGCACCTACGCGCGGACGTGCGCGTTTCTCCGCGTGTAGGCGCGAGATTTGCATGAACGCGCGTGGATGCATTTTCTGTGTGTTGGACTGTGCGTGTTTTCTATACAAACTGCGACGTTAGAACACGCATGCACGCGCTACGCTGCGTGGCAGTGTGTTAATCGCATTAGTCCTGCGACTCTTTTGTCGTCCGTGTGAATAGAACATTAGTTAGGGAATTCTGGGTATTGATCGTCTCTACTTTTATAACAGCGCCATCTATTAACATGTGAATATTATAGTACACACACCTGAGCACTAACATGAAAGGTAGCACTGCCCTCACCCCACGACGGTCAATAACATCCCCTAGGTTTCCTAAAATGGAAGGATAGCTAGTTACATACCGAAGCCCAAATGAAGTGTCTTATTTTGTAAACTAAGTATGACTGACCATTAGGTCAAATTCGAAATCGTTGCAAAAAATTAAAAAATCCTTTAAATGTGAAAAACTTCAAAGTACAGTAACGATACACATCAATTTTTTTTTTTTTGGGATAGTTGAATGTATTGTAAATATTTTATTTTATATTTTTCCCCAAATTGTATAAATTACTTAACCGCTGTGCAGAATTAATGTATGTCACAACAACCATACATTTCATTTTGTCGAATGAATTCAAGGACACCCTGTATTTTCGACTATACACACAAACAATTTTTTACGATATTTTACCGATTTAACAGCTAGCCATAAGCCTAATCATCTATTTAATTTTGTCAAATTAATTTATTACCAACCTGTATTACTCAGATGGCGATATATATGGATATACCCACAATCCCCAAATAAAACTCCTCAGATGGCGACGAGCGGGCCATGATGGACTACCTGGACCACAATAGGGATTTCTTGGATGCCTACGTCATCAGAAGCGTGACACTTGACGAAGTCGAGAAGTGGCTCTTCAAGAAGCTTTCCAGGACTTACGTAAGTATTTAACTTTTTTCAGTATTTTAATTCAGTATCTAACACTCCAGCTCCCAAACAATTTCACGGTGAAATAACATAAATAACTGATGTTATTGACAGGCGCTATATGTTATTCAAAAGCAAGAGTGAGACACAAGATGTCCCGCAGCGGCGGAGTGAAGAGCACTGCGCAGTGCCTCGATATTCGTATTTTTATGAATTTTGGCAGGGAAATAAAGTTACGCCAACAAAAATCTGATTTTTTTTAAACAAGCTCTCGTATTTATAGTATCCTACATTTTGATATATATTATGTATGAATAACTATTTCTGTTTAAATGTAATTTTCATTTTAAAAGATGTCTTTTAAGGAAGGGGTATGTTTGCGATATTTTTCTATCGAGCGAAGTTTGTCCAATCGTGTATCAGTCTCCAAATAGACACCCCAAGATTGCTTTATATTTTTTCAGATGTTAATGCCGTAACTTTCGTAGAAAAACTGAAAATACGCGCATACGAAGCCTTAGTGTGGGTTTAAGTTCACTGAACCTGCGCTCCTTAGGAGTCGCCTTTGTGTACCCTTTGTAAACTGAGCTTAGATGTATTCAACTATATAGGCTGTCGAGACGATGATGATTTAAGGAACCCTCATTAAACTTCCTGCTTTGACCGGTTTTCAGATGACCGAGTCACCATCAGAACGATTGTCGACCGAGGCCAAAGGTCATTCGAAGCCATGCAAGAAACAAGTGTTTGTGGTAAGTAAATAAAAAAAACAGTATATCTCATTCTGACTTTTGAGATTGAAAGTGACAACAAAACGGACTTGCCCCCATACAAAATATAGATAGGGCTAAGACCCTGCCTCCCTAATTTTTTAAAGTATAACTCTAACATCTGATTGTAAGCTACTATGAGGTAGAAGAAGACACGTGGCTTTAATGCCAAGAGAACGGCAGTTGGACGACGAACTGCCCAACATCAGGATATATTTAAAGTTTGCGATGTCTGAAAAGGGTCCTGCTAGTAAGGGGTACTATGAAGTCTTATAGCAGGATTACTTCAATAATGCTGTGTTATTTCGTATCATGACGACCTTAAAGTAAGCTTACTAAGAACGTCATGGGACGAAATAACAAAATATTATTGAAGTAATCCTGCTATAAGAGTTCATGGTAAGGGCCCAGTTCTTGCCTCCTCCTAATCGTAACCTCGGTTCAGGAACGTGACCCTCAACAGCAGGTGCCGTCTTGGGTGTGAGATGGTGCCAGGAGACTTCATGTCAAAGCCTATTCAAAGGGCACACCGAGAATTTTCTTTCACTGTTCCTGTTCTTTAACTGTTTTTATTATAATATATATATAAAAACTGTCTTTCAGGACTTGATGAGGACTCTCCAGGAGGATGGTAACGAGCACGCCGTGCTGTGGCAACTGGCTAGGAGCATCAGCACCTCTGTGGGTGTGGATGCCGTCAGGGTGTACAAGATGATCCCCGACCACCCCACATTCGTACAGCTCTTTGTCGCCGACAATACTGTGAGTATCTTTTATATTCTCTGTCTCCGACACAGGTCGATGGAGTAAGTGCGTTGCGGAGACCTCTGCTAGAAGAAACGTGGGCAGACCACCGGCCAAGATGGTCCGACGGCATAAAGAGAGTTGTTGGCTTGGTGTGGACCAGACAACAATGGGAACGAGCCACATAAAGGATCCATGGAAAGGCATATGTTGAGGATTGGGCTGCATGGGCCGTATGTGGAGGATGAAGAAGAAGAGCCTTTTTATTATTAACCTAGTGGTCGTGGTTCAGCCTACCAAATTTTGCCATTCGCTTTAATTAGACTCCACTGTTTCCCAGTGACTCTCCGGATATCTTCAGATGTGTGTACCAGGTCCTTCTGGGTTCCTGAGTCCAGTTCTAGGTCGCCACGCCGTTAGACTTTGGCTCCATCTATGGTCTTGCCTCATTAAATGTCAGACCTTCTTTCTGGCGTTCAGAGTGTATCTGCTCAAAATTTTAATGGTACAAGATGATAATATTATTGGTACTGAAACGATCGACCCTTTTGGCTGACCTTATTATTATATTATTAAAATTATACTTAAAACATTAAGTAAACTTAATGAGTTTTGGCACGTGATTATATTGGCAATTCGTCTAGTGGCGGACCCTACTTACGTTGTGTTTATAACCCTTTGTTCTTTCCGAGGTAATTCTGTCTAAGGAGTAAAGCTGGAAAACGGCAATCCGACTAAACGACGCAAAACAAGTTCTTATAATTAGATAAACTTTATGAAGAAGAGAAAAGGATAATTTTGAGAGTTTTTGTAGTTGTTGTGGTAAACTCGGCGAAGATTCCAAAAGTGGGGATAATTTAATATATTAGTATTTTTATTAAAATGGTTTTCACCTCCGAGCCCCCTACGCCCAAAACCTCGGAGCCTACCGCAGATCGTTATAGACACCACAACAGTCCCGATCTCACGGCCCTGCAACCAAGAACGACCTAACGAACCCCCTAAGTTCGTAAACACGAACTAGAAGTATTACGCAGTAAAGGGATCTAGATCTCAGATTGAGTGTTACTCGGGAGACCTTTATAATCTCATCACAAGCAAAGCTTGAATGAGACGTGGAGAACAACCTTTGCAAGACATCGTCTGCTGGTTGGATATTAAGGAAACTAAACTTTATCTCATCATCCTGGATCCATAACTGTCGCTATAAGCGTTGCTTATTAATTTAGATTGAGATGTTGACTTTGACATAATTGTAGGTCGCGCAGGTTGTTGTGAGGGGGCGACTACCAAATGATACACTCGTACAACTTCCGAAATAATCGCTCCTAACAATTTACAGAACTCCTTAGGCTTGAACATACCACATATCGTCCGATCCTCAGCTTTGTTGCACATGGACTTGGCCAGGCCTCGTCTAGAGTACCATGGAGTCAAGCCACCGGAATAGACCTTCGCCCATGACCGATTAGGAGGAAAGAGGTGAAATGCACCCCAAAGACCGCTCTATTGCAAGGAGTATGGCAACATTATAATAATGTTAATTTTGCATTGTTAAATCCAAATAGTGACATTTGATAATCTAAGTAGAGTCTGTAAGTTGCACGGGTAAGTGTAGATGCTCGCAGAACGACCCCAAAATTATTATTAAACCTGATAAGATTTACTTCTATTTGTGACTAGGAGTGAATCCCAATTTAATTAATAATTAGAGTAATCCAGAATATTGGGATTACAGTTGTGTCAATACATCTCGTATTATTAAAATGTTTGGCCGAATATAATAGATCACAGAAGAAAAGACAAAGAAATAGTTCCTTTGATAAATGAATTTTAGGAAGAATACAATTTAGAAGTCAGTTGCCAAAAAGGTACTGCGTACTTCTGTTTTAGAAATACAATCCTATTTCTATAACATATATTCCGTATTGAAGTCATAACGTTGTATTCATAAAGTATTTGTTGGATTTAGTAAATATATTAGCAATAGTAGTAGTAGTCTACGAATAAATTGTAGTAACGTAGTAAACCCCTGGAATAAGTAGTATTTAATAATTTAGTGAAGCGCACGTAGAATTTGTAATCAAAGAATCCAACGGATTAATCTATAAAATAATGGTTAAAGTAATTAGAAGTATATCACCAAATTCCAGTAGACGTCATAGGTAGTTGGAATCATAATATTAGAATACTTCCTCTTTCCTTGGATCTTTGATTCCTATTTGTATTATATTGAAAAGACACATCTGTCTCTCTTCACAATCTTGAACCAACTCCCGATAAACAAAAGTAGATCGATATTCCGTTTGAATGTATCCCGAAACGGTATACGAAGTTCAGAATTCGAATCTCAGAATATGTCAGAATTATGTGCAAAGACACTGACACAATACTTCACCAATGAATTTAGAACCTAAATAAACCTAAAATAAAATGGCACAGAAGCCTTACTAGATGACCGTCTAGTAATTTAAATTAGAACCCATCACTACGACTCGGGTTTCCTAATAAAATAAAATAGAACCTTTTCCTACGAAACGGGTTTCTCATAATTTCTAACATAACTAGAATAACGTATGTGATAATAGTGTTCTCTAACATCATTAATAAACCATGAACCTATATGCCCTATACTAGAAAAGGATCCTAGTCTAGCCTTATTAGTATGATTGTAATTTATTAATGAAATTAATTGTTTTATTGGTTAATCGATTACGATTAGTAAGATGAAGATAAATATGTTGTACAGTCAATGTACACACACGACGGACGTTAGGTTTAATGTATTTAAGTACAGATATTCAGATCTATGTAATGGATAGTCTTCTCAACTTGGAAACTAAGGTTCCTTCTACTTATATCTTTCTCTACCTTAAATAAAGATTGGTTTACTCACAAAACATTATTATTAGTCTGGAAAGGAACTTGGTTAGTATTGGAAGATTCTAAAAGTACAATTAGACAATCAGGAAGTTGGATGTAGTTCATTTAATCAGAGAGATGAATCAAAGAAGAGTTTTGTAAAGTATTTATTTATTAGAGTCTTCCTCAGAGTAATTAATAATTGTAAATAAGAGACAGGATACAGCAGCTTCATGTAGAAACCAGGAACAATGAAGGATGAAGTCTTGATGAAGTCCTCAATGCAACACCGAGCTCTTGTAAGATTGTAGTTCCAACTAGAATCACCACACATTTAAATAGTTCTAGAATTCAATGTATAATTCACTTGGAACACAACAAGGAAACTATTCAGCATCAAACACCATCTCACTAAGTCACAAACTCAAGAACTCACTCGCGAAATGTTCGATAAAATATTAAAATAATAAATCGTAAATATAATCTTTGTTTACATATTTTGAAACGTCAAAGTTTCTCAAAATAGCTGATCTTGTCAGACAATAGAAAGCTGTCACCCTATCTGGTTTTACTTAAATATCTCCTAAAATAATAGTCTAATCATTAACACAATCCTATAAATTATCTGTTTAAACACTCACGGTTCTCTTCAGTTCCTCTTTACCTTTAAGGATCCACTCCAGACTCTGTTATGATCTTGTAAAAGTTTCCTTTCTAATCTGTTACGATAGCAATGGCGTCTCCTCCCATAGTAACTTGATGTTTCTATTGAGATAGTAAAGAGGAACCAAATACCTGAAAACCTGTAAACTAAACTACAGGAACACCGAATCTAGTAAACGTAAACTTGAAAATCTATTTCAATATGATTTCTTCTTGAATCATTATTATTTATTGTATTTTTAAATATTTTTACATATTTTTACGTCTGCCATATTTCTACAATTTTCGTTCTCCCTGTCAGATTTTGATTTATTGGTCATTGTCATAATTTTTGGTTTGTAATTATATTACGTAAAGAGTTTTTCTTACTTAAAAAGATTGCGTTATAATTTAGTTATTTTAACAAAATTTTACCATGTCTTGAAATTGATTTAAAGACGTGATCGTTACAACTTCCCCTTAAATCTAACTGTTTTTGAATAAAAGTGGGATTTATGAAGTAATTTAAATTATTTTGAAATCTTTGTATTAAAAATATAAATGAGATTGAATGTACTAATTTAATTTGCATCTAAATTCGACTATATTTAAATAAGAGTGAGATTTAACAAACTCAAATTATTAGTCTTTAAATTTTGTCTCGATACTTCCCCTAGATGTGACATCTCTAGCTCCAAGCAATAACACTTGTACTTGCCCTTGGCGAAAGACCTATATTTTTCTTTGATATTATCCTATACTTCCCCTTGTTGGAAGACTTCTGCTTCCCCTTGATAGAACATCTATACTTCCCGTTGATGAAACATGTACACTTCCCATTGAAATGGGATATTCAGTTATCCTCAAAACGAAATAACTATTTATTTCTAATGAATGTCTCACATTTCGCATATGTACTGCTACTAAGTTTAATTTATATAACTCCTAATATCTTTAATTTGCATAATGCATAAAACAAATTCTGAGTAATACATAATATGTTTAACTGAACAATTAAAAAAAAATTCCTTGTAATACAGCTAACCAAACTTTCTTAATTTCATTGATTTATTTATTGTTGTTCATAAACTCGATACATCTATCGATTAAAATTAATTCAGAAAATAATAACAACAATAATAACTGAATTATTCAAACTTGTGTAGGCAATTGTCACAAATGATGATCAAACCAAAGTCACAAATAAAATTAGGTCAATAGACTTTTAATTTATTATTTACGTATAAATCCGTAGCAATATAATTATCTAACATCACAATTTTGGGAATTAATTTACTATTATTTAGTAACTAATTAATCCTTAACACATATTGTTAGAATCCATCTGATAATAGGATCTATACTTTCCTACATTCAAAATCTATAATTTGTAAACAACTCTGATTTACAAAAAATAGAATATGGTTACTTTTCCTAATTCAATATATTAAATTTAATGGTCGATAGCCATATTTGGAGCTCTCTGCCTCAAATACAAAAACGCACTTTATGTTTATTCAAAAAAAAATGTTAGTCGCGAATGTCGTTACTGTAAACTTAATACATAAGTAAAATCAAATGTGAACTGTACTAATGTTCAAATAAAATTAATGTGTTACATCTTACACTACATACATAGTTATGTTTGGTTTTAGAATCCTATCAAAAGTATACATGAATGTGAATTCCCCGTGATATACAGGCATCCTGTTATGCATTTATGTATACATTTCACAAAGTAATGCAAATATAATTCGTGAAGAAAAGTTAAAAGATCCGTAAAGTGGAAGGTTCATTTCAAAATCAACAACGTGGGATGTTCATTACGACACAAACTCACTAATCAAAAGCTCTATCAAACCAATTCATTTTTTTCATAGTTATGTCACATTCTTACTAATCAATAGATCAATCAAACCAATCCATCTTTATATTATTTCTCCACATTACATTTTTACTAATCAATAACTCAATCAAACCAATCCATCTATCTATTACGTCCTAACACTATACCATAACACTTCCTAATACCATTCTTACTAATCATTAGATCAATCAAACCAATCAATCTCTTAAAAGAAGAATATCTATACAATCCTTCAAATAATCTATGAAATTCCTTTTAAAATTATCATCCTCATATTATGAAAATATTTTATCTAACTTCCCCTAAACCTTTGTCTTACACCACACGGAGTATTTATGCAACCGAAAAAGTTTTGTTTTATAATTTATTGAAGAACTTCGAATTACACCATAAAGTCAGACACCACTCCAGCTTATTAACACTCCTCAAACAAGAATTTTGAGACCTGGAAATCCTGGACCTAAGGCACCATTGAAACGATCGACCCTTTTGGCTGACCTTATTATTATATTATTAAAATTATACTTAAAACATTAAGTAAACTTAATGAGTTTTGGCACGTGATTATATTGGCAATTCGTCTAGTGGCGGACCCTACTTACGTTGTGTTTATAACCCTTTGTTCTTTCCGAGGTAATTCTGTCTAAGGAGTAAAGCTGGAAAACGGCAATCCGACTAAACGACGCAAAACAAGTTCTTATAATTAGATAAACTTTATGAAGAAGAGAAAAGGATAATTTTGAGAGTTTTTGTAGTTGTTGTGGTAAACTCGGCGAAGATTCCAAAAGTGGGGATAATTTAATATATTAGTATTTTTATTAAAATGGTTTTCACCTCCGAGCCCCCTACGCCCAAAACCTCGGAGCCTACCGCAGATCGTTATAGACACCACAACAGTCCCGATCTCACGGCCCTGCAACCAAGAACGACCTAACGAACCCCCTAAGTTCGTAAACACGAACTAGAAGTATTACGCAGTAAAGGGATCTAGATCTCAGATTGAGTGTTACTCGGGAGACCTTTATAATCTCATCACAAGCAAAGCTTGAATGAGACGTGGAGAACAACCTTTGCAAGACATCGTCTGCTGGTTGGATATTAAGGAAACTAAACTTTATCTCATCATCCTGGATCCATAACTGTCGCTATAAGCGTTGCTTATTAATTTAGATTGAGATGTTGACTTTGACATAATTGTAGGTCGCGCAGGTTGTTGTGAGGGGGCGACTACCAAATGATACACTCGTACAACTTCCGAAATAATCGCTCCTAACAATTTACAGAACTCCTTAGGCTTGAACATACCACATATCGTCCGATCCTCAGCTTTGTTGCACATGGACTTGGCCAGGCCTCGTCTAGAGTACCATGGAGTCAAGCCACCGGAATAGACCTTCGCCCATGACCGATTAGGAGGAAAGAGGTGAAATGCACCCCAAAGACCGCTCTATTGCAAGGAGTATGGCAACATTATAATAATGTTAATTTTGCATTGTTAAATCCAAATAGTGACATTTGATAATCTAAGTAGAGTCTGTAAGTTGCACGGGTAAGTGTAGATGCTCGCAGAACGACCCCAAAATTATTATTAAACCTGATAAGATTTACTTCTATTTGTGACTAGGAGTGAATCCCAATTTAATTAATAATTAGAGTAATCCAGAATATTGGGATTACAGTTGTGTCAATACATCTCGTATTATTAAAATGTTTGGCCGAATATAATAGATCACAGAAGAAAAGACAAAGAAATAGTTCCTTTGATAAATGAATTTTAGGAAGAATACAATTTAGAAGTCAGTTGCCAAAAAGGTACTGCGTACTTCTGTTTTAGAAATACAATCCTATTTCTATAACATATATTCCGTATTGAAGTCATAACGTTGTATTCATAAAGTATTTGTTGGATTTAGTAAATATATTAGCAATAGTAGTAGTAGTCTACGAATAAATTGTAGTAACGTAGTAAACCCCTGGAATAAGTAGTATTTAATAATTTAGTGAAGCGCACGTAGAATTTGTAATCAAAGAATCCAACGGATTAATCTATAAAATAATGGTTAAAGTAATTAGAAGTATATCACCAAATTCCAGTAGACGTCATAGGTAGTTGGAATCATAATATTAGAATACTTCCTCTTTCCTTGGATCTTTGATTCCTATTTGTATTATATTGAAAAGACACATCTGTCTCTCTTCACAATCTTGAACCAACTCCCGATAAACAAAAGTAGATCGATATTCCGTTTGAATGTATCCCGAAACGGTATACGAAGTTCAGAATTCGAATCTCAGAATATGTCAGAATTATGTGCAAAGACACTGACACAATACTTCACCAATGAATTTAGAACCTAAATAAACCTAAAATAAAATGGCACAGAAGCCTTACTAGATGACCGTCTAGTAATTTAAATTAGAACCCATCACTACGACTCGGGTTTCCTAATAAAATAAAATAGAACCTTTTCCTACGAAACGGGTTTCTCATAATTTCTAACATAACTAGAATAACGTATGTGATAATAGTGTTCTCTAACATCATTAATAAACCATGAACCTATATGCCCTATACTAGAAAAGGATCCTAGTCTAGCCTTATTAGTATGATTGTAATTTATTAATGAAATTAATTGTTTTATTGGTTAATCGATTACGATTAGTAAGATGAAGATAAATATGTTGTACAGTCAATGTACACACACGACGGACGTTAGGTTTAATGTATTTAAGTACAGATATTCAGATCTATGTAATGGATAGTCTTCTCAACTTGGAAACTAAGGTTCCTTCTACTTATATCTTTCTCTACCTTAAATAAAGATTGGTTTACTCACAAAACATTATTATTAGTCTGGAAAGGAACTTGGTTAGTATTGGAAGATTCTAAAAGTACAATTAGACAATCAGGAAGTTGGATGTAGTTCATTTAATCAGAGAGATGAATCAAAGAAGAGTTTTGTAAAGTATTTATTTATTAGAGTCTTCCTCAGAGTAATTAATAATTGTAAATAAGAGACAGGATACAGCAGCTTCATGTAGAAACCAGGAACAATGAAGGATGAAGTCTTGATGAAGTCCTCAATGCAACACCGAGCTCTTGTAAGATTGTAGTTCCAACTAGAATCACCACACATTTAAATAGTTCTAGAATTCAATGTATAATTCACTTGGAACACAACAAGGAAACTATTCAGCATCAAACACCATCTCACTAAGTCACAAACTCAAGAACTCACTCGCGAAATGTTCGATAAAATATTAAAATAATAAATCGTAAATATAATCTTTGTTTACATATTTTGAAACGTCAAAGTTTCTCAAAATAGCTGATCTTGTCAGACAATAGAAAGCTGTCACCCTATCTGGTTTTACTTAAATATCTCCTAAAATAATAGTCTAATCATTAACACAATCCTATAAATTATCTGTTTAAACACTCACGGTTCTCTTCAGTTCCTCTTTACCTTTAAGGATCCACTCCAGACTCTGTTATGATCTTGTAAAAGTTTCCTTTCTAATCTGTTACGATAGCAATGGCGTCTCCTCCCATAGTAACTTGATGTTTCTATTGAGATAGTAAAGAGGAACCAAATACCTGAAAACCTGTAAACTAAACTACAGGAACACCGAATCTAGTAAACGTAAACTTGAAAATCTATTTCAATATGATTTCTTCTTGAATCATTATTATTTATTGTATTTTTAAATATTTTTACATATTTTTACGTCTGCCATATTTCTACAATTTTCGTTCTCCCTGTCAGATTTTGATTTATTGGTCATTGTCATAATTTTTGGTTTGTAATTATATTACGTAAAGAGTTTTTCTTACTTAAAAAGATTGCGTTATAATTTAGTTATTTTAACAAAATTTTACCATGTCTTGAAATTGATTTAAAGACGTGATCGTTACAGTACGGATGATAAGTTAACTATTTTTCACCATTGCAAGTCTTCTTTGTTTATTTAGCACAGTGTGTTAAAGATTATCTGTAATGGTTTTTCAGTACCCTGACATCACACCGAAGTACCTGGTGAGAGCTGATCCTGAGCAGGTGACTCTGGTGCTGGAAGTGGCTAATACAGGCACTGCCAGGCGCCTGTCACGACATGAGGATTCCAGGTTTCCTGATACACCGCATGCCTTGTTCAAGGCTGTAAAAATCAGAAATGAGGTAAGTGAAAAAGTATTCTTTATATAATATATCCCAGTTTTTACGGTGTAGACTGTAGACCTAATAATACGAACTGCTCGAGGAAAGTCTCAAGGACGCAAAAAGCATTATAATTGCAGATTCTGCTCGCCCCAACATAGACGGAAAAAAGACAAAAACATTCCTTATGCCATAGGCAAGAACTGATTAAATCTTACTATCTCCTGCTCTGGTTTCAGATTGAAGCAAATCATATTCTCTACCAACCGATCCTAGCATCCACTGGCAAAACAGCCTACGTTATTGAGATGTGGCGAGTCAGCCAACCTTTCAGGTGTACTGACGAGGAGACCAGTATCAACTTCCTTGTATGGGGCAGCCTCGCCTTACACTATTGTAAACTTTACTCGGACAAAAATAGAGAAAGAAATATGTCAGATTTCCTCTTGGATGTGGTCAAGTAAGTGAAATGCTAATTTAAGATCAGCCTGATCAACTTGGTTTGGGTTTCTTGTGTTTAGTTTACGAACATATTTTATTTAAATTCTGGGAGAGGCCTATTAGGCAGCGGACTGATACAGTATGATGATGTGTGTAAACATTATAAATTGTTAAATATTTCAGAGCCATATTTGAAGAAATGGTTTCACTGGATCAACTAATAAAAAGGATCTTGGAGTTTGCTCAAAGGCTAGTCAACGCGGACAGAGCATCTCTCTTCCTTGTCGACTATCGGAACTTCGAATTGGTTTCCACGGTCTTCGACCTGAAATTCGAGCCTGGGCAGACCAGAGATGTGGAGAAGAAGGAGATCCGAATGCCAATTAACCGAGGCATAGCTGGCCATGTGGCACTATCGGGCGAGACTATGAATATACCTGACGCGTACTCCGACTACAGATTTAACAGGTACGTGCATTTTTATTTGTGGGAAGATAATCGTACAAGAAGATATTTGCTGGGAATGTCATGATGAAATGAAGCCTATTCTATAATAAGGTATAGATGCTATAGTGTTGTGTATTGATTGATAGCTATTGAATTTTATACTATCTCCAACGTGGACCCGTGGGCTATTACGGTTCTCAAAACGATCAAATCATACCATGTCATAGCGGCCGTGAAAGGGACAGTGCTATTGCATTCGTGCATTCGGCGTCTCTGATTGGTGCGCCATGACATGGTATATTTTCATCGTTTTGAGAACGGTAATAGGGGAGCTGGTCAGTTGTCGTTTGTTAAAGCTTGAAACAGAAAATCAAGATTGCTATATTAATGCTGGTAATATCCAGCAGCAAGGCCTATTATACTCATCTGATGAGCATTTTGGGTGCATTTGTAGTAATGTCAAATTCTAAAAATGATTTCAGAGAAGTCGACGAGGCCACCGGCTATAAAACTGTCAGCATCCTGTGCATGCCTATCAAGGTTCAAGGCAAGGTCATCGGTGTCGTACAGATGGTGAACAAACGCAACGACAACAGCTTCCATCACGAAGACGAGGTGTCCTTCGAGATATTCTCCACATTCTTCGGACTGGCTCTCCATCACGCCAGACTCTACGACAGGATCATGCGGAAAGAGCAAAAGTACAGAGTAGCCCTGGAGGTACTAAGCTACCATAACACCTGCAGAGAGAACGAAGTCCAAACTATTTTGGGAGACAAAGAAAGAGTTCATGTAAACCTGAGCGATTTTTACTTGGATCCTTACAAATTAGATGAGTTTGAGAAATGTAAGGCGGTCATTACCATGTTCAATGATCTGTTTGACTTGTCCAAGTTCGACATAATGACAGTGACACGATTTATTTTGACGGTGAAGAAGAACTACAGGACGGTGCCGTACCACAACTTTGACCATGGATGGTCGGTTGCAAATTGTATGTACGTCATAGTCAAGAACGATATCAAGAAACGGTATAATTACAAAATGGTGAGTGTGATCTTTCTTTGTGTTATTGACTGCATTATCAGTAGCGCTTTTAGAGTCAACCAGGTTTAATTTGTCGGGCGGCTACTAAGTGGATACGGGTACGTGACCCCGGACTCCTCGAGCTACTGTTACTACATTCCCATATTCTTCCGTGGAAACAGTATCCATTATTTACCCTGGACTCCATCCAATAACTGCCACTAATCCTTTACCTTCATAACTCGTGGGACCACCTTAAGACTGTTTTAAAACTAAATGTGCTCGGAGACGGCGATGAGATTCGCCACCCATCACGCCATGGCCCACGTAGTGGCGATAAGCGAGCCGTGGATACTTCGCTGCATTGAATGTATGGGAGGGATGTTAGATAAGGATGAGGTGTGTTATTGTGTGCCAGGCTATGTGTGCTATTGTATGTCAGGATATGTGTGCTATTATATGCATTGAATCGCAAGTTTCCGAAATGTATCTTGGTGTAATTTCAAATCGTATTTATTTATGTCTCCAATCAGAGAATCCTAGTTTGGACCATGATGTGTCTAAGATTTGGTCTGCTGACATTAAAATTTACTCCTTGGCTGTTGCAGAGACTGGCTCTCTTCGTGGCCTGCCTCTGCCATGACCTGGACCACCGCGGGTATACCAACAAGTACATGAGCGAGACCGCGTCTCCGCTTGCAGCCATGTATACCACATCCACCCTGGAGCACCACCACTTCAATATTACTGTGACTATTCTGCAGCAGGTAGGTTGAGTCGCCACTCGTAGATTAGTTTGTGTTTGACCCAGTACCATCGATATTGTGTACTGTCGATGCAGCGTACCATCGATGTGGTGTACTGTCGATGCATTGACCCGTCGATATGATGTACTGTCGATGCAGCGTACCATCGATATAGCGTACTGTCGATACAGTGACCCGTCGATATGATGTACTGTCGATGCAGCGTACTATCGATGTGGTGTACTGTCGATGCAGTGACCCGTCTGTATTGTGTACTGTCGATGAAGCGTACCATCGATACAGTGACTCGTCGATGTAGCGTTTTCGATATAGCGACCGTCAATGTAGCGACTTTCGATGATGTGAACTAGACCTGATTTAAAGGATTCGTGGTTTGACCATAAGCAGAAAATAAGGAAGTATCAGAAGGCTTCAAGTGTTCTTGATTTAAATTAGCTGGGTACGGCTGTAGCGCTAGAGCTGCCTCATTTCCGAGTTTAAATAAATCAATAAATGAAAGTGGCCTTGAATTCATTCGACAAAATTAAATGGATGGATGGATGGACATTAATTCTGCACAGCGTTTAAGTAAATTAAACAATTTGGAGAAAAATAAAAGGAATATTTACAATAAATACAACCATCAAATTTTTTTTAATTTGATGTGCATCGTTACTGTGCTAAAGAGTTTTTATATTTTAAGATATTTTGAATAGTTTGCAAAGATTTATTTCACTAGAATTTGACCTAATGGTCATTTCTAAGGTCATTGTGTGACTTAGTTAATTTTTTTGCAGTTATCAAAACTAAAAACACCTATTCAATATTTATCATGAGTACAACCCCCAATTTCAATTTTTCGAATGAATTCAAGGACACCTGTACACACACTTGTTAAGAACACTCGGAACACTTGTTAAGAAGGCGTATTACAGGATAGATGACTATTTAAACGATGAACATGCATGGTGTGTGTCGCCGGCTCCGCATGAGGGATAAGTGTAGATTACTAACAATAGTAATAGTTGTGTAATACCTAGTTATTAAGTAATTGTGTATTATTATTATATTATTTTAAAAGATGTGCTGTTGAGAGTTTTTTGCCACTTTTTCTCCTCAGCGTTGGCACCTTTTCCTTGCAAAGTGGTGTAAATGTAAATTCAAAAATATTTTGACGTGCAAAAATGTACACAACGTGCTTACTTGCAATAAAGAAATTTGACTTTGACACAGTAACGATCTCATTTTGATTCAGGACGGCCACAACATATTCTCTCACATGTCAAGCGAGGAATACAAGGAGATCCTGGGCTACATCCGCCAGTGCATCCTTGCCACTGACCTGGCCGCCTTCTTCCCCAACCTGGCCAAGATGAAGGAGCTGTATCCCGATGACCTGTCAAAGACCAAGTTCAACTGGGCAGTCTCAAGTCATAGGTCAGTATTGTATAGCAGTGTTCGACCGACCAGCCTATTAACGTTCTCAAAACGATTAAATCATACCATGTCATCGCGCGAGTGGGCCAACTTGGAGGAGGCCTATACCCGGCAATCGGGGACTCTCGCTATACCAATATTTTAATTTTATTTTACAATTATTGCAGTTATTTATTTATTATTTTATCATGACTATCGCTATTTAAAGGAAATTTATTATGTATGACAACAAGAATTATCAAATTATTTTTATCAATTTTATCTTAAGAACTCAGAATGGACAATTATTATAAAATGTAAGATTAAATTAATATGACAACTTATAAGATGTAGAATGTAGAGTCAATAAAGGCTTTTTTATTTATTTATGTCATCGCGCGCCGAACAGAGACGCCGCTATACCAACGTAATAGAACTGTCCCTGTCATGCACGATTTGACATGGTATGTTTTGATTGAAATCATACTGGAAGTGTTACCATGGATCTGCTGTTATCCGTACAGAGAATCGTAGTTTGGGTTCTGACAGAGATATATTATTATAATTGTTTGAGGATTTTGCCGCAGCGATTTTCGACTTTAAAAATATTGTTTCTACACACACATACAGCGACTTTTTGAACACACTTATAATATTATATAAAACCGGCCAAGTGCGAGTCGAACTCGCGCACCGAGGCTTCCGTGCAACGCAACAACCCCGTAACTTTGCTAAGCTAGATTTAGAGACCAACTTATCTTTGCCATTATCAAAATATTATGTCCATACATCGACACCACTTTTTATATTAAACTACTAATAACAACAATAATAAAAAATTGACGCCAATTCGCTACCCTGTGGGAGAGTGCCCAAAAGGCTGGCGACATTACCTCGTTGTATAGCCAGCGATATACGCTGGCCGAGGTAAGCGCCAGCCCTTTGGTCACCCGACGAGTCAATTAGGCGCGACGACAGTTCTTGAACAGTCGCCGCGCCTCTGGTCCCCATGGCCCCATGGTCTCTACACCAAACGGCGCAAATATGTAGCTCTCGCTGAGAGCCGCGTTTCTGAGATATAGGTCTTGACAGACAGACGGACTACAAAGTGATCCTATAAGGGTTCCCTTATTCCTTTAAGGCACGGAACCCTAAAAAAGCGGCTTGCAATGCGAAATAGCGTCCATGGCAATGTGTTCATTTGTAACATGAGAGTATTTTATGCTATGCGAAAGTTGATATGGTTACCTGGATATTATTAGAATCGCCAATAATAATAATGGCGAGCAGGGCTAGCTTGCAAAACATAAGCCAGAGTTTATAGGTACTATTCATTCGTTGTGAATGAATAGTACCTATAAGGTTTTGTTTGGCACGATAGGCTTCTCTGTCTACGGGCACGATGCTATCATCATCATCAGCCCGTATCAGTCCACTGCTGGACGTAGGCCTCTCCCAAAGCGCGCCAATCAACCCTACTCTCGGCCCTCTGCATCCAGTCCCTGCCAGCCATCTTGCGAAGGTCATCCCTCCATCTGGTCGGGGGGCGTCCCACACTACATTTACCCGTTCGTGGCCTCCATTCGAGAACTCGTCTACCCCATCGGTTATCGGTTCTACGACAGATGTGACCAGCCCACTGCCACTTCGATGCTATGCGAATTTTGTAATATTTTTTTGTTAAATTCCTCCCAGACAAAGCCAACTACGGCATACAGCCTGGTCTGATGTTAATAGAATGTCTGAATTCTTATAAATACATACATCTTTCTTTCTTTCTTCTAAATAACTCAACGATGCACGCAATCATCGAGTTATGCAAGGAAACCTTGCTAAGAGCACAAAACTTTACAAACACGACTTCTTTCGAGCACTCCCACCTGACATCTCCAGATTAACTTAACGTGATCATTAATCACTAACGCGCGCCTTTCAAGGAATCGCAAGAAGTACATGAATGACTCTTACCAAATACAATTGACCAGTATATCACTAGTTTCGAGACTTTTAGATATTCTAAAATATCGTTAAAATAATTTTGAACACAAAACCAGCCTGAGCATCTTTAACATAATAATATGGCATATTTCTCTCACCAGGGATTTGGCCATGGCTATATCAATGACTGCTGCTGACCTATCAGCGTCGACGAAGCCCTGGGACATTCAGATCAGGACTGTGAAGGTGATCTTCGAGGAGTTCTATGATCAGGGCGACAAGGAGCGAGAAGCAGGGAGGGATCCTATTCCCATGATGGACAGGAACAAACCTGATGAGCAACCTTCTAGTCAGGTAACTCATTGTTCCAAATATATCATCACTATCTCTTCCAAGGCGCGACACTCGACGCTGGTGTTCGCGCCGCATTCGTCTCTGCACAGACATACGCTGGACACCATGCTAATGAGACTGTAGGCGTGTCATAGTGTCCTGGTGCTTCTAATGATATTTAAAGAGCTGAGGCTTCTCACTGAATGGAAACAGCAGGTGTTGAGTGAGACATATTGAGACTCCGGGTTAGCCATGCTGTCCTGGTACTTTTAATACAACTTTATCATCATTTTCAGCTGGTCAGTCAACTTTCGCTAGAGATAGGCCTCTCCCAAGGCGCGCTACAATTGGTAATCTTATTTAGAAACTTGACTTAAAGTTAGGTGGTGGTGTACCTAACTTTGTGGTTCAGCAACTGTCAAATTAAGCCATCGTATAGCTCTATAGTGCAGTCACTCAATTCCGCTAAGATGTTCGACTCTACCGCAATACTTGCTCCATCCACCCATCTTATATAAACTTCCAAGCATGCATTATTAAAGTATTCTTCACAAATACTTCTTCACTTCACAGGTTGGTTTCCTGAGTCAAATATGTATTCCTTGCTACAGCATGCTTTACAAAATTTTACCTAACACTAAGCCTATGTACGTCATGGCTTTGAAGAACCTTCACAATTGGAAGATGAAAGCTAACCGCATCGTTCGTAAACTGGAACGAAATGGAGAGGATTCCAGCGATGGATCAGATCTAGAAGATATTACAGAAGAAGCTTTAATGGAGGGGGAGTTAGAATTAGTAGAAGATGATATAAGCAGTGATGAGGGTGCCGTAGGAGGAGAAACAGAGAATGACCCAAATACCGAAAAAAGTGCCGATTTACCCTGGGACGATGAAGAGAGCTCAATGGGAAACGTAGAGAAACTTGGCGGTAGACTTTGGAAGAACATCGACAGTGTATCCTGGAATGATGATGAAGGTTTAGTGGTACGGGCAAACGGTGGAATGCAAGGAGCTGGGAACGACAATGGAACACAGGAACCGTGAGAAGTTAAACTTTCATCGACGCATAGTCGAGAAGAAAATTGATGTCTGAACTTGTATTAGGAATAAGTGCTTGTTTACGGAAACACTCGGGTGCGGGCGCGGTTGACTTGGCGGTTTCATGTTCACTTATTTGCGCTGGCGTGATCTATTATATCTATTATTATTTTATTTTATTTTCGTGATCTCTATCCAACCTGACGCTCGTGAATCGCAGGCTCTGAAAACGCTTCCTACATTTGAAACCGCACCTGCATGACCTGCATCTCATACTTGAACACTCTCATACTAATATGTTTGATATTTGGTGACCGCGCCCGCGAGAACGTGAACAAGCACTAAGTATTAACATGAATTATTAGAATTAATTTAATCAAATCATAATAATCTTAATAATTGTAGTAGACTTGTGTATTTAAGCGCCCACTTCTGCAATAGTGACTGCATCTTTCCCAACGTTGTAAGCTGCCAGATCGTAGAAGGTCAGGAAAAATCTGTGAAAAAAATTGTTAATTTAGGTATAATGATAATTAATAAACATTACCTGCATTATATAACCAAATAAACACAATATTAAAACATATTTAAGCGTTTATATTGCCAAACTGTGGTAGCTTATGAATGAAACTGACCACTACCAGTGATGACCTACGGAGCCAAAACGTGGACACCACCAATTTATAGTCGCTCAGCCAGCTATGGAAAGAGCTATGCTTGGCATTTTCCTGCTGGATGGAATAAGAAATGAATATCCGTCAGAGAACAAAAGTCTTTGCTCATAAAGTCAGCAAAATGAAGTGAGGCTGGCCATATCTGCCGTAGACCCGATAAGCGGTGAGGTAGACGCGTTCTTGATTGGACGCCACGAATGGGTAGGGTGGCAGGGTTGTGGCCAGTCCACTGCCACTCAGCCTTTTGCATCCAGGCAAAAGGCTGAGTGGCAGTGGACTGGCCGCAACTGTCAACCGATGGGGTAGACGGGTTCTCCAATCGACGCCACGAATGGTTAAGTGGCTGGCAGAGACTGGACGCAAAAGGCTGAGTGGCAGTGGACTGGCCGCAACTGTCAACCGATGGGGTAGACGGGTTCTCCAATCGACGCCACGAATGGTTAAGTGGCTGGCAGAGACTGGACGCAAAAGGCTGAGTGGCAATGGACTGGCCGCAACTGTCAACCGATGGGGTAGACGGGTTCTCCAATGGACGCCACGAATGGGTAAGTGGCTGGCAGAGACTGGACGCAAAAGGCTGAGTGGCAGTGGACTGGCCGCAACTGTCAACCGATGGGGTAGACGGGTTCTCCAATGGACGCCACGAATGGGTAAGTGGCTGGCAGAGACTGGACGCAAAAGGCTGAGTGGCAATGGACTGGCCGCAACTGTCAACCGATGGGGTAGACGGGTTCTCCAATGGACGCCACGAATGGGTAAGTGGCTGGCAGAGACTGGACGCAAAAGGCTGAGTGGCAGTGGACTGGCCGCAACTGTCAACCGATGGGGTAGACGGGTTCGCCAATGGACGCCACGAGTGGGTAAGTGGCAGAGACTGGATGCAAAAGGCTGAGTGGCAGTGGACTGGCCACAACTGTCAACCGATGGGGTAGACGGGTTCTCCAATGGACGCCACGAATGGGTAAGTGGCTGGCAGAGACTGCATGCAAAAGGCTGAGTGGCAGTGGACTGGCCGCAACTGTCAACCGATGGGGTAGACGGGTTCGCCAATGGACGCCACGAGTGGGTAAGTGGCAGAGACTGGATGCAAAAGGCTGAGTGGCAGTGGACTGGCCACAACTGTCAACCGATGGGGTAGACGGGTTCTCCAATCGACGCCACGAATGGGTAAGTGGCTGGCAGAGACTGGACGCAAAAGGCTGAGTGGCAGTGGACTGGCCGCAACTGTCAACCGATGGGGTAGACGGGTTCGCCAATGGACGCCACGAGTGGGTAAGTGGCAGAGACTGGATGCAAAAGGCTGAGTGGCAGTGGACTGGCCACAACTGTCAACCGATGGGGTAGACGGGTTCGCCAATGGACGCCACGAGTGGGTAAGTGGCAGAGACTGGATGCAAAAGGCTGAGTGGCAGTGGACTGGCCACAACTGTCAACCGATGGGGTAGACGGGTTCGCCAATGGACGCCACGAGTGGGTAAGTGGCAGAGACTGGATGCAAAAGGCTGAGTGGCAGTGGACTGGCCACAACTGTCAACCGATGGGGTAGACGGGTTCGCCAATGGACGCCACGAGTGGGTAAGTGGCAGAGACTGGATGCAAAAGGCTGAGTGGCAGTGGACTGGCCACAACTGTCAACCGATGGGGTAGACGGGTTCGCCAATGGACGCCACGAGTGGGTAAGTGGCAGAGACTGGATGCAAAAGGCTGAGTGGCAGTGGACTGGCCACAACTGTCAACCGATGGGGTAGACGGGTTCTCCAATGGACGCCACGAATGGGTAAGTGGCTGGCAGAGACTGGACGCAAAAGGCTGAGTGGCAGTGGACTGGCCGCAACTGTCAACCGATGGGGTAGACGGGTTCGCCAATGGACGCCACGAGTGGGTAAGTGGCAGAGACTGGATGCAAAAGGCTGAGTGGCAGTGGACTGGCCACAACTGTCAACCGATGGGGTAGACGGGTTCTCCAATGGACGCCACGAATGGGTAAGTGGCTGGCAGAGACTGCATGCAAAAGGCTGAGTGGCAGTGGACTGGCCGCAACTGTCAACCGATGGGGTAGACGGGTTCGCCAATGGACGCCACGAGTGGGTAAGTGGCAGAGACTGGATGCAAAAGGCTGAGTGGCAGTGGACTGGCCACAACTGTCAACCGATGGGGTAGACGGGTTCTCCAATCGACGCCACGAATGGGTAAGTGGCAGAGACTGGATGCAAAAGGCTAAGAGTCAGGTTGATTGGTAAACTATAATCTAAAAGTATGGGTGTGACCAAAGTCGACTCGTAATATTTTAATCTTTAATAGGTGTGACGTGCGTGGAAGCATTCCAAGGTGTGACCTAAGTCTAATATGACCAAGGTGGAATAAGCCGTCTAAACTATCTACTTGTGGATTTTTTACGTCTTTTGAAAATGCCGGGAAACGGCGGTTGCGAAATCATTTGATAATTTTCAGTTTAATGTCTGCAGTGGTTGTTTTGCGTTTAATATCACGTTAAATTACTCAGAAAATGTTCGCAAATGACAGTATGGTGAAATTATTGGAGAATTCATGCATGATCTGGAGTCTGGCGCTATAGTCAAGAGTCCCACTACGAGCTCGGGAGTGAACGTGACTGTCGAACGTAGCGTCATCACTCTGGACAAAGGTCCAGAGTGATGACGCTACGGCGACTCCTCTGGATGAAGACAAGAAGACGGGGATAGCGTCTTCACCCTGGGTGTGAAGACGCTACGGCGACTCCCATGGATGAAGAAAAGACGATATGATATTTTGAATATTCTGTAACATGACATTGACAAATGAGGAACTGTCGGGTCCATTAATAAAATAAATAAATAATAATTTTTACAATGGGTCTAGTAATTCTTGAGGTAATCTCAACGTGTATTGAGGCCCCATGTAGACTTTGCCTTCCCCTTTCGGTTCACCGTTCGATTTGTTCAATGCATTGAGAAGACTGACCTGTTAGCAGGAACTTTGAGCTCCTTCTCGATGAATGCCGTGACCTCTCTGATGATGAGCTTGTTCTCCTCGGGGCCCAGGTTCCCAATAGACTCCAGGGTGGCGACCGCACCAGGTTTCTTCGAATCGCCAGCGAACGATATCTGACAGTCTCCGGAAATTGCGCATAAGAATTTCTAAAAAATAATAAAATTGCACTGTGATTAAATTACACTAACTCAATTGTAACTTATAGCTAACCTACCTAACTATGAATGTAAACTAGTAAGTAAATCAATTTTCATTCACTTCTAGGCCACTTGTTATATAAGACCTAGCTTCTTGTCAAATTTCATGATTCTAAGTCAACGGGAAGTACCCTATTATATAGGTTTTGGTTTTCTTGCATTTTCATATAAATATACAAGAAAATGCTACATAAACGGCCATATCATTTGATTGCGTTGACGTAGAAGTTTGATTTTTTCACGGCTGCATGAGGTTGCAGACTTGAGTATTTGGTAATAATTTCAATTTGATACGTACACGCGTTTCTGAGCGAGTCATTGTGTGACTTGTGACGTACTTAGTTAATTTTTACCAAAAAACCTTTTTTTTTTGTTAACCTATATATTGTCCCACTGCTGGGCAAAGGTCTCCCCCCTCGTCTTCCATCCATCCCTGTCCTGAGCCTCTTCCAGCCACCCATCCCTGTATCTAACGATATCGTCTCTCCACCTACGCCGAGGTCTGCCCCGACGCCGGCGACCGTCCGATGGCACCCATTCTGTGACAGTCCGGGCCCATCGGTCCGGACCAAACAACCAAAAAACCTTACCAATTTAATATTTATCATGAGTACAACCCTCAGTTTCAATTTGTCCATTGAATTCACATGGACAGACAGTATAATAATAATTTGTATGGGGCCATGGGGACCAGAGGCGCGGCGACTGTTCAAGGAACTCTCGTCGCGCCTAAATGGCTCGTCGGGTGACCAAAGGGCTGGCGCTTACCTCGGCCAGCGTATATCGCTGGCTATACAACGAGGTAACGTCGCCAGCCTTTTGGGCACTCTCCCACAGGGTAGCAAATTGGCGTCAATTTATTATTTATAAGTATTTTTTATTATTGTTGTTATTAGTAGTTTAATATTTACAATAAATGAAAAAGAGGAAAAAGGATCCCTGTATAATATTGCACACATTTTACAAGTTACAAAATACCTAATTACATTAAAGAGATGATGTCAGACTACATGGATGTAATGTAAGTAAGTTAATAAACATATATCAAAAAGTATTGCAAGAAAATTTGCATCTTGAGTCATATGCCTATCATTGCATTACGAAAAGAAAATAATAGCAAAGGTTACTAAACTATAAGAGTACTTTAACATAGCAAGTGAAGCTATGTAGCGTTCCTATTACCTGAGCCATAAGAGTCGTAATTGTACTAGAAATATCGTTATTGGAGCTTTTACCATCATCAATCAACATGTGAAATATGTTCGAGTTTGTATACTGATGAAACATCCTGTCAAATTATTATAGTGATGCAAACAAATAGTAATGAGAGCTCGGTGGCTCAGTGGTTGGGTCAATGGACTTGCAATATGGAGGTCCCAGGTTCGATTCCCAGCCAGGGCAGCCATGTACCAATCAGTTATCCTTGGTTTTTTCGACGGAAAAACTTACGTAAATTTACCGAGTGCTCTCAAAACGGTGAAGGAACCTGCATGTCGTAGAAGAAAGAAATCTAAGACATGTGAAATCCGCCAACCCACACTGGGCCCGCGTGGTGGATTATGGCCCCAGCTCCCTCGATGTAAGGGAAGGTCTTTGCCCGAGTAGTGGGGCAATGTAAATAGACTGATGATGATGATGAAACAAATAGGCCAAGTGTGTGTCGTTAGAGGCTACCTAGCATGGGACTTACAGAGAAAACAACAGAGAAAAGTATACACTATGCAGAGAGCAATAAGGTTAAGATTTTCTCAAGAATTACAAGGCCAAAATTTTTATACCCCTTTTTATTCAATTTGTTACTTGATTTGGGCTGCGGTACCTACACATAAGTTTTTTCTTCGAAAAAAACACAGTGGAAAACTCATTGGTACAGTCGAAGACAGAGATAAATATACAGGGGGCCTCATTAAGGTTGAGATTTTCTCTAAAACTACTGGATCGAATTTAATAATTGTTTTACAGTTACATAGTTTTAACTTTTATCTATCACACAGTGAAATAATTTTTGCAATAGGTCAAGTAGTTTTTGAGAAAATCGCAACCTTAAAAACTCTCCTGTACACCTTTCTTTGTGTTCCACCGTACAGGCCTGACCTGGAGATCGAACCTTGAACCTCAGTATCTTAAGTCCAGTGACCCATTAACTGAGCCACCGAGCTATTATTAGTAAACAATGTCGTTTCATGCAATTTTGGTTAAAATTGTTGTGATGTTATTGGGCAAAAAGGATTGATCTCCTATAAATTTTTGCCGAAATGTCTGCCTCTGTCATTCCTGTTGCTGTGCCCTACAGGCGTCATGTGTCATAATTTTAAGACCTAATGTATTAATGTACATTCTGACATGTGTATGCAATTAAATAAATTGAATTGAATAAACAACTAGATACACCCTCTGCCTTCTAAAAATGTACGAGCGCAAAGAAGGTCCAAACGGATGAATGGATCCTTATTTGCTTTATTGGACATTATTTGGACGTTAACAATGGACCCTTATTTGGACGTTTTTTAAATTGTTTTAATAAGACCTTTGTGTATCTAGTTGTTTATAGGAGATCAATGGCAAAAAGGTAGGAACAAAAGCAAAATACTTACATCTTCGTTTCTCTTGAAAATGGCGTGAAACGACGGTTGCGAAATTATTTGATAATTTTCCTTTTAACGTCTACAGGGACTATTTTGTGTTTAATATCACGTTAAATTAATCAGAAAATGTTCGCGAATGACAGTACGGTGAAGTTATTGGATTATTTATGCAAGATCTGAAGTTTCAAGCTTTTATCAAGAGTTCCCGCTACAAGCTCGGGAGTGAACGTGACTGTCGAGCTGCTTCGTCCAGAGTGATGACGCTGCGGCGACTCCTCTGGATGAAGACAAAGACGCGGCTACCCAGGGTGAAGATAGAAGACTATAGAATATATTGAAAATTAAAAATAACTATTATAATATTAACCTAGAAAATATAAACTAAACTAAAAACTGTATATACAATAGGTCGGTTGAACTATCTGAATGGCTTAGCATTAAAGATAGTTCAACCGATCCCCGTTGTCCGGTTGTTGTTGTTATATATTGAATTTTCTGTAACATGACATTGGCAAATGTCGAACAGTCGAGTCCATTAATAAAATAAATAAAAAAATACTTACATCTTCAGGCTTTTTCACGGATCTAGAAAGAACCGGTAATATTTTGTCCGTAAAATCAACCGGTATTTTACTCTTAGGTATATTTGTCAAAATCTTTAAACACGGCATTTTTAAGACAGATATATTACGTCAGGAGCAAAGTTTAACTGCTATCTAAAATGTCACTCACGACACGACCGACTGTAGCGATAACGAGTGAAACAAATGAAAGAGATTATATAATGGTAGTAGAAAATCGTTATCAATATTGTTTTTATAAGTGACACTTTAGAGATAAGTTAACTGTATCTACCTACAGATCCAGACCTTGAATCATGTAAGAATTTTTATTTAAGTTAAGGCTTCGTATGCGCTCCTTTTCGTATGAAGATATCGTGGCGGGACAAGGTGACAAATGTTGAGGTGTTGAACCGTATAGATAAAAAGTTGGAACTTTTAAAGGAGGTCAAGCGACGGAAGCTCCAATATTTCGGTCATATTATGCGGAACCCCCGATATAACCTGCTGCAATTGATCATCCAGGGCAAAATTTGTGGAAAGAGGAGCGTTGGCAGGAGAAGACACTCTTGGCTGAAGAATCTGCGTGATTGGTTCGGCTGCAGCACCGGCTCCTTGCTCCGGGCAGCCGTTCAGAGGGTGAAAATTGCCATGATGTTGTCCAACCTTCGATGAGAAGAGGAACGTTGAGAAGAAGAAGAATGCGCTCCTTGAGTGACTCGTAATGCTAATTAAATCTGAGGTCAAATAATTACGACACGGGTTAGGCCATTACGATATACTTAGGCTCTCTCCATACAGCGCGGCGTTTTTTCCTTCTTGCCAAACTACGGTCTATCTAACCCAGACAAAGGTGTATAGGAGAGTTAAGGCTGAGTGTGCGTGGATTTCCAGTTTTTCTACGAAGGCTACGGCACTACTAAAATTAAACGTCTGAAAAAATATATAGCAATCTTGGGGTATCTATTTAGAGATTGATGAATACCGATACACGATTGGACAAACTGTAACTTTGCTCTACCGAAAAGATAAACTAGATTTAGAGACCAACTTATCTTTGCCATTATCACAATAATATGTCCGTACATCGACATACTCATGATTAGCAGATCATCTACAAAATATAATTTGTAATAATTTAAAAAATATTTGGGGGAGATGTAATTTTAAACTTACAGTTTTCGAATTTTTTCATTTACTTGTGCTGTATGATATTTCTTGCCAAATTTCATGAGTCTAGGTCAACGGGAAGTACCCTATAGGTTTGGGTTTTTCTTGCATTTTCATCCAAATATGCACGGAAGCTTCGGCGCGCGAGTCCGACTCGCATTTGGCCGTTTTTTTTAAAGCCAAGGTTTATAATACCTCCTGGGCTTCGAACCCGGAACTCTGTAACGGAAATCCAGTCCTAACTACAGCTCCTTTGACTATAACGGTAACACAACAGTTCCCATACCCTTTTTTTACCCAGGTAAAACATGCCATACCATGTGCCACCCGGGGGAGCGTGTTTGTTATGTCGGGCTCACCGCCCTAAAGGGGCGGAATACCGACTAAACATCCTGGGGTGTTCCACCTCGTGCCATTGTTGCCGAGCCACGGGAACTGCGATACATCCTGACTGGCGCCCCGAGCACTCCCCATTGTGGGCTGTACTAGCCCACAATGTATAATCCATTCATCCCTCACCTCCCTCCTCCCCGTCCGAGCCTCGGGCCGTGCGGTTCGCGCACTAACTGCCGTTATGTTACTTAACTTAAACCATTAATTCACGTAACCTTGGTTTAAGTGCACTAACCCCATTAATGTTGTTTACTATGTTGGGCACATCCAAATAATAACTGACGCAAACAATTATTATTGCCTTTGTCTAACTTTCGTTATGTAATATGACTGTAATAGGTACTTGAATGACCATTGTCTATGAAGGAATTTCGACGCGCTTCATGGAGAGAGCCTAAAGTACTTATCTTGTACTGTGTCGCTTTCACTCTCATGTCATACTCCCACTTCACTTTGCTATTCGTATTCGCTATTGGATGTTCGTCGTATTTGTCAAATATGATATGTTTGTCAACATATTGTGTGTCGAATGAATTCAAGGACACCCTGTATTGGCGCTATGGTCAAGAGTTCCCGCTACAAGCTCGGGAGTGAACGTGACTGTCGAGCTGCTTCGTCTAGAGTGATGACGCTACGGCGTCTCCTCAGGATGAAGACATGAAGACGCGGCTACCCAGGGTGAAGATGCTACTGCGCTTCCCCTGGAGGAAGATAGAAGACTATTACATATTGAATTTTCTGTAACATGACATTGGCAAATGACGAACTGTCGAGTCGAGACCATTAATAAAATAAGTAAATAACGGCTAGCCCAGAATAGGGCAACAGAGACCTCAATATCTTGTTCCAAACAGTCGTATAAAATAGTTATAATCTCATTGTAAAGCGAATGGGTCATCTAATTTGGTCATCGCATCGCCACAACACAGCATAACGTACTTGCAGTGTTATAGCGGCTATAAATATGTACGAGTACTGACCACGACTGTGGGCACAGTATAAATCAACAAACAGTATCTCAAGTCAGTACGGATAACTAGCAGATCAATGGTAAACCCTGCAGTACGATTTCAACTCGAAACAAATGAGTACACTTAAATATTATGTCATGCGGTGTCTGCGATGTAATGCTCCCACTTCACTTGGCTATTCGTATTCGCTCTTGGACGTTTGTCGTATTTGTCAGATATGATATGTTTGTCAAGGTATTGTGTGTTGAATAGGCAAATAAAAAAAAATGTTTATTTCGGACAGGGTCCATAGATGTTAGTAAAATACAATAAAATGACTTACAAACTAATGTTAGTAGGTACAAAAACAAGTAAAATATTTAAAAATAGGACGACCCCGGACACAATTTTAAGTCAGGTGTTTCTCGCCCACCCTGCGCCCCTCAGCCCGCCGTGTGCAGGTGTGGCCAGTGCGCGAGGATGGGCGAGTCCCACCTGACCAATAAGACGAATATTTTGTCACACATACCAACCACACATGGCAAATATAACAAATACGCAAATACGAATAGCCAAGTGAAGTGGGAGCATAAGGTAAGTCCATATTTCCTTGTGAAAGCCTGCAGGGTTACTCTCACCTCTTATAGCGATCCAGTTTACGTCTGTACTGGGGCTGAGCCGCGTCGATTTTTACTAGCCGTCAATGTCAGATTTCTAACGAAAAATAGTATAAAAATTTCGTTCGCGCAGGCTTTGACAGGACAAAAACGGCCAGCCGGTTAGCCCCCCAGTTTTAGGAAACTAACCTGGATCGCTATAAGAGGTGAGAGTAGCCCTGCTGTACTTATTTACTGTTAGTTATTTGCTCTGTGGCACGGTACAGTATAGATTAGAATGGCGTCGGTGTTTAACCGATAGCTTGCGACACCACATAGCTATATCGGAAAACGTGCTGGAATTTTTTTTACGCAAATTCGAAGATTTAAGCTTGCGTGGGATATCTTATTGTAATAAAATTGTTGATAATCACGACGTGGGCGTGAGGTTGCCTTACATTCTAAGCTCGAGACTAAATAGTGTGGAAATATTGAAATCAAAGGTTTCGAGACTATACCGCAGCCCAAATAAAGAGTCTTATTTTGTAAACAAATATGATCGTCTAATTACCTGTTACACCAGCGGCGTCGGGGCAGACTTCGGCGTAGGTGGAGAGACGATATCGTTAGATACAGGGATGGGTGGCTGGAAGAGGCTCAGGACAGGGATGGATGGAAGAGGAGGGGGGAGACCTTTGCCCAGCAGTGGGACAATTTATAGGTTTACAAAAAAATAATACCTGTTGTGGTGTAACACTGAAAGAACTGATTGATTGAACCTATTCATCAATGTGAAAATAAAGTAATCCGATCTAATAATGTGAAAATAACTATGCAAGAACAGCTTAAAATGTTAGTAGGGTAGTGTTTGTTTACAAAATAAGACACTTGATTTGGGCTTCGATTTAGATACATACTTATACCTGCGGGGTTACTCTCACCTCTTATAGCGATCCGATTTGCTATAATGACGTTTGACGTCATTGTAGCAAATAGCGATTCGGTTCAGTTTAGGAACCTAAACTGGATCGCTATAAGAGGTGAGAGTAACCCCGTAGAGCCCAAATTAAGTGTCTCATCATTTTAGGCTTTTCTGTAATTATTGCATAGTTAAATTCACATTGTTAGATCGGAACACTTTATTTTCACAAGAGGAACCGGTTCCTTCAGTGTTACATCACAACAGGTAATTAGACGGCCATATTTGTTTACAAAATAAGACACTTTGTTTGGACTTCGGTATATAATATACCTACATAGTTGAACGTACAGTCGACAGCAGATCAATAGTAACACGTTTTACTTTTGACAGTTCTTATTATTTGCGTCGTAAGACTTGAAATCGTACTGTAAGTGTTACCATTGATCTGCTGTCGACTGTACCATCAAAGCACATCAACACTATGGACTTCGGAGCGATCTTATTATCTGCGTCGTAAGAGTTGAAATCGCACTGTAAGTGTTACGATTGATCTGCTGTTGTCCATACCAACTTGCTTGCAATAAAGAGTGATTCTTATTCGAAATTGAGTCCACTAGGTATTCTGTTTCGTATATGGTGTATTGTTACGTAACCATGGTTACTGCGGTCATCCGCGTAACCTTTGAGCTTGATGCTGCTGTGACGTGACGGTGAGGAAATACCGACTACAATGTTATTAAGTGTAATTGTTGCCTCGGCGCCGAAAATATACCGTTGCTCAATACTGATAATAATAATGTTATAGCATCAGCTGTCATGCAGTTTTTTAAAACTAGTTTTCGTTTAAAAAAATATTATAAATCATAATAATATTAAAATAATCCTTCCATGCAATCATATTCGTCATTTTATTTATTTATTTTATTAATGGACTCGACAGTTCGTCATTTGCCAATGTCATGTTACAGAAAATTCAATATATAATAGTCTTCTATCTTCTTCCAGAGGAGTCGCAGTAGCATCTTCACTCTGGGTAGCCGCGTCTTCTTGTCTTCATCCAGAGGAGACGCCGTAGCGTCATCACTCTGGACGAAGCAGCTCGACACGTTCACTCCCGAGCTTCTAGCGGGAACTCTTGATAAAAGCTTGAAACCCCAGATCTTGCTCAAATTATCCAACAAATTCACCATACTGTCACTCGCGTACATTTTCTGATTAATTTAACGTGATATTAATCTCAAAATAACCACTGTAGACAATAAAACAAAAATTATCAAATAATTTTGCAACCGTCGTTTCCCGCCATTTTCAAGAGAACCCCATATTCGTCATAAAAACATTGTTGCAGTTTAAAAAGGGTATTTAGGCTTAGTCGCAAACTCGCATTCAAAAAATTTGGTCCGCGGGCGAGTTTACCTTTTTTAATTTTCATGTAGTAAACTGGCCCCATGCTTTAACGATACTGGGCGAGTTGCTTACGGGCGAAAATTACAATAGTAATATCGCCCAAATGTTGGTTTCATGTACCTGATTCAAAAAATGTACACAACGTACTTCCTTACAATTTTTTTTGACTTTATCCACAAGCAGAAATAGCTAATTGACCAGCAAACATTTCTAAATCGATTAACAATTTTGTGGACAATAAATCAATTTGATATCTCCATAAACGTAACCTTTGGAGCAGGGTGAGTTGACCACTCACATTTTGGAAATAGTCAACTCACCCAAGTGTTGGATGAAATGACCACTAACGTTTTTGAAAGGTGGCATCTCACCCATAGGTGAGATTTTTGGAGGGTGAGTTGCCACCTAAGCCAACAATTTATGGCATTCTGTATAGTTGTAAACAATCTTTGTATACACTTACAGCATATTGATTATACAGGGTGTCCTTGAATTTATTCGACAAATGAAACTGGGAGTTGTACTCATAATAAATATTAAATTGGTTAGGTTTTTAGTAAATGAAACTACAAAAAAATGAACTAAGTACGTCACAAGTTACTTGCCCATAAAAATGATCATTAGGTCAAATTCACGTGAAAGACATCTTAGCAAAACATTAAAAATACCTTGAAATGTAAAAAAAAAAACCTCTAAAAAAGCACAGTAACGATTCTCATCAAATTAATATTTTATATGATTCTAATTCAAATTCATTTATTAATTCATAATGCATGAAACATTACAGATTATGCCTAAATCGTCACATACATTTAATTATTTAAGTTTAATATAATATCATTTCATTTTTAATTATTATCTTATATCACAGTTATTTCACATATATATGTACTTAGAGCTTTTATTTTATATTATAACATTTTACATCTCATTCACACACTCATACTATTTCATCACATACACGTCGATTCCCTTGCACACACACACTCACAATGATAGTAGAATGTGTTGTAAATATTTATTTAATTTTTTACCCAAATTTTTTAATGGTCACAAGCACAACCATCCAGTTAATTTTGTCTAATGAATTCAAGTTCACCCTGTATAACCTACAACGGGTGCGTCATGTTTAAAAAATTTGGTTAAAAATCAGTCAAGAATTTTTTGAGAGAATCTCAACCTTAAATACAGTTTTCTCTGAGCCTACCGTACTGCGGTCTACCGTACTACGCATTGTTATGTAACTCTACATCACATACCAAATTGCGGTGACTTCCGTAATTATGGTGTAGAAGTACCCACGGTGCGGTTAGTGGAGTGCACGGAAATGGTAGTAGAGGGAAATTAGACTCTGTTTTTTTAATTAGAAAGGACGAAACTTGAGTAGTTTTGGGATAATTTATTTATTTATTTCAAATTTTTTCCAACATAACGGGTTTCAGTTTAGGACAGTCATACTTACTTACATTATATATAAAACACCGTAAGTACATAAGTGCTTAAAAGGGCCTTCCATGAGCCAACTAGCGCCGCCAATCTTAAAAAAATAATATCTCACAAATTTTAGAATTAAAACTATAGTGAGTACTACAAATTATTAATAACTATTTCATATTTACGTTGTAGTATATAAAAAAGAGCTCGGTGGCTCAGTGGTTGGGTCAATGGACTTGCAATATGGAGGTCCCAGGTTCGATTCCCAGCTAGGGCAGCCATGTACCAATGAGTTATCCTCGGTTTTTTCGACGGAAAAACTTACGTACATTTACCGAGTGCTCTCAAAACGGTGAAGGAAAACATCGTGATGAAACCTGCATGTCGTAGAAGAAGAAAAAAAAAACTCTAAGGCATGTGAAATCCGCCAACCCGCACTGGGCCCGCGTGGTGGATTATGGCCCGAGCTCCCTCGATGTAAGGGAAGGTCTGTGCCCGAGCAGTGGGGCGATATAAATAGACTGATGATGATGATGATATAAAAAAAGGAAGAGAGAATTTATAAAAACTAGATAAATTTTTATAGCCTATGTCACTTCTACAATCCAGACGAATCTAACGACACCTCATATGTTAAAATCCATCAAGCCGTTTAGGCTGCAACGCGTGCCAAAGAATTAGACATACGTACGAGCAACAGCAGATCAATGGTAACACTTGCAGTACGATTTTAAATCTTACGACGCATATAATAAGAACGGTCCAAAGTCCAAAGTGTTACACTTGATCTGCTGTTAGCTGTACATACAAATATACCGCAAAACATGCAATATACGAAAAACATTATTTCTTTCTTTTCTTTTCTCGTGTGGTTTAGTGACCAAATCTATTTGTCAAAGTTATTCAGACCGCCCGTAGGCCTTTGACGTGGCCTAACGACTGCTGTCAAGCGACAACAACCGGGAACAACTGCTTAACGTGCTTTCCGAGGCACGAAGGGGCTCAGATGAAAGTGTCACTAGCGGTCACCCATCCAGGCCCTGACCTCGCCCAACGTTGCTTAACTTGTACGATCGTTTTCAACGTGTACTCGCAACTGGACTATGAGCCCCTCATCACGAAAAACATTAAGCTTGACACACACAGCCGCGACCTAGCCGCGGCCTGCGTCCAGTTGAAATGCATGCCCCGTCTCATTTTCTGCCGTCGTTACCTACTGGACGTAGATCGCAGGCCTCAAATCGCTACATAAACCGCAGCCCAAATCAAGTGTCTCATTTTGTAAACAAATATGATCGTCTAATTACCTGTTGTGATGTAACACTGAAGGAACTGATCGATCGAACCTGTTCATCATTGTGAAAATAAAGTGATCCGATCTAATAATGTGAAAATAACTACGCAATAATCACAAAAGAGCTTAAAATGTTAGTAATGTAGGGTAGTTTTTGTTTACAAAATAAGACACCTTGATTTGGGCTCCGGTATACATACTCACATCCATACATAGACTCGAAAATGTTAACCATCCTTCTTGCACAGTCAGGTAAAAATTCAAATGGGACCAAGCTTCGACGAATGTTTAATTATGGCTTCACGCAGGAAGCCCTTATCGCCGATTTGCAGCGTCAGTGTCTAGACGCCCCATCGCCAGTATCGCGACCACCTAGGACGTACACGAAACATACTTCAAAACCAGAAGAGCCTTCATAGAGCCAACTAGCGCCGCCAATCTTAAAAAAATAATATCTTCCAATATAATCAATTTTATTAAAAAAGCTATTTACAAAATGTTTATTACGATAAATACTATTTTTCAATATACATATGGCATAATTGCGACAAGCTAAGTTGTAGTTCACAAATGTGCCAAAAACGGCCGTTTTTCGCAATTATGCGAACTACAACTTACCGATATTGAATCACGTTATAAATGAGCATTTAAAAATAGTATTTATCGTAATAAACATTTCGTAAATAACTTTTTTAATAAAATTGATTATATTGGAAGATATTATTTTTTAAGATTGGCGGCGCTAGTTGGCTCTATGAAGCTATATACTCACACTCGTGAAATGGTTGATTTTCTCATTTTACTATTTATAAATATTTATGTTGTCTGTCTGTCTGTCAGTGCGCGAGTCCGACAGCCGATTCGCACTTGATCGGTTTTATATAAAACGAATTTAGTACGGAGTTTCTAATTGCCGATATTTACAGACAGTTTCGAGCACAGCTTAGCGTGAGCTAGGTGTTACAAATGTTAAAATTGTATGAAATTTGACAGTTGTAAGGCCGAACTCGATCTCCATACTCAAAACTGTCTATTACTAAATTAGATTCCAGACTGTAATTATTTTATTTTTCGACTGGATATCTATATTTATCTATCTATATATGTATGTTTCCATTAGTTGACACAAATAGGTACTAACTATTATTGTAAAATTATTGAAAATAATTTAATTTTCTATTAACCTGTAAAATTATATTGATAACAATCTTACTAATTACTTTATTGGCTTAATTAGTAGTATTATGTAGTCATTACATGACATTGTAAGAGCACAGAGTACCTACTAAATGTCTAGATACAAGAGCAACATAGCTAGGGGCACCATGATTTTACAGTTTTGAAATTAATGTTAAATTATTCTGATTCAAGTCATATGAATCAGAATAATTTATTTCAAATAAATACAATGTGGATGTTTTTGGAAAGTTGTATTTTTTTCTATAGAGTATAGTTCATTTTCCACCACCTTGCAAGGAAATGAACTGAACTATGCACCTTGCACGAAATGCCAAAGAGAAAAAATCAAAAAACATCACATGGCACGTTCTCCTTGCAAAGTGGTGAAAATATAGGTAATTTAAAATAAAACAAAATGTTGACGCAAAATTGGATTCAACGATTACAACGTGCTTTGCTTATACTTGCAATAAAGAGATTTGATTTGAATGCGAAATAAATACTATAAATAGCGAATATCCGCAACCGACGGTACATTACTGGTGTAGTAAGGTAACGTCCTTTGTCATTGTAATTCTGCACCCGCCATATGCCGTGAGACATAGGCGAGCAACCAAAAATAAGCATATGGCATATGCATAAATGTTACTCTTACAACTCGGCCATAGGAGAACTATAATATGCCCGACGACCAAACGATAGCGCGTTCTATTCGACGCACGGCGACATCTAGCGGAGGGTGATGGAACTGGAGGCCAGGACTTTTCCCCTAAAAGTAATAAATAATTATTACAAGGCATGTTTTTTTGGTTGTGCAATATATGATATAAAAATAAATAATATATTACTCAATTATTGAATTAACCTAATAATAACAATTGATATAATTTCATTTGTTGTAATATTCAAATGAAACGTAGGTACATTAGGGTAATTGTATATAGTAACTGATTGCTAATGAAATGACTGACATTAATATTAAATGTATTTCGATTATTTAAAAATTATATCATGTGGATGTTAGTTAGACCAAATGAAATAATTATAATCAAATATTGTTATATCATGCACATCACTCCAGATTTTTTCCCTTCAGCTGCCTACGTATTACGGGCTGGAGCCAATATAAAATGCCTTTTTCGTAGGTATAACGAATAATCGGAGAATATAAACTGGCCAGCACACTACGTAACCGGCATTTTGTAACCAGTTGCGAATGAGGAATAAATTATATTCGTACGTAACCAATCAACCAGTTTCAAGTTATTATAATATTTATTTTTTAAAGTATAACGGTTGCGATATAGGAAAAACTAAAATTAGTTGCCAATAAGGAATAAATAGTAATCGCTCGAAACCGGTTTCAAGGAAAACTATTTTCTTAAATAAACATAAAAGTTCGGAAACAGACATATACATTAATTGGTTACTTCCGAACGTTTTCATGTGAGCAAAAATTTATATTCTTCCGAAACCGTTTACGTGCGGTACGAGGTTTATATTTCCTTGTTCGCAACTGGTTACGAAACGCCGGTTACGTAGGCGTCCGGAGCGCAATGCTCAATAATTGTCATTCTGCGCCCGTCATATGCCGTAAGACATAGCGGGCACCCCAAAAATAGACAGAAGTAAATGTCAAATTTGCCAAACAGCCTTAATCTAAGCTTAAATTAACCTGTCCAAGCCTTGTTTTCCAATGGCCCCTCGGCCGAATATCATCTCGGACCAACCACCAAGCGATAGCGCGTTCTATTTTGAAGGCAGCGCGACATCTAGCGGAGGGTAATGGAACTATAGATCAGAGCTTTCCTCTTTATTCCGATTAGATAATTGTAATACTACTTATTACGAGCATTGCTACAAACAGTATGATTTAAAAAAAATGAAATGTCAGCTACTGCGACTTTCGGTACGCCTTTAAAGGAATCAGAATGAGAAAACTAGCGCCGCCAATTTTAAAATAAAACCAATACCATCCAACATATTCAATTTTATTGAAAAAGATATTAAGCAAATTTTCATTAGGATAATCAAATTGATTATATTGAAAGATATTATTTTTTAAAGATTTGCGGCGCTAGCTGGGTCTATATAACACATCGCGGAGTTAAAAATTGACGAACATACGTAGCTTAATATTCAATAATATAAACATAAATACAAATAATAACTTTAAAATTTAATTAATGTAATGTAACGCCTTAGCCTCGCTATACAGCGGGGCAATGCGGCCAGTGCGCTGGGCGCGGGACGGGCCTAGACGACGACGTGCCTAGAATTAGGTAGATAATAATTTTTTCTTAGATTCTTTGGAATGTGAACTAATATTACTAAAAATAAATTTTTTATGGAATACATATTGGAGCTCCCCTCGGTGTGAGGGAAGGTCTGTGCCCAAGCAGTGGGGCAATATAAATAGACTGATGATGATGATGAATATTGGATTTAGTACCTACACTCACTCTGTGAAAGATTGGCAAGGTAAATTTGGTGAAACGAAACATGCACGTGTCGTATGTACGTCGTACATGTACAGTACAATGTTTATAACAGCCAACTTTTATACCATGTTTCGAGCAAATAAACTCATTTTCATTATATTTGATTTACATCTACAGACATTGACCGTGCAAACTTATTTATCTGCCGTACCGGACCGTGAAAATGCGGACACTGGACAGTGGACAGACACATTGTATGTGTATAGAATATGATTTTGTCTGCTACGCCACGTGCCGGTCACACTCAATGTCTGTAGCCGACGGCGTACGTGTCATTCTTATTCAGCGCCCGTCATATGCCATAGCATAGAGAGCAGCTCTAAAAAATATTATCTATTCCGGTGAATAGTACTAAAATATTATTTGATACCCTCGTCAGGGCCTCCGCCGTATATCATGTCGGGGGAAACACCAAACGATAGCGCGTTCTATTTCTGGCAGCGCGACATCTAGCGGAGGGTGATGGAACTATAGAATAGGAGTTTTCCCCTTGTTTTGATTAGATAAACTTAGTGTTATCATATTATGGTAAGATGACCTACTTCCCTAGGTAGGCTGATAGGGTCTTGATGGAAAAAAATATGGACCTACGTCCAGCAGTGGACTAATATGGACTGAAGCGGTCGGTAGGTACATGTCACATAGCGGCAAGTTTTATTTACATACTTATAGCATTTTGCCACTTTTTGTCCTTAGCGTTGGTATAATTTCCTTGCAATTTTGTGTAAAAATAAATGAAAAAGAAAGAAATATATACACAATGTATTATTACATCTCATTTAAAAACTGACTTTGTGATGAATTTTTCATTAGCAACTAGATATGAAACGGGAATATAATTTCTTTTTGGGCAACTAGTTGCGTAGCAAGAATACTAATATAAATTACTTCTTTTTAAAAACTGGTTGCGAAACATGGTTGCGGCTCACCAGCCGTCTACTTTCTTTTTGGGCAACTAGTTGCATAGCAGGGATATTAGGTTACTACCTACTTTTTTTAACAACTGGTTGCGAAACTTGGTTACCAAAGCGGCCGGATGGTAATAAAATAACCGGCGGGTAAAAAAAGTAGGTAGTAACCTAATATTCCTGCTATGCAACTAGTTGCCCAAAAACATCTGGGTGGTTTTGATAGTGAATAATTGAATTGTTTTTTGACGCTAAATTATATCTGTCAAGTGCTAAGCCTTGGTGACCCTACTTCAATTAGGCACCCGCTTACTTTCTGCCGCAGATGTCAGCAGATGACGTCTTTCCCAGCATTGTTGTAGGAGCGACAGTCGCTGAGCTAAGTTCAAGTACGCTCTGTTCACATGAGGATGTCATAGATGATGAGGGAAGACGAAGAGGTACCGAACGTTTGGGCGTGTGGATATTCGCATTTTTTCTCGGTTCTATTGAAAATGGCGTGAAAAGAAGCTTGTGAAATTATTTGATACCTAGCTGTACCCCGCAACTTTGTTTGCGTAGAGTAGGAGGATGGAGGAGATCAGGAGGCAGATCTTCCTCTCTGGTTCCTTGTTTCCACATCACATACCGCCATGGCTAATAGCCTATGAGCTGTCCGGATATTTCAGCTATCTCCTAGTGAAACTCCCATCAAAATCCCTTCAGTAGTTATGGCATGATACTTGCACAAAGTCACAGACAAACAGACAAAAATTCTAAAAATTAGGTAGTGTTTTGGCATCAGTATCGATCCTAAAACACATTACAATTATTCTTTTGGCTTTTTGAAAATGGCGGGAAACGACGGTTGCGAAATTATTTAATAATTTTCAGTTTAATGTCTACAGTGGGTGTTTTGTGTTTAATATCACGTTAAATTAATCAGAAAATGTTCGCGAATGACAGTATGGTGAAGTTATTGAAGAATTCAAGCAGTATCTGAAGTTTGGCGCCATGGTCAAGATTCCCACTACGAGCTCGGGAGTGAACGTGACTGTCGAGCTGCTTCGTCCACAGTGATTGACGCTATGGCGTCTTCTGTGGATGAAGACATGAAGACGCGGCTACCCAGGGTGATGACGCTACTGCGACTCCCCTGGAGGAAGATAGAAGACTATTTATTATACATTGAATTTTCTGTAACATGACATTGGCAAATGACGAACTGTCGAGTCCATTAATAAAATAAAAGAAATTTATTCTCTTCAAAAAATATCCAATGTACAGACACCTACTTTTTTACAGTCTTATTATATGTCTAGATTTTCATTTTAATGTATAGAGTGGTTTATTTTGTGTGTGCCAAGTAGCCAGAAAAACGAGTCGAAAAAACAGTTTAATTAATTAAACTGTTGTGTGTTGAATTCTTAAGAATTCAGAAAATAGTAAGAAATCGAAGCGAATTATTCATTGTGTTTGTTATCATTTTCTACTACTGTCGCAACTCCTACTGATTATGATTATGCAATATGAAACCTGTAATAAGTCCCCAACAAAATGATAGGTACAGCTTTAATGGTCACGTGGTTTTGTAGGTGGGGCAAAGCTCCATTGAAATGTGGCAATGTCTTTTTGAGTCCAAATTTTTTTTTTGGTTTGTTTGTAATTCACTAATTACCAAGTAGTGTACGATAGATATCTCTTATACGCGAGACCTTGGCTCCATCCTGCAGACGAGCCTTCCTGCACCCGACTCGATCAGATATCGACACGCATAAAGGTGTATTTACATTGATATGAACTTTAAAACTTAAAGGTGCAAAGCTCCATTGAAATGTGGCAATGTCATTTGACTTTTACTTTGACTAACCTGACTATAGGCATTGATCAATCTCAGCGACTTGTCTTTATACATACTCTATGACGATAGGAAGTTAATTGTGGGAATGTTATACCAGGAAGCTGGTTCTTGTGCGCACGCGCAGATGAATGCAGTTTGATGAATATGTTGACCGCGCTCGCAGATTTCCTGTTTAGGCGAAAAAAGTGACGGTTTGTGTTTTAGTAGTGACGAGACGGGCGATAAAATACGCGACTTCCGCGGTTAGGAAAGTTTTGTAAGAAGTAACCGGAGGAGATTAGTATAATTAGTAATCAGAGATTTTTGTATCTTACCCGAATGCGCAAGAAAGAGGGTTATGTTTTCGAGTATATGTATGTCTAATTCTTTATTAATTCCCGCCCTGCAGCCTAAACGGCTTGATGGATTTTAGCATATGAGGTGTCGTTAGATTCGTCTAGATTGTAGGAGTGACATAGGCTATAAATATCATTGATCTCCTATAAACAACTAGATACACACAGTCTGCCTTCTAAAAATGTCCGAGCACAAAGAAGGTCCAAACGGATGAATGCATCATTTGCTTTATTGGACATTATTTGGACGTTAACAATGGACCCTTATTTGGACGTTTTTTAAATTGTTTTAGTAAGACCTTTGTGTATCTAGTTGTTTATAGAAGATCAATGATAGACATTGAATATGGCTGACAAACTGACACTGGGGCCGTGGGGACCTCTGCCAACGTATTGCGTTGGCAACACAGAGAGGGAGTGCTGCCAGCCTTCTGCACCGTGACTCCCGATGCCCTCCTTTTTTTAACCCAGGTAAAACATGCAAAATCATGTACCACCACGCCCGGGGGAGCGTGTTGATTACGTCGGGCTCACCGCCTTGAAGGGGCAGCATACCGACTAAACCTCCTGGGATTTGCAGGTGGAACCTCGTGCCATTTTTGCCGAGCCCCGGGAACTGAGAGGATATATTTTATTTATAGGTAGTTAAGTTTTTTATTTCTTAGTGTTAGTTTTTAGTCATTTCATTAATATTTTGGGATGGATGGAGGAGGAGGGGGATACCTTTGCCCAGCAGTGGGACAATTTATAGGTTTATTAAAAAAAATTAAGGTTTCTTATTATGTATATTCTTAAATATTTCAACTAAGTAAAAAAATAATAATTGAGAGACAATTAGAGATATCAGAGGATTACAAAACTGCAGATTACAACTCTATTATTCTACATGCATCTAATACGCACAAGGTTATAGTATTTCTTCGATTTCACTGGCAACATAAATACTGGCAATTGTTTACTTAGGCATGGAAATTAAAATACTTAATCGATTATCTTGGCTTTTTTTATCAAACAAGTTTCGCAGATTGTACTTAAAATTGTACATGCTGTTTTTTAGAATAAAAAAGTGTATTATTTAATTGAATTGAGCTTCTACTTGTGGGCCGATCGTATCTCAAATGCTCGGGCCGGTTTTAGGTCCCTAGTCCGGCCCTGACTGCATGTAATTCGCTAAAAGTGGACGCTCGCATATTATGCATGAGTTGTTGATAACAAATCATGCGCAGTGATTACATAAGCGGCTTTCTTTGCAAATGTCACCGGTTCGACGCCCGGCGGTATCGGGGCGATCTCAGGGAAGTTAATAACCTTTGGCGGAATACGTCACGACCATGTAGCAAGGAACCGCCGAAGGAGTAAGCCATATTTACATAGCAGATTCCGAGCTCGTTACGGAATACCGAAATATCCTTCAACGGTGGAACGCTTCGCCGAAAACACGCTCTTGTATGCCATTTTTTTCGGCTAATGTAAGACGATGTTTGTTCAATGATGGGTCTGGCTCTCAGACACAGTTAATAGACGGGGTACATTTAAGATAAGATAAATACTCTTTATTGCAAATAATAAGTATCCTCAGCGTTGGCACCTTTTCCTTGCAAAGCGGTGTAAATGTAAATTCAAAAATATGTTGACGTGAAAAAATGTACACAGCGTGCTTACTTGCAATAAATAAATTTGACTTTGACTTTAAGCATTACACAAAAGAAATAGGTTAATACAGTTAATATTACAATTGGTGGTTTTATCGCTCAAAGCGATATCTTCCAGACAACCTTTGGGTAGAGAATTCAGCTTAAGAATAGGTAGCTTGTTGATGTTGTTGTTGATTATATTTAAATTTAATTATATTTTGCAAATCAATTGTATTTTGAGAGATAAATAAATAAAAATGGAATTTTTAGCGTCTCTACCATCTCTAACACACATTTGTTTTTCCATTTATTTAATTTTAAATAGAAGTCTAAATAAAACCGATGTCTCTTTCTGACGTATGAGAGTGAAAGTGACAAAAAGGCCGGAAGCCAGTCTCCATACAAATATACTTGAGGCTCTCTCCATAAGAGCGTCGATTTTTATTCCTTTATCGTCACATCTGAAGTTACCTACTTCGAGTTAACATTTGTCATTGTCCACAAATATCAGAACAGTATTACACTAGCCTAAAAAAGAAGGCCAATGGTCATGTAACCAGGCTAGTATATGCAGAGCGGCCCCAATCGTTGTACGCCCAAATCCATTGATCTCCTATATACAACTAGATACACAAAGGTCTTACTAAAACAATTTAAAAAACGTCCAAATAAGGGTCCATTGTTAACGTCCAAATAATGTCCAATAAAGCAAATGAAGGTCCATTCATCCGTTTGGACCATCTTTGCGCTCGGACATTTTTAGAAGGCAGACTGTGTATCTAGTTGTTTATAGGAGATCAATGCCCAAAGCACATCAAATGTAACACTTTGGACCGTTCTTATTATCTGCGTCGTAAGAGTTGAAATAGAATAAAAAAAACGCAAAGTGCGAGTCGGACTCGCGCACCGAGGATTCCGTGACTCCTTAACTTAAGAGCCTTCCTAGAGCCAACTAGCGCCGCCAATCTTAAAAAAATAATATCTTCCAATATAATCAATTTTATTAAAAAGGCTATTTACAAAATGTATATTACGATAAAATACTATTTTTTGGCACATTTGTGAACTACAACTTAGCTTGTCGCAATTATGCCATGTATTGTATATTAAAAAATAGTATTTTATTTTATTCGGAAAACAAACAGCTACAATGACAAAATAAATAATTAAATATTATCTATAAGCCAATTATAAGTTTTCACATGTACATATCTACAGATGCAATAATGAAAAATAATCGAACAAGGGTGAATACCATGGTATGAAATATATACACAAAATATATATATTCATCCTAATAAACATTTTGTAAATAGCTTTTTTAATAAAATTGATTATATTGGAAGATATTATTTTTTTAAGATTGGCGGCGCTAGTTGGCTCTATGAAGGCATTTAATATAAGTTTGTAAAAAGTAAAATATATATATTTTTGGGGAGATGTAATTTATAATTTACAGTTTTCGTTTTTTTTTCCTTTACTTGTGCTACAAGACCGGGGTCTAGCCGGCTGGCCTTTCTGTCCTGTCAAAGTCTGCGCGAACGAAATTTTTGTAAAAAATTTCGTCAAAAATCTGACTTTGACGGCTAGTAAAAATCGATGCAACGCACCACTGTAGACATTAAAACTAAAATTATCAAATAATTTCGCAACCGTTTCTCGACATTTTCAAAAGTCATCTAATAACACAGACCTGTAATAGGACACATGAGCGCAAAATTGCTTCGCGCCACGTGACCTAGAGATATTATCGACATGGACGCATCTCTTTAATACGGCACACCTGTCCCCCGCTTCGTCTCTATGCGCTCATCGTTGACAGAATGTTTCGCTTGCAAATGACAATGCCAGATTCTGCCCCACCATCAATCGCAAGTTGTACAAGATAACGAATAAATGTAAAAACATCTCCGTTTTTTATTAAAATGATTGGTTTAAAATAAAGTTTTGTACAAGTTGCGATTCGATTTTTACGAATCGCAACAGCTTAATTAAGAATTCAGAAAATAGTAAGAAATCGAAGCGATTTATTCATTGTTTTTGTTATTCTTCTATAGGAGTTGCGAGAGTAGTAGAAAATGATACTGATTATGATTATGCAATATGAAACCTGTAATAAGTCCCCAACAAAATGATAGGTAGCTTCAATGGTCTTGTAGTTTTGTAGGTGGGGCAACGCTCCATTGAAATGTGGCAATGTCATTTATTTGTTCATGATATTCAAGTTGAACCAATCGACTAAAAATGTTGTTTTTGTGAGTTAATTCGGGTTAAATCATTTTGATGCAATGATCTTGTAATCCCAGTCGGTCGTTCCCAGAGGTCCATGAAAATGGTCCGTTCTCAGAGGTCTTATTTAACTCACTTAGTTTTGTAGGTGGGGCAAAGCTCCATTGAAATTTGGCAATGTCTTTTGTACCGATTTCATGTCTATTGGGTAAGTGGTCTGTGCGCTGATTATATATGACAATGGCTAAGATTGTCGGCACGTTAAACAGTTTTGCGGTTTGCCACAGACGCGTATATTGCCCGCTACAATTACTTGTTTTGCTGTTATCATGGGCAGAAACTATAGGGGAAAATAACTCCAAGGGACGGCTAAAGTTACTCGTTTTAAGGCCTCGTATGCGCGTATTTTCAATTTTTCGATGAAGGCTACGGCACAAACTACTAAAATTAGACGTCTGAAAAAAATATATAGCAATCTTGGGGTGTCTATTTAGGGACTGATGAATACCGATACACGATTGGACAAACTTCGCTCGATAGAAAAAAATCGCAAACATACCCCTTCCATGTCATTTAAAATTAAAATTATGTCTAAACCGAAATGGTTATTCATTCGAAATATATATCAAAATGTAGGGTATTATTATTACGAGAGGTTGTTTAAAAAAAAGCTGATTTTTATTGGCGTATTTTAATTTCCCTGCCAAAATTCATTCAAAATCAATAAAAATACAAATATGGAGTCACTGTGCCGTGCTCTTCACTCCGCCGCTGCGGGACATCTTCTGTCTCGCGCTCGAGTTTGACACCTCGCCGCCCCTTAAGGCGCTATATGGTTGTCAAAAGCAAGAGTGAGACACATCATCATCATCATCATCATCATCAGCCCGTATCAGTCCACTGCTGGACGTAGGCCTCTCCCAAAGCGCGCCAATCAACCCTACTCTCGGCCCTCTGCATCCAGTCCCTGCCAGCCATTTTGCGAAGGTCATCCCTCCATCTGGTCGGGGGGGAGTGAGACACAAGATGCCAGATTATACCCCACCATGAACCGCAAGATGTACAAGATTACGAATAAATGTAAAAATACCTACGTTTTTTATTAAAATTATTGGTTTAAAATAAAGTTTTGTACAAGTTGCGATTCAAAAAAAACAGCTTAATTAAGAATTCAAAAAATAATAAGATTTATTCATTGTTTTTGTTATTCTTCTATAGGAGTTGCGAGAGTAGTAGAAAATGATACTGATTATGATTATGCAATATGAAACCTGTATAAGTCCCCAACAAAATGATAGGTACAGCTTAAATGGTCACGTAGTTTTGTAGGCGGGGCAAAGCTCCATTGAAATATGGCAATGTCTTTTTGTGTCCAAAAAAATTTTTTTGGGTTTGTTTGTAATTCACTAATTACCAAGTAGTGTACGATAGATATCTCTTATACGCGAGACCTTGGCTCCATCCTGCAGACGAGTCTTCCTGCACCCGACTCGATCAGATATCGACACGCATAAAGGTGTATTTACATTGATATGAACAATAGCCAAAAAATGTATAGAAATCTTGGAGTGTCTAAGAGACTGATGAATCTATACACGATTGGACAAACTTCGCTCGATAGAAAAAAAAAATCGCATAAGCGCCCTTTCCATGTAATTTTAAATGAAAATTATGTATAAACCGAAATAGTTATTCATACAACATATTATTATTTATTAGCCTTTTGCGACATTAAATAGAGATCCGCACATTATTTTGGAATGCCGGATAATGATAATTATTCTTCTTTATTTATAACAAATCAATAACATATTTACATAAACAAAAAATGATATAAAAAAGTGAAAAATAAAATGCCGGATTGATTTTTTAATCGTTTAATTTTCTATTTACATGAATACTCTAAATAACTTGACATTGGCGAAATTATCTCTTGAATAAGAGTAGAAGCCGTTCAAATAAAAATAGAATAGAATAGATATTAAATATTTACATGTCAATTGTTATAATAACGAGTCAATTAACTAATTACATGTCATAAAAAAAAAAAAAAATTTCTTCATATTTATTATATTTTTTTAAATTATCACAAATAATCCCACTGCTGGGCAAAGGCCTCCCCCTGCAACTGCAACGTCTCACCTACGTAGGTATTATTAATTATTATTAAGTTGGCACCGCTGTAACTTCACCCTAACTCACATCTTCATCATACATAAGCATCATAACCGCCAGGGCCGGCGCATAAATTATGGAAATGAGGCCATTGTTCTCTCTCCGAGCCTCCTTCTGATGTCCGCGGTTTTTTGCTCATGGTCCCTTACCTTTTACCCGACTGTTGTAACAAGAACGGTAATGTTGTAATATTTTCTTGCATTATGCGCTATGCGAAACGAAAATCTAAATGATAAAATTTAATGATCAATTTATTCAGTAATAAGCTAAAAATACAAACTAATAACAATAAAAACTAATACATACAATAACAAATAAAACGTGATTAAAACAAATACTTATCTAAATTAATATGTTTATTTCAAAAAGGTACAATATAAAATAAAAAGAACCATTCAATATTTAAAAAACCTAATCTAAACTATTTTTAATAAATTTAGTTGCAGGAAGAGTACCCAAGACACTGGCAGCGTTACCTCGCTGGATCGCGATGCTAATCCGTTTCGCGAGGTAGCTGCCAGCTCTTGGGTCACCAGTGGCATCTACTACTCGAACTCTAAATTAATTAAATAACCCGCCCCTTGTCGTACCCGGTGCAAAGGTGCCCATAACGCTCGCGGCGTTGCCGCGCTGTGTAGCTATGGCCAACCTTTGCACCAGGTAGGACCTGGAGCGAGAGTCACAACCCCTCTCTCTAAGGCGACGGCCAATTTCTGAAACAAATGACAATGCCAGATTCTGACCCACCATCAACCGTAAGTTGTACAAGATAACGAATAAATGTAAAAATATCTCCGATTTTTATTAAAATTATTGGGTTAAAATAAAGTTTTGTACAAGTTGCGATTAGAAAAAAAACAGCTTAATTAAGAATTCAGAAAATAGTAAGAAATCGAAGCGATTTATTCATTGTTTTTGTTATTCTTCTATAGGAGTAGCGAGAGTAGTAGACAATGATACTGATTATGCAAAATGAAACCTGTAATAAGTCCCCAACAAAATGATAGGAACAGCTTAAATGGTCATGTAGTTTTGTAGGTGGGGCAAAGCTCCATTGAAATGAGGCAATGTCTTTTTATCGCATCCGCCATGATAAAAGATATTGATATAAGATATATATTTTTTATTTGCTTAACATGTGGTTACAATAGAAGGTGTTAAATAGGTACATGAAATATCTCCAAAGCACATCTTGCCATATAATATTATATAGATTGGCGGCGCTAGTTGGCTCATGGAAGGCCCTTAAAATCATTCATCTCCTATTAACAACTAGATACACAAAGGTCTTATTAAAACAATTTATAAACGTCCAAATAAGGGTCCATTGTTAACGTCCAAATAATGTCCAACAAAGCTGATGTAAACTGTCTAAGTAGTTTAATTTTTTGGTGAGTAAACTTTATTATTATTACACAAAAATACTTTAAAGTCAAGGAACAAAAGGAGGAACGCTCCCGCTATATGGTGTAATACGCCACATACTCACAATTACAATGGTACCCTGACATATTCGTCAGGGAATTTTAAAATCACAATCATCAAACTCTAACGCAATCAAACGTGCGTGTCGAGAATAAATCGTATATAAATCACAACTCCAGGGAGGGAAAGGCCACTGAGACAAATAGCGCTCGAGTGAAACCCTTATAAAACACCCTGATGGCGAATTACTTTACAGTAACTGCCCCATATACAACCATTAAGTAGAAACGTTCTTCCAGCTTGAACTTCATTGGTAGTTCTATATATACTGAAATTTGGGAAAATTTCAATAGCGCGTTTTAGAACTTTCCAATTTTTTTCCTAATAACGATGTTTAGGTTAGGTAATTTGGTGATTTTGTTATTTATTATTGAATTTGAGGCGACTATGAATATAATGGGCATTAAATTTTTTAGTTTAAAGTGTTTTTCGACGTGTTTTTCGTATAAAATGCATGTGCACCGCGCTCCCTCACGCCATCTATTCATCGTCCTCTGAATACTACACCACACACACGTATTCACTAATGTCCTTATTTTGATACCCAGACGACCACGTGATAGCGATAATCAAGTCTCCGATCAGCGGGGTCACTCTCGCCTCTTTTAGCGATTCAGTTTAGGTTCCTAAACTGACAATCGCTATAAGTGGTGAGAGTAACCTCGCTGAAGTGACTTTTAAATTAAACGTTGCGGCTATAATTAACTCGATTTAAATCACAAAATGTGTTATAAGATTAGAATTTAATCTTTAAATAAATTTTATTTGTTCATGATATTCAAGTTGAACTAATCGACTAAAAATGTCGTTTTTTGTGAGTTAATTCGGGTGAAATCATTTTGGTGCAATGATCTTGTAATCCAAATGGGTCGTTCCCAGAGGTCTATGAATTTAACTCTGGCACTTTTAAAACTGATCATGTGACTAGGCTGAAAAATGAAGTCTGAAAGACCACGCTTATACTCAATATATTTATTGTACTCCATAAGTTATAATACAGATGTTCACATACTTAACATTAAAATGTTACAATGTTCTTTATGGACCTTGTTTAGGCATATCAATACAAGAGAGAGACGACATTTTTTGTTCAAATATAATGTAATTTGCAATAACTAAGAAGTAGTAGGTAGCGATTGTTTATTACATTTTCTCATTTAGAAATTCATCTACTCTGTAGTAGCATTTAGCATGTAGGTGTTGTTTTAGCAGTCGTGTGAATGTTTTTTCATTTGTTGCATTTTTTATTTCGTTTGGAAGATGATTATATATTTTTATGGACATGTTCAATGTACCTTATGGTTCTGGTTACTCAAAGTTTTCTCACTAATTAGTGTTAGGCGACAATGTGGCGATACTGTAGCGATGTCGAATTGTCCGTCAAGAGCTCCAGCGAGGAAAGCTGGGTATTGATCGCCTGAAGCTTAGTAGTATCAGCGACATCTATTACCTTGCCAATATTACTGCCTCGTGTACTAACGGGCATCGATAGGGAAGCTAGTACTGCTCTCGCCCGACAACGTTCATAGAACGATCCCTAGGGTCCCTAGAATATAAGGAAAGCCAGTTGATCTCCCAACCTCAGTAATATATAACCATATATATGGTTCTCTTGAAAATGGCGGGAGACAACGGTTGCAAATTTATTCAATAATTATTGTTTTATTGTCTACAGTGGTTATTTTGAGATTAATATCACGTTAAATTAATCAGAAAATGTTCGCGAATGACAGTACGGTCAAGTTATTGGATTATTTATGCAAGATCTGAAGTTTCAAGCTTTTATCAAGAGTTCCCTCTACAAGCTCGGGAGTGAACGTGACTGTCGAGCTGCTTCGTCCAGAGTGATGACGCTACGGCGTCTCCTCTGGATGAAGACATGAAGACGCGGCTACCCAGGGTGAAGACGCTACTGCGACTCTCCTGGAGGAAGATAGAAGACTATTGAATTTTCTGTAACATGACATTGGCAAATGACGAACAGTCGAGTCCATAAATAAAATAAAATAAATAAATATTACGTGTCCTAATTTTAGTAATTTTCTCTATACAGGATGTCCTGATAAATATTAAATTGGCAAGGTTTTTGGTAAATCAGAACTGCCAAAAAAAATTAACTAAGCACGTCAAAAGTCACACAAAGTCAGAAATGACCATTACGTAAATTCCAGTGAAAGAAATCGTTGCCAAAAATTAGAAGTACCTTAAAATGTAACTCCAAAGCCCAGTAACGATGCACATCAAATTAATATTTTTATTGACAGTTGAATTTATTGTAAATGATTTTATTATTTTTCCACAAATTGTTTAATTTACTTAAACGCTGTGCAGAATTAATGTATGTCACAAGTCTAACCTATTTTGTCGAATGAATTCAAGGTCTATAAATATACTGACTAGACTATATTATAGTCAAGGTTGAGTGTGTAGGTATCCTGTATAGACTATAATAGAGATGAGTGTTGAGTGTGTATAGACTATATTATAGTCAAGGACTATAATATAGTCTATACAGTTTATAGTCCTTGACTATAATATAGTCTATACACACTCAACACTCATATATATTAATATTATATTATTATATTATTTTCTATTTTGTCGAATGAATTCAAGGTCTATAAATATACTGACTAGACTATATTATAGTCAAGGTTGAGTGTGTAGGTATCCTGTATAGACTATAATAGAGATGAGTGTTGAGTGTGTATAGACTATATTATAGTCAAGGACTATAATATAGTCTATACAGTTTATAGTCCTTGACTATAATATAGTCTATACACACTCAACACTCATATATATTAAAGTCGATACAGGATAACCTTGAATTCACTTTTCTCAAAAACTACTTGAGCTATTGCAAAAATTCTTTCACTTTTTCATAGATAAAAGTGAAAACTATGTAACTGTAAAAGAATTATTAAATTCGGTCCAATGTCGGGTTTTTGAGAAAATCTCAACCTTAATCTCTCCGTCTTCGACACATAATATGGTTATCAATTATCAATAAGGTTGAGATTTTCTCAAAAACTATGGGACCGAATTTAATAATTATTTTACAGTTACATAGCCTTCACTTTTATCTATAAAACAGTGAAAGAATTTTTGCAATAGGTCCAGTAGTTTTTGAGAAAATCTCAACCTTAAAAACTCTCCTGTACACCTTTCTCTGTGTTCCACCGTACATTGCGTAGACTGGAATAATACGCGTCATACAAGTATCTACAAGTAGTATTCTATGCTACAAGTGTGAATGAGATGACGAAAAATAGAAAAACACTTCTATGTTGCCATAACATATGACTTGCCAAATACTGGCACGCCAATTTCGACCAGTCATCGTGATTCACTGTCAAAGTTCAATTTATTTACCTAATGCCAGGGTCGAAATCAGGGCTAAAAGTCGCAGTGCCACTGTAGTCAATTGGGATATGGATAAAGATTTCTCCGATCTGATTCGAGTTGGCAGCTCTGATAAGTGGTGTGTGTCGCCGGTTCCACATGAGGGATAAACTTACTAACAATAGTAATAGTTATGTACTGTATAGTTATTAAGTAATCATTGTATTATCATTGTTTTAAAAGATGTGTTGCTGAGAGTTTTTTGCCACTTTTTCTCCTCAGCGTTGGCACCTTTTCCTTGCAAAGTGGTGTAAATGTAAATTCAAGAACTATATTGACGTGCAAAAATGTACTCAACGTGCTTACTTGCAATAAAGACTTTGACTTTGAAGCAAAAAAAACATGGAATGGTGAGGTTCCTGGTTCTATTCCTATCTTGATGATTTTGTTTTCTAGTGTATTGATGTAGCCAGTGGTACCTTAGTAAAGTTTAGAGATTTTAAACACCTCCTAACTGGAATAGGAGCTGTTTTCTTGCATATCTAAATAATAAAGTACAGTCGACAGCAGATCAATGGTAACCCTTTTTAGTTTTGACAGTTCTTATTATTTGCGTCGTAAGCCTTGAAATCATACTACAAGTGTTACCATTGATCTGCTGTCGACTGTACGTAGTACACATTCCCCAGCTGACCCATTGGGTACTTTGATAAAAATTTAGTTTTGATCATATTCAACGTTTTAGCAATTCTCAATCTTTATTTATTTATTCGGAATGCAGTATTTAGGTAGGTACATTAAAAACCAAACTAAAGTAAATATACTAAAACTGTATGTACCTACAGTTTATGTTTAGTAATTCAGTTTTGATAAATTTAATTTTTGCCCATCGTCCATGTTTTTCGAAATATTACTTGTGGCCTAATAACCAAGAGGAGGGGGCCACAATATCTTCTAGATACTTAAATACAGCTCTGTTAGTCGGTCAAGTGCAAAAGTTACACCAAAATACATTTCAGACACTGTGTTTTGGTGTTCATGCGATGAGGAAACGTTTCTCAATTGATCTCTTAAAGAGGGAAGCGGGCTCAAATGGACTGATTTGTAAATCGGAGAGATATTAAAAAAAAAATTCCGTCAACAGTTTTTTAAACTAGTACGAATGTACGTTTGTTGCCGAACATGAATAGTCATTATATTATATTATATTTATCAACGATACAATATAATTTTCATAATACATATTTTGTAATAAATTTCGTTACAGTTTTGTTCACAAATGTACTGTGTCAGCGCTATTTATGTAAAAATATGTCTGATTGTCTATCAGGGAACCAAAAAGTACCTGAGCAGGTGCTTAAGACTGAGCAGGGGACGAGTAGGTACCTTAAAAATAAATTAATATTGACTCGTCTCCTGTCGGGGGACCAATGGGCACCTATATAGGGGCCGAATTTACAACTTTTAATCGGGGGGACGAATATTAAGGGACCAGTGGGTACTGACCCACGTTATCCACATTCTTGAAATAAATGTTAGTATATAATATAAATATATACCTATACATTTTTCACTTTTATCTATCAAACAGTGAAAGAATTTTTGCAATACGTCAAGTAGTTTTTGAGAAAAATGAATTCAAGGTCATTAGACTATAATATAGATGATTAATAATATATATTTATAGTCTATACAGGATGACCTTGAATTCATTTGACAAAAATAAATGGGTGGTTAGACCTGTGACATACATTAATTCTTCACAGCGTTTAAGTAAATTAAACAATTTGGGGAAAATAAAAAATTGTTTACAATAAACTCAACTATCAAAAAAATTCTTAAATCTTATCTTATCTTAAAAAATTACAAATATTTTAGGCAAAGGCCACTAACGTTAGTGTGCCCAAGACGCATCAAAATTAGTGTCAATGGTCCATTATACCCTGCTATCCTCAACGGCACTCAACAACCTTAATCAACGAAGAGTTTCGTTATATAACGGCGGTAATACTCGGCATGCCTCCCAAACAACTAAGTAACGTTGGGTTTTGCAATATTGTGATATATGGCTTATTGTGAAAAGGGCCAACAAGAGATCATTAGTGGAACATTAAGACAAACTTCGTTAAGGACCGAGCGTGTTGCCCAAAACGAGTTATTATCAAGTAATTGATATGACTTCCTTAAAAACTTATTTTGTTTAAGGTGGTCGTACTTTGTTATTTATTTATTTTAATAATGGACTCGACAGTTCGTCTTTGCCAATGTTATGTTATAGAAAATTCAATATATAGGTACCTAATAGTCTTCTATCTTCCTCCAGAGGAGTCGCCGTAGCGTCGTCACTCTGGACGAAGCAGCTCGACAGTCACGCTCACTCCCGCGCTTGTAGCGGGAACTCTTGATAAAAGCTTGAAACCCCAGATCTTGCTCAAATTTTCCAGTAAATTCACCATACTGTCATTCGCGAACATTTTCTGGTTAACTTAACGTGATATTAAACACAAAATAATCACTGCACTGTGTATCTAGTTGTTTATAGGAGATCAATGGTTCTCATATATCCACCAAGTCGTTTAGGTTGCAGGGCGTCCCAAAAATTAGTCATACATACATACACTCGAAAAACATAACCTTCTTGCGCAGCGGTAATAAATATTTTCCGGAAAGTCAAAAAATTTCCTTTGCCGTGGAGATGCATTCACTTAGCGAAAAATATTATTTTTATCCATACTTGCACCTACTTCTTCTTCGCCTCCCCCCCCCCCCCCCCCCCCCCCTTCCCAGTTTATGTGGGGTCGGACCTCCTCGTACTTCTGCGCCAGGACAACCTGTCCTGAGTTGTCGACTGTGGGAGTTCTCGAGCCTTCATCTCTCTCTCGATACTGGACCACCACGTAGCAGGTGGTCTGCCTCTGCCCCTAGGCTTAGTTGGTATGTTTAGTGCCTTCTTTACAGCGTAATTTTCATTCCTACGCATCACGTGTCCATACCACCTAAGCCTGTTCTCCGAGAGCTTTTCTGCAATGGGCGCTACCTTGAATGCGCCTCTGACATATTCGTTGCGGACTTTATCAATCCATACATCCACCTACAGATTTAGTAAATCAATTTATTTGGCTACTGCTATTGACCGAATCAATAAATTAGGATCGAGTCTGAGTTATTAGGTATGCGCTATTAAACTATTTAAGGCAATAACCATAAATCTAATCGAATATGATGTCTCATTTAAACGTAAATTTGTATGGGTGATTAGCTTAAATATTTTTATCAATGTCAATACATCAGTATTAGAATGTAGAGTGTGTCGGTGCGAGATATAAATGGTAAAAAAAATATTAATTGGAGTAAGTCCTGAAGCTAAAAAACCGCGCTCTTTGGAGAGAACCTTAAGGCTTCGTATGCGCGTATTTTCAGTTTTTCTACGAAGGGTACGGCATTAACTACTAAAATTAAACGTCTGAAAAAAATATAGCAATCTTGGGGTGTCTATTTAGAGACTGATGAATACCGATACACGATTGGACAAACTTCGTTCAATATACCCCTTCCATGTCTTTTAAAATGAAAATTATATCTAAACCGAAATAGTTATACAAAATATATATCAAAATAGAAAGAGATTATTTAAAAAAAATCTGATTTTTGTTAGCGTATTTTTATTTGCCTGCCAGAACTGGCAGAATTGAATATTCAAAATTCATAAAAATACCAATATCGAGGCACTGCGCCGCCGTGCTCTTCACTCCGCCGCTGCGGGGCATCTTGTGTCTCACTCTTGCTTTTGACAACCATATTGCGCCATAAGTATATTTTGTATAGGGATAGGTCTCCGGTCTTGTTGTCACTTTCTCGTACATCAGAAAATTCACACTCGATTTGGGCTTCGGTGTGGTTTATTAATATGGTTTACTCCATAAGCCTACCTAAATATGGTTTGCTTCATGATGACATACAGTAGATTTTTCCTAACGACATCCTAGACATCATTTTGTTATTAAATTCAACTTTATCGTTACGACATAATGTCAGACATTCCTTTGTGCGATTTCTAAAGTATAATTTAGTATATTGGTGAGTTGCCGTAGATTTTATTGGCTGTGGAAAATCTTAAGGTGGAGTAAGAGTGGTTGCTCTACAGAAGTTTTATTTTATTTTTTTATTTATTGTCAAAAACACAATAAGAGCCTTCCATGAGTCAACTAGCGCCGCCAATCTTAAAAAATTAATATCTTCCAATATAATCAATTTTATTAAAAAAGCTATTTACGAAATGTTTATTACGATAAATACTATTTTTTAAATGCTTATTTATAACGTGATTCAATGTCGGTAAGTTGTAGTTCGCATAATTGCGAAAAACGGCCGTTTTTGGCACATTTATGAACTACAACTTTGCTTGTCGCAATTATGCCATGTATTGTATATTAAAAAAATAGTATTTATCGCAATAAACATTTTGTAAATAGCTTTTTTAATAAAATTGATTATATTGGAAGATATTATTTTTTTAAGATTGGCGGCGCTAGTTGACTCTATGAAGGCTCTAGCTTCGTATGCGCGGATTTACAGTTTTTCTACGAAGGCTACGGCACTAACTACTAGAATTAAACGTCTGAAAAAAATATATAGCAATCTTGGGGTGTCTATTTAGAGACTGATGAATACCGATACACGATTGGACAAACTTCGCTTGATAGAAAAAAATTGCAAACATACCCTTTCCATGTCTTTTAAAATGAAAATTTTCATACAAAATATATATCAAAATTTAGGGTACCTATTATAAATATGAGACACCTGTAGATAGGTAATTTATTTCAGTTTGGACCTTAAAAATCGATGATGTGGTTCTTGTCCCTTATACTTTTCTGTGTGTTTCGAATTATACTTATTTTATTGCGAGAATAATTTTAGTGACGTCATCGCAGGCTGTATACCCCCTTAATAGCGAGGTCAAGTTACTTGGCGCCTCGTTATGTAATTATAATTAGGTATTATAATGATGCCGCGCTGTGCAACTCTATTATATATTCATTATTAATTGGAATCTTCAAAAAGTTATAGTTTTTGATTTTGCTTTTTGATATGACGGTCCGTGACCGGAAAACGAAAGGTCATTTGCCTCCCTTGCCATTTTGTGACCTGTAGTCATCATCATCAGTCTATTTATATTGCCCCACTGCTCGGGCACAGACCTTCCCTTACATCGAGGGAGCTCGGGCCATAATCCACCACGCGGGCCCAGTGCGGGTTGGCGGATTTCACATGCCTTAGAATTTTTTTTTCTTCTTCTAGGGCATGCAGGTTTTATCACGATGTTTTCCTTCACCGTTTTGAGAGCACTCGGTAAATGTACGTAAGTTTTTCCGTCGAAAAAACCGAGGATAACTCATTGGTACATGGCTGCCCTGGCTGGGAATCGAACCTGGGACCTCTGTATCGCAAGTCCATTGACCCAACCACTGAGCCACCGAGCTCTCACTGACTTGTAGACTAGAAACAAAAATGTATGGGAATCTTATTCTTCTTAACTTTTGATTTAGTGATCGTTGTTGTGCAACGTTGCTGATTTTGTTGAGAGTCAAGTGTTGCGCAACGTTGTTGTAGTGCCACAGACCACTTACCCCATAGACATGAATGCCAGATTCTGCCCCACCATCAACCGCATGATGAACAAGATAACGAATAAATGTAAAAATATCTCCGTTTTTTATTAAAATTATTGGTTTAAAATAAAGTTTTGTACAAGTTGCGAGTCGAAAAAACAGCTTAATTAAGAATTCAGAAAATAGTAAGCAATCGAAGCGAATTATTCATTGTTTTTGTTATTCTTCTATAGGAGTTGCGAGAGTAGTAGAAAATGATACTGATTATGATTATGCAATATGAAACCTGTAATAAGTCCCCAACAAAATGATAGGTACAGCTTCAATGGTCACGTAGTTTTGTAGGTGGGGCAAAGCTCTATTGAAATGTGGCAATGTCATTTGCTAGCAAAAAATTCTGTCAACGATGAGCGCATAGAGACGAAGCGAGACATGCTGTATTAAAGAGATGCGTCCATGTCGATAATATCTCGTGACGCGAAGCAATTTTGCGCTTATGTGCGGGCAGACACGCGCGCCCTCCTATTACAGGTCTATGGGGTTAAGTGGTCTGTGCATAGTGCAGACGAGGCTTTAGCCCGCAATCTACTTGCCTAATGGGTCCACAGCGTAACGGTGGCACACAGGTCGCTTTCCCTGGAAGTGCGGACAGGGGAATGCGAGCCGTCATACCAGCTTCCGCGTTTGACTGATACGTGTACCTACACTCAGTCAAATTGACGCTTGGCCACTTTAAGAGCCTTCCATGAGCGCCGCCAATCTTAAAAAAATAATATCTTCCAATTTAATCAATTTTATTAAAAAAGCTATTTACGAAATGTTTATTAGGATGAATACAATATACCTATGGCATAATTGCGACAAGCTAAGTTGTAGTTCACAAATGTGCCAAAAACGGCCGTTTTTCGCAATTATGCGAACTACAACTTACCGACATTGAATCACGTTATAAATAAGCATTTAAAAAATAGTATTAATCGTAATAAACATTTTGTATATTGTTATTAAATAAATGACTTTTATAAATAATTAAAAAAAAAAAAAAAAAACTAAAACTATATGTACAAATAATATATATATATATATATATATATATATATATAAAGTTATAGATAAAAAACATGCCCAATGTCCCCCACTATTGGCAGAGTGCCCAAAAGGCTGGCCGCGTAAATAAATAAACATATTTGAATCGCTGACATTTTTCACTTCGAGTTAAGCCAACCTTCACGATTATTAATTTTATTTTGAATGTGACCATGCGCTAATGTGAGCGACAGTACACAGCGGTCAGTCGTTACCACTGACTTACATTACATCACACCTTTCTCTGTAAGACGGGATGTTACGCCTTCGAATGAAAACCTAGATTTCCTTTTTGAGGAGATAAGTCAGTAAGAGCTCGATGCCGCAGTGGTTGGGTCAAAGGAATTGCAATATGGAGGTCCCACGTTCGATTCCCAGCCAGGGCAGCCATGTACCCATACTTTAATACCTCTGTTAAAGAAATTGTACTGGGAAATTAAATAAAAATTTGTCATAATATTCATCAAATGGTTTATTAATAATGACATACTTGAGATGGTGATAACGTCTTGAGAGTGTATCAGCTGAATTCGCTCTTGAGGGTTTGAGCTCAGACTATTAATATGGACCTTAGTGTAGCTTGTAGAAACGATAAGTATTGAGCACAAGCTCAGCGGAGATCGCTCTTACAACTGTGAAAATTGTATCCATCTGACAGTTGTAAGTTTCAGACAAAACTGTCTGTGAATATCGGCTTATTATTAGTGATAAATTATTTGCACTATATGCTCGTATATACGAGTATTATGCCTTCCCATTGAAAGTAAACCAAGAGTTCCTTGTTTGGTTTTATTGAGTTAACTGCGCAATAATGGCAAGTTAACAGCTTAAATGTGCATTAAGATTCACGCATACAGGAGCGGTACGCGACGCTGAGCGGCTGCGAATGACAATGAATGTTTTCATCGCAATCGGCTCATTGCGCAGCTACAATTGTCACTTAGTCAACAAAGAGATTTTTGCCTTTTATGCTTGCGAAATAAAAAATCAGATGTATGAACTTAAAACTAAAGGTTTAGCCAAATTAATAAAATATATGATTGTAGACTGTTAACGGTGGTGAATCACTGTAGTGACTGATTATACGGTTTAGGCGCATTATGGCTAATTCTCATTATGGCCACTTCTCATTTTGGCTACTTCTCATTAGGGCTACTTCTCATTAGGGCTATTTCTCACTTGGGCTACTTCTCATTAGGGCTTGTGGTTTATTAAAACACGGATCATTTCCATTGGCACCGATTACTTATTTCGACGACTTAAGTCATTGGCTGCTGTAGTTAAATCACTACTGCGTGCGTTGCGATATAATGTATCATGTAAGCTCACATGTTCAAAGCGCTATAATTAAGTTATTATTCTTAGGAGGAATAGATAAATGGAGGAAAGAACTTAACATTGGCTCACATATAGCTCTGTACTATCGGATTTCAGATCTACTTCAGGTAGGTAGCTTAGCGACTGTTACAAAAAACTTCAGGTGTCTAAGTAAATAAAAAAACTAGAATACTTACATTTGCTGTTTAAAGTTGAACATCCTTTTAATTTTAAGATATCCATCAGTTACACAAAATTTTAAAGTAGGTATATTGATAACAAACATTATGTCGAGCGAGCCGCACAGATTCCGCATCGCACCGGTATGTGGAAAGCTAGCAAAGTTCACACGCGCATGGCAGGCGTTTCGCACGCAGCCGCTAAACGCGCAAACACGCATAAACACAGCGCATGCGTAAATATTGGGACATTAATTAGTATACCTTTTACTATTACTGTAAGAAGTCTGATTGCATCTGCCATTATGTAGGTGACTGGTATAAAATAAATACTATGTAACTGCAGACCATGGAGGAAAAAATTTCGCCGCCTTCTATGGAGAGAGCATAAAGTATATTTTGTATCCGTCCGTTGTCACTTTCACTCTCATACGTCAGAAAGAGACATCTTTTTTCCATCATCATTATCAGCCCGTATCAGTCCACTGCTGGGCCTAGGCCTCTCCCAAAGCGCGCCACTCAACCCTACTCTCGGCCCTCTGCATTCAGTCTCTGCCAGCCATCTTGCGAAAGTCAACCCTCCATCTGGTCGGGGGGCGTCCCACACTACGTTTACCCGTTCGTGGCCTCCATTCGAGAACTCGTGTACCCCATCGGTTATCGGTTCTGCGACAGATGTGACCAGCTCACTGCCACTTCAGTTTACTGATTCTATGAGCAATGTCAACCACTTTTGTCTTCTGGCGGATATACTCGTTTCTTATTCTATATAACATAGAAATGCCAAGCACAGCTCTTTCCATGGCTCACTGAGCTACTTTGAACTTGTGGGCCAGTCTCACCGTCAATGTCCACGTTTCAGCTACTGGCAGGACGTACATATACCCTCATCTTTTTCATAGGTTTTGAAAATTCAAACATAGAAAAAGAAGTGAGTGGCAGAGACGCGATAAATTGTCATACATGAGCGAAGTAAATATTGCTAACTCTATCGCGGGTTCCTTGCTGCATGCTGCGGTTACTTAAAGGCTCTAAGTTATTCTTTGACCAAGGTATTTGCATTACAAATTACAATATGAGTCTGAGCATTATGTTTATAAATTAAATTACGATACACTGGTGGTTACTTTATTTTACTTTGTCATAAAGAAATAACCACAAATGTAGAAAATAAACTATAAATACCTAACCAACCTTTTTATTTTTACCCGACTGCCCCAGAAGGAGTGTAATGTTTTTCGGGTGTACGTATGTATGTCCATTCCTTCCTGCCATCCTGTAGCCTAAACGGCTTGATAGATTTTGGTGTATGAGGTATCGTTAGATTCGTCTTGATTACGCGTCATAGGGATTAGGGGATTGGTTTTTTTACAGTCGTTTTTTTTAATAATAATTTTTAAGTTTAAGAGCCTTCATAGAGCCAACTAGCGCCGCCAATCTTAAAATATAATATCTTCCAATATAATCAATTTTATTAAAAAAAACCTATTTACTAAAATGTTAAATGATATGATAAATACTATTTTTCAATATACAATACATGGCATAATTGCGACAAGCTAAGTTGTAGTTCCACCGTACGGTGGAACACAGAGAAAGGTGTACAGGAGTGTTTTTAAGGTTGATATTTTCTCAAAAACTACTTGGCCTATTGCAAAACTTCTTTTACTGTTTGATAGATAAAAGTTAAAACTATGTACTGTGAAATAATTATTAAATTCGGTCCAGTAGTTTTTGAGAAAATCTCAACCTTATTGAGCCCCCCTGTATACTTATCTCTGTCTTCGACTGTACGTTTGATCGATCCATTACCAAGTGCTCTCAAAATAGTGGAGGAAAACGTGATGAAACCTGCATGCCGTAGAAGAAAAAAATCTAAGACATGTGAAATCCGCCAATGGACTGGTGGATCATGGCCCCAGCTCCCTCGATGTAAGGGAAGGTCTGTGCCCGAGCAGTGGGGCAATATAAATAGACTGATGATGATGATGAAATATTATTGCTATAATAATAATATATTATCCAGACACCTATTCGGATGATAAACTTCCATCTGCTGCGATTGCATCATATTATCATTGACAATGAACAGTTTAGTTATTAAAATATGTTGACTTTTAAATGTTTCCCGAAGAATTTAGACCAAACTATGACTTTTAAACACCAATTTGAATTTTTGAGTGTCAAATTGCAACTTGACATTTATTTTATTATTATAGTTATCCTTATTTTTTCAATATCTTATATTTTCATTGACTTGTGAATTTATTAATTGTTGTGTGAATTAATTTAAAATAATGAATGTGAATGCGGGACCTCGGTCTCGGGCCTCGCCCTGAATCGTTCCTGATGCAAAGGCTGTCCATAGCCATACAGCGCGGTAACGCCGCTGGTATTATAGGCACCTTTGCATCGGGAACGATCAGAGGGGGATTATTCGATTAATTTTTTAGTATTATAAAATAATTACTGAATAAAATTGATGTAAAATTGTAAATTTAAAATAACATTGAATTTGTATTCTTTACGATAGTAGGATTTAAATTAAAATTCCACGTTCATTGTAATTAATTTTGAGGACGATTTACGCATACCTCCAAATCTATCAATTACTATAAAGGTGACAATTCAATAAACAGCGTGGTATCAACTTGGTTACATAAACGACCTTTACAAATTCTTAAAAAATATTTGACATGAGAACGATAACTCGGATAAGGCAATTAAATTAGAAGGTGATATTTTACGCTGGTAGTCAAATGAAATCTTTAAATATAATGTTGACAGGTGCGGTCAACTTATTTATTTATTTTATTAATGGACTCGACTGTTCGTCATTTGCCAATGTTACAGAAAATTCAATATATTCAATAGTCTTCTATCTTCCTCCAGGGGAGTCGCAGTAGCGTCTTCGCCCTGGGTAGCCGCGTCTTCATGTCTTCATCCAGAGGAGACGCCGTAACGTCATCACTCTGGACGAAACAGCTCGACAGTCACGTTCACTCCCGAGCTTGTAGCGGGAACTCTTGATAAAAGCTTGAAACTTCAGATCTTGCATAAATAATTCAATAACTTCACCATACTGTCATTCGCGAATATTTCTGATTAATTTAACGTGATATTAAACACAAAATAGCCCCTGTAGACATTAAAAGGAAAATTATCAAATAATTTCGCAACCGTCGTTTCCCGCCATTTTCAAGAGAACCCTAGTCAAATGAAATCTTTAAATATAATGTTGACAGTTGCGGTCAAAAATTTCATTCACTCGACAAATTAGGGATGTCACGAAATGACATTGCCATGCACAGATGGCACTTTGGGTCGGACCCCCACTGCTCCTGTGGCGAAATCCAGAGCATGTCACACGTCACCGATAACTGTCCGCAATGGTCAATTGAGGGTGGTATTGTCAAGATCCATAAGACTGACGAGGACGTGATTGAGTGGCTGGATAGCCCCCCACTCACGGTCTGATCTCCTGTCACGTCGCCGTGACCATACGAAAAATAAATAAAATATTGCCACATTTCAATAGAGCTTTGCCCCACCTACAAAACTACGTGACCATTTAAGCTGTACCTATCATTTTGTTGGGGACTTACAGGTTTCATATTGCATAATCATAATCAGTAGCATTTTCTACTACTCTCGCAACTCCTATAGAAGAATAACAAAAACAATGAATAAATCGCTTCGATTTCTTACTATTTCCTGAATTCTTAATTAAGCTGTTTTTTTCGACTCGCAACTTGTACATAACTTTAATTTAAACCAATAATTTTAACAAAAAAAAACGGAGATACTTTTACATTTATTCGTTATCTTGAACAACTTGCGGTTGATGGTGGGGCATAATCTGGCATTGTCATTTGATATTAGGAAATTATGACCTTAAAAAGATAGAAGTCATTAAATAAAAATAGAATATTGAAATTGAAGTGCTAATTATTTTTATAACCGAAGTGTTTCAGAGCTCACCTCAAATAGGATCCTACAAATTATTGACAGATTGACCCAATCGGGCCAAGGTTGCCGAGTTGTGTACTCTCCTTTACTTTTCGCATTCCCGTTCAAGTTTGAGCTTAATTTCAATGTGAATAGAAGCGTTTTAAGTTTTGTGGGTACACTGTATTAAGTTGGTAAACATGCAAATTGTTTGGCGTCAACATTGACTCGACTACCGAATGTAGGTAAACACGCCAGAAAGGTGGCAAAGATGACATTCCAGTGCGTGAAAGGAACGAACGAGTCATCGAGGTTCTCTTGAAAATGGCGGGAAACGACGGTTGCAAAATTATTTGAAAATTTTTGTTTTATTGTCTACAGTGGTTATTTTGATATCACGTTAAATTAATCAGAAAATGTTCGCGAGTGACAGTATGGTGAATTTGTTGGATAATTTGAGCAAGATCTGGGGTTTCAAGCTTTTATCAAGAGTTCCCGCTACAGGTCGGGAGTGAACGTGACTGTCGAGTTGCTTCGTCCAGAGTGATGACGCTACGGCACAGAGCAGTGCTCTGTGCGCTACGGCGACTCCTCTGGATGAAGACATGAAGACGCGGCTACCCAGGGTGAAGATGCTACTGCGACTCCTCTAGAGGAAGATAGAAGACTATTATACCTATATTGAATTTTCTGTAACATGACATTGGCAAATGACGAACTGTCGAGTCCATTAATAAATAAATAAATAGTAACGAGTCATCGATTAGGGCTCATTTACATTGGGCGATACGAAATCTTGTGATTTTTACTAAGATTTTTTTCTATCGAGCGAAGTTTGTCCAATCGTGTATCGATATTCATCAGTCCCTAAATATAGAGTCCCTAGATTGCTATATATTTTTTTCAGACGCCTAATTTTAGTAGGTAGTTAGTGCCGTAGCCTTCATCGAAAAACTGAAAATACGCGCATACGAGGCCTTAATCCGTCCACGCGTTTCTGAGATATAGGTATTGACAGGAGGCTTTTTGAAAATGGCGGGAAACGACGGTTGCGAAATTATTTATTAATTTTCAGTTTAATGTCTACAGTGAGTGTTTTGTGATTAATATCACGTTAAATTAATCAGAAAATGTTCGCGAATGACAGTATGGTGAAGTTATTGGAGAATTCAAGCAGGATCTGAAGTTTGGCGCCATGGTCAAGATTCCCACTACGAGCTCGGGAGTGAACGTGACTGTCGAGCTGCTTCGTCCACAGTGATTGACGCTACGGCGTCTCCTGTGGATGAAGACATGAAGACGCGGCTACCCAGGGTGATGACGCTACGGCGACTCCCCTGGAGGAAGATATAACACTATTATACATTGAATTTTCTGTAACATGACATTGGCAAATGACGAACTGTCGAGTCCATTAATAAAATAAATAAATAAGGTATTGACAGACTGACGCAACGACAGTTCCTTTGGTAAAATTAAAAAAAACAAAAGAGAGGTCAATGTCTCCATAGCCCGTGACGTTAATCGTGCTAAGCTCTAGCCGACGCCACACTGCACTATCACTTCACTTAGCTATACGTATTCGCTATTGGATGTTACTTGGCATATTTTTTTTTTGTCAATACCAACCACATGGCAATTATGACAAATACGAACAGCCAACTGCATCCATTTAGTGGCAGTTTCGTCATGGAAGCGGACCTCCCCGAAGGTAACGGTTCGGAGCTGGTATTTATATCGCACTGACAGGAAAATTTCGATACCGCGTTTCAGATTCCTAGTGCTGTATCCATTGCCTATGTTTCAGTTTCAGTTTTTATTAATGGTCAATGAGGTTTAAAAGACATTGCCACATTTCAATGGAGCTTTGCCCCACCTACAAAACTACGTGACCATTTAAGCTGGCTATCATTTTGTTGGGGACTTATTACAGGTTTCATATTGCATAATCTTAATCAGTGTCATTTTCTACTACTCTCGCAACTCCTATAGAAGAATAACAAAAACAATGAATAAATCGCTTCGATTTCTTACTATTTTCTGAACTCTCAATTAAGCTGTTTTTTTCGACTTGTACAAAACTTTATTTTAAACCAATAATTTTAATAAAAAACGGAGATATTTTTACATTTATTCGTTATCTTGTACCTACAACTTGCGGTTGACGGTGGGGCAGAATCTGGTATTGTCATTTAAAAAAGAAAGAAAGTACCGCTAGCCCCGGTAGATGGCACTGACTGGTCTGATGTCAACATTAAATGCGTTGTTATTGCTTGTAGGACCGTAGGAGAAGAACAGAAGTGAAACTGGGCGGGCCACATTTGCCGCATGCAGCCGGACCGATGGGCCCGGACTGTCACAGAATGGGTGCCACTGGACGGTCGCAGATATCGTAATAAACATTTCGTAAATAGCTTTTTTAATAAAATTGATTATATTGAAAGATATTATTTTTTTAAGATTGGCGGCGCTGCTTGGCTCTAACTAGCCAACTTAGACGTTACTAACGTTAGAGCCAACTTATTATTATTATTATTTATTTATTTATGGACTCGACTGTTCGTCATTTGCCAATGTCATGTTACAGAAAATTCAATATATTCAATAGGTTTCTATCTTCCTCCAGAGGAGTCGCAGTAGCGTCTTCACCCTGGGTAGCCGCGTCTTCATGTCTTCATCCAGAGGAGTCGCCGTAGCGTCATCACTCTGGACGAAGCAGCTCGACAGTCACGTTCACTCACACTTGTAGCGGGAACTCTTGATAAAAGCTTGAAACTTCAGATCTTGCATAAATAATCCAATAACTTCACCGTACTGTCATTCGTGATATTAAACACAAAATAGTCCCTGTAGACATTAAAGGGAAAATTATTAAATAATTTCGCAACCGTCGTTTCCCATTTTCAAGAGAACCCAACTAGCCAACTTATAAATGATTTCTTTGGCTTCGAGTTTCCATGCAAATAGATTGAGACAGCTCTAGTTAGCTCTCGCACATACAAGCACTGAATTCAATATACTGTCAGCTTTCTAGACCTGTGTGAATAGGGAGGCTGTAGGGGGTAGTTTAAGGGCCATACTCTAGCCAAATTTAATTCAATAAAGATTCAATTTTAATTAAAGAAAACATATAGATACAAATCTATATTACGATAAATACTAAGATAAGATAAATACACTTTATTGCACTATAATACTGATATTATAGTGCAAAAAAGTACTTATAAGTCCGTATTAATAGTCTGAGCTCAAACCCGCCCTCAAGAGCGAATTCGGCTGATTCAGCTGATACACTCTCAAGACGTGATCATCATCTCAAGTATGTCATTTATAAATAAACCAATGTTGAGGGCGTATCACGTGATGTCTTTCTCAAGTAAACGTCGCGATTCGCCTGCAATCAGCAAATACAATCTCAAGTGTGAGTTTGACAGTTCCCTTGAGAACTGAGTTTAGTTTATTAATACGGTGTTACTCACGTGATACCAGATTCCTAAACGCTCCCCTAAGTTACATTAATAATAGGAACGCCATCTTGGTCGTTCTCAAGATTGACTTTTGAGCTGAGAGTGATTAATACGAGCCTAAGTTCGATCTTACAACTGTCAGTTTTGATAGTCGTAAGCTTATGCTGAGTTCGTCCTCAAAACAGCCCCTTACCATGAACTTATAGCAGGATTACTTCAATATTACTTTGTTACTTCGTACAATGATGACCTTAATAAGCTTACTTTAAGGTCGTCATGGTACGAAGTAACAAAGTAATACTGAAGTAATCATTCTATAAGAGTTCATGGTAATGGGGCAGTATTATGCTCAGCTGTGATATTCTTCTTCTTATGTTGCCGTCTTCTTACGAAGGTTGGCGATCATTACGTCACTCTGCACTCTCGACAACGCCGCACGGAACAGAGACCTGGTACTCTTGCCGTACCATTGGCGTAAGTTCTTGAGCCATGATATTCTCCTTCTACCTGGCCTTCTTCTGCCCTAGATCTTTCCCTGAAGAATCAGTTGTAGAAGATCGTACTTTTTATTCCTCATTATGTTACCTAGATACTGGAGCTGTGATATTGGCCTTAACTACCCCGACCCCGTTGCTATGGGGTGCGAGATAACTTTGTATTTGTGAATATACGTGTGTTTGTTATATCAGTGTACATGTAGTAACTCGTTTAAATTATACAGGGTGGCTGGTTATTAGACTATATTTATGTTATATTATAAATATTATTACGAGCTCGGTGGCTCAGTGGTTGGGTCAATGGACTTGCGATACGGAGGTCCCAGGTTCGATTCCCAGCTAGGGCAGCCATGTACCAATGAGATATCCTCGGTTTTTTCGACGGAAAAACTTACGTACATTTACCGAGTGCTCTCAAAACGGTGAAGGAAAACATCGTGATGAAACCTGCATGTCGTAGAAGAAAAAAAAATCTAAGGCATGTGAAATCCGCCAACCCGCAGTGGGCCCGCGTGGTGGATTATGGCCCCAGCTCCCTCGATGTAAGGGAAGGTCTGTGTCCGAGCAGTGGGGCAATATAAATAGACTGATGATGATATAAATATTATTACATGGCATATAACTTTCTTGGCGGGATATTATACAATGCATCGAGAGTCCATGCGTACTATAACATCCAATTTTTATATTCCAGTTCTAATTTAATTCATTCAAAAATGATGTTAGATTTATCGGACTATAATGTAACTCTATGAAACTCTATGAAAGATGACAGACTGAACGCCGAGATGGAAATGTTTGTGATTTTTTAACAACCCCCAGTTTCAATTTGTCGAATGAATTCAAGGATACCCTGATCGAGGAGTCCGGTGACCAGAGGGCTGGCAGCTACCTCTGCCAACGTATTGCGTTGGCAATTCAGAGAGGGAATGCTGCCAGCCTTCTGGGCACCGTGACTCCCGATGCCCTCCTAGAGGACATATTTTATTTATAGTTAGTTTTTAGTCATTTTATTATTAATTTAGGTTTCTTATTATGTTTAATCTATACATATAATGAGACTGTAAAAAAGTTGTGTCTGTACCTACATTGGATATTTTTGGAAAAGAATAACTGTAATGTGTTTTAGGATCGATACTGATGCCAAAACACTAATTTTTAGAATTTTTGTCTGTGACTTTGTGCAAGTATCACGCCATAACTACTGAAGGAATTTTGATGGGAGTTTCATTAGGAGATAGCTGAAATATCCGGACAGCTCATAGCCATAGCGGTATGTGATGTGGAAACAAGAATCCAGAGAGGAAGATCTGCCTCCTGATCTCCTCCATCCTCTTCCTCTGCGCAAACGAAGTTAGTCTTAAATATTTTAATAAATGAATTACTAATCTAGGACAGCCCTGTATAGTAACCAACAACTTTTACGCATACGAAGCTGCGGCAGCCCTGTAGCCGAGCTCACTAAATGGTGTTTGCTTTCATCCCTCGCCCCCTGATGGTGGCTACACAGACGCAGGTTTAAATCAATGGACAGAGTTTTTATCATAGTGTGCACAAATCAAGTTATAACCTGTACGACTGCGAGTAGGGATTGCAATGATGAACCACAGTTATCGAGTCATAGATATCGAGAGCTCGGTGGCTCAGTGGTTGGGTCAATGGACTTGTGATACGGAGGTCCCAGGTTCGATTCCCAGCTAGGGCAGCCATGTACCAATGAGTTATCCTCGGTTTTTTCGACGGAAAAACAATTGGACATTGGCAGAATTGTTCAGAGAGACGCCTAATACAAATAATAATAATGTTGAATTCTTTTTTGACACAGTTCAAACCGCGTAAGTTGCGTAGCATCCCTAACTGCAAGTGTGTGAGAGCGATGAGGGTACCTATATACTTGTATGTAGCTAAATACATGGGCTGGGTATGTGTGAGTAATATAACGATAATAAATCAATATCGTTGAACGGATTTTGTTCCATGGGATGGATTTTGAATTTGCCACTGCCATTATAATCATTCTGGAAGCGGCTTAAGGCTTCGTATTTTCAGGTTTTCTACGAAGGCTACGGCATTAACTACTAGTATTAAACGTCTGAAAAAAATATGTAGCAATCTTGGGGTGTCTATTTAGATACTGATGACCGATACACGATTGGACAAACTTAGAAATAAACGATAGAAAAAAATCGCAAAGATACGATAAGATTTTCCATGTCTTTTAAAATGAAAATTATGTCTAAACCGAAATAGTTATTCATACAAAATATATATCAAAATGTAGGGTACTATAAATACGAGAGCATGTTTTAAAAAATCTGATTTTTGTTGGTTTTTTTTATTTCCCTGACAAAATTCTTCCAAAATACGAAAAACGACGCACACCAAATTAATGTATTTTTACGGTTTATTTTATTGTAAATATTTTTTTAGTTTTCCCCCAAATTGTATAATTCATTTAAACGCTGTGCAGAATTAATGTATGTCACAAGCCTAAACATCCATTTAATTTTGTCGAATGAATTCAAGGCAACCCTGTAAAAGACATTGCCACATATCAAATGGAGCTTTGCCCCACCTACTAAACTACGTGACCATTTAAGCTGTACCTATCATTTTGTTGGGGACTTATTACAGGTTTCATATTGCATAATCATAATCAGTATCATTTTCTACTACTCTCGCAACTCCTATAGAAGAATAACAAAAACAATGAATAAATCGCTTCGATTTCTTATTATTTTCTGAATTCTTAATTAAGCTGTTTTTTCGAATCGCAACTTGTACAAAACTTTATTTTAAACCAATAATTTTAATAAAAAACGGAGATATTTTTACATTTATTCGTTATCTTGTACAACTTGCGGTTGATGGTGAGGCAGAATCCGGCATAGTCATTTACATTTAAGTATATTGTATATGTGCAAGGTGGCAATAATTATTATCTTTTTTTATAACATGATATTGGCAACTGACGAACTGTCGAGTCCATTAATAAAATAAATAAATAATACGTAAAAAATTGCAGCCGAATCATTTTGAAGGCTCTACTGATGAAAGCTATTAGTATTCTAACTCCGATCACTTATTGACGCGTCTACTGACACTTCTGCGTAATTACTCAATCCTAAGCACGTATACTTTGGAAACTGCTTTTAGTCATCCTTCACTGTCATACTTTATTTATTTATTTTATTAATGGACTCGACTGTTCGTCATTTGCCAATGTCATGTTACAGAAAATTCAATGTATTCAATAGTCTTCTATCTTCCTCCAGGGGAGTCGCAGTAGCGTCTTCACCCTGGGTAGCCGCGTCTTCATGTCTTCATCCAGAGGAGACGCCGTAGCTTCATCACTCTGGACAAAGCAGCTCGACAGTCACGTTCACTCCCGTTATTAGAAGATATTATTTTTTTAAGATTGGCGGCGCTAGTTGGCTCATGGAAGGCTCTTAATCTTAATTAAGGCGGAGTCGCGGAAGTAATTCGCAAGTCTCCCCGTGACTCCGCCATAGGGCGGCGAGACGGAACACCGAGGGGTTTTTAGTCGGTAAGAGTCCGACATAACCATCCTCGCCTCCCCGTGGCAAGGAGGTATCATGATATCTAGATGATTTTCATATATAAACGGATATCACTCACTTATATTGTTAAAGTCGGCAATTAGACCGACAGTTTCGACCGATTTCGACGGTCTTTTTCAAGGTGAGCGCGCGTTCAATCGTTAAATCGGTCGAAACTGTCGGTCTAATTGCCGACTTTAACAATATTAGTGAGTGATATCCGTTTATATATAATAATTTGTAGTAATGGCTCACTATAATTTTAATTCTAAAATAGATGATTTTCCCCTCGAAAAGAAAAATGGAAGGTAATCAGAAGATTCGTAGATTCTCAATAGAATCTCTACAACTTGTGTGTTACGAGCATATTTCGTAAACCTATGGCCACACTGGTCCATACTGTGAGTGCAACAACATAAATGCATATCTTACCGCGTCTGTACATTATAATTATTTAAATGAGTAGTTGCGGTTGCGTTATGTGAATATTTAAAGTTTCTTAATTTGTAAGATGTTTTATGAGGCACCTTCCTGGTTTTTAATCATCCAAATTTCGTTATTTCCTGCTACTTTCATTTGCTAATTAGTGTTTCGAAGATACCGCCTTAGTTAAGCTTGATGACACGTAAAAATATTTTTGATAGGACACAGCCACGCTGGTTTTACAATCCTCTTTACTATTTCTGTTATTAAATAGCAGTGTTCATTGCTGAAAGTTTAATAAAGTAAAACCTGCGAGTCGGACTCTTCGGAGGCTTGCTCTATCGAAAAGATAAACTAGATTTAGAGATCAACTTTAACTTTGCCATTACCAAAATATTATGTAAATAACTCGACATACTCTTAGTTTGTAATAACAATTGTTTTATGTAGGGATGTAATTTTAAATTTTCGGATTTTTCCTTTACTTTAGAAATACATTACTTATAAAATAAATTTAAAAAAAACTAAATACCAAAGAACGAACACGTCGTCAAGATCCCCGTTTTGTGGAATGCTGCCCAGGACGCTGGCAGCATTTCCTCGCTATATCGCAATGCTTAGTCGCTGAGCGAGGTTACATAGTTTAAACTTTTATCTAACAAACAGTGAAAGAATTTTTGCAATAGGTCAAGTATTTTTTGAGATCTTATCAAACTTAAAAACTCTCCTGTACACCGTTCTCTGTGTTCCACCGTATCTATAGATGATTTATAATCGTCTCATAAACCAAAAGTTCTGCAATAGGTTAAAGACATGTCCCATTCGAATGTTCCATTGTTTGTTTGTGACCATAATAAATAATATAAATGTCAAACCGACTTTAATGCAATTCTAAACAAGATCCAGTGCATCAGCGTTCGGAATCGGTGGTGTAACTTTTTATACTAATAAGATTATGACAATTCAAATGATTTATTGCAGTCACAAAGACCAAGTGTTAGTAAGTACTTAAAACTATGTTAGTGTTTACGAAATGTTTATTAGGATGAATACTATTTTTCAATATACAATACATGGCAAGTGAAAATCAATTATAATTAAAGTTAAAACTATGTACAAAATAATATTAAAAAGCAAATAAATATATACCTATAAATAAAAAAATTGGGGCCAAATCGCTGCCTTGCGGAAGAGTGCCCAAAAGGCTGGCGACGTTACCTCGTTGTATAGCCAGCGATATACGCTGGCCGAGGTAAGTGCCAGCCCTTTGGTCACCCGACGAGTCAATGAGGTGCGACGACAGTTCCTTGACCAGTCGCCGCGCCTCTGGTCCCCATGGCCCCATGGTCTCTACACCAAACGGCGCAAACATGTAGCTCTCGCTGAGAGCCGCATATTTGCGCCGCTTGAGACTTTCCGCGGCGCCGGCCGCCGCCCCCGCCGCCCTGCTCGTGAACTGCACAAGTTTTATTTTTTATTTTTTTTATGTAGGTAGGTACTTATCTTAAGTACCAGCTAATGATAGGTATTTAATATTGCTCAACAAGCTACCTATTCATACGCCGAATTCTCTACCCAAAGGTTGTCTGGAAGAGATCGCTTTGAGCGATAAGACCGCCAATTGTAATACTAACTGTATTAGCCTATTTCTTTTGTGTAATACTTTTTTTTTTTTGCAATAAAGAATATTTATCTTATCTTATCTTATGGGAGGGAGCCAGTGTGTCGACGCAGGTAGCGTCCCACACTAGCGTCCTCCCATGCTTCCACGGTATGAGCGTCAGGTCAGCGGAGCGTGTTTACGTGAGGTGTATTACGCGCTATGACATGCGACTTAGGCCCGACTCTGAGACCCCGGGAAATGTAAGTAGTGTCCGACCAAACTTTCGGTTTACAAGAGACACGAATCAAGAACAAATCAGAAAATGTTCGCGAATGACAGTATGGCGAATTTATTGGATAATTTGAGCAAGATCTGGGGTTTCAAGCTTTTATCAAGAGTTCCCGCTACAAGCTCGGGAGTGAACGTGACTGTCGAGCTGCTTCGTCCAGAGTGATGGCGCTACGGCGTCTCCTCTGGATGAAGACGCGGCAACACAGGGTGAAGACGCTACTGCAGGAAGATAGAAGCCTATTGAACATATTGAATTTTCTGTAACATGACATTGGCAAATGACGAACAGTCGAGTGCATTAATAAAATAAATAAATAAACTATACAGAATGACATAAATTGTTGGCTTAGGTGGCAACTCACCCTCCAAAAATCTCACCTATGGGTGAGATGCCATCTTCCAAAAACGTTAGTGGGCATTTCATCCAACACTTGGGTGAGTTGACTATTTCCAAAATGTGAGGTGGTCAACTCACCCTGCTCCAATGGTTACGTTTATGGAGATATCAAATTGATTTATTGTCCACAAAACTGTTGATTGATTTAGAAATGTTTGCTGGTCAATTAGCGACTCCTCTGAAGGAAGCTGAAGACTATTATATTATATTGAATTTCCTGTAACATGTCATTGCCAAATGACGAACTGTCGAGTGCATTAATAAAATAAATAAGAAGGCACTGATGGAATCGAACCTAGACCGATTGCGCCATCGCTCGAAGACAAGTCTCGACGATCAATAAAGCACTACACTCGCTCGGTATAGCATTACTGGACAATGATGCCTACTAAGTTCGAGTTATGTGCGTTATGTAAGTAACCCCTGCACCTTGGACAGGCAGGTGGGATCAATTGGCACTTGCGGGGCCGCTTACTAGAAAAAGAAAATTCAGAATTTGAATTACGCATCCATGCTCGGTGAATAAAATTAGAACATGATGAAAAAATTCTTGGTGGCCTGTGGTGGCTCAGTTGGTAAGAGCGTGTCACGGAATGACAAGGTCGCAGGTTCAAGTCATTTCAATTTAGCTTTGCCCCACCTTCGGTCACCTACGTGACCATTGAAGCTCATATATCATTTTGTTGGGGACTTATTACAGGTTTCATATTGCATAATCATAATGAGTTGCGAGAGTAGTAGAAAATGATAACAAAGACAATGAATAATTCGCTTCGATTTCTTACTATTTTCTGAATTATATATTAAGCTTTTTTTTCGAATCGCAACTTGTACAAAACTTTATTTTAAAACAATAATTATTAAAATAAAAAATTGAGATATTTTTACATTAAATCGTTATCTTGTACAACTTGCGGTTGATGGTGGGGCAGAATCTGGCATTGTCATTTCATGATTCTAGATCAACGGGAAGTTACCCTATAGGTTTTGATTATCTCGCGTTTTCATAAAAAATCGATATAAACTAAATGGGTTATGGGCTATTACATTACAACTTTTTATATCCAACGAAATTATTTCTCATCAGACTAGGCGTGACTTATCATTACTAATAAAATTCCGTAAATAATTTGCCCTGCATTTATGCCCCCTGGTTCGATAGACAGCCGCAGGCACTGCCGTGCGGTTTGCGGGCCGCGAATGGATCTTGCCCATCCAGCCCGCGGTTGACCGCGCCTGACCCAGATGCCGTTGCGTCTTCCTCCCACGCCGCATTATACAACGATACAAATTGCGGCTAACACAAGTTTCACTACGCGTTCAGAATAAAATAAGAGTGCAAGTGCACTCTTATTTAAATGAGACAGTCGGCATGTCGAGATTCTGCGACAATTTTAACCACCGTTAAGAGAGACGTCCCACTCATTATTTGCTTACATTTTTTGGGCTCGATCCCAACTAATAAAAGTTCCTCTTATAGTGGCTTATATTGCCAAAAATAATATTCTCATACTAGCCGTATTATCGCTAATAAGGGTGAATTTGGACACAAATTATAAGTACAATAACCTATAAATTAACTTATAGTACCTATATATAGGATCAGCCTAGCGATCCAGAGGGGAAATGTCGCCAGCATTTTGGGCACGTTGCCGGACAACGGGGATCGGTTGAACTATTTGTAATGCTAAGCCATTCAGATAGTTCAACCGACCTATTGTACATATAGTTTTTAGTTTAGTTTATATATATTTTTTTAGGTTAATATTATAATAGTTATTTATAATTTTTATTATTGTCATATGAATAAATACTTTTAACTTATTGTTGCTTTATTGTTAGATTTTTTTCTTACTAGATTTATTATGGCAAGCAACAAGGGAATTTTACTTATAATGGCAAAAAAAGCTCTTAAAAATACAATATACTTTACTGTACAGTTTACCAATATTCGTGATAAAAAACAAACAAACAAAAAAAGATTTCGACGAATTGAGAACCTCCTCCTTTATTTTGAAGTCAGTTAATAAAATACAATACACAAAATAACCACTAAATCTATTTGCCTGATTTATTTCGCAACCTACTTGGTCCACAAACAAATAGTTTGCGACTAACTGTAAAAAGTTTCAATCTTTACAGGCAAACAGTTAGCACGCAAATTAGACTTTGCCTCTGTGACCGAATCACACACCTATACGAGTATTGTATTTGTCAGGTGTTTATTTATTTATTTTATTAATGGACTCGACTGTTCGTCATTTGCCAATGTCATGTTACACTACAGAAAATTCAATATATAATAGTCTTTCTATCTTCCTCCAGAGGAGTCGCAGTAGCGTCTTCACCCTGGGTAGCCGCGTCTTCTTGTCTTCATCCAGAGGAGTAGCCGTAGCGACATCACTCTGGACCTCAGAAAAATAAGGACCTCTGGACGAAGCAACTCGACAGTATAATAAATTAAATCTTTGAAAATAATCTTTCCCATGAGTTCGAATTATTGAGACTAAAATTAATCGACAGTCACGTTCACTCCCAAGCTTGTAGCCCCCTACAAGTGAACGATTCCATCAGTACCTTCTTGTTTATTTTATTAATGGATTCGACAGTTCGTCATTTGCCAATGTCATGTTACAGGAAATTCAATATAATATAATAGTCTTCATCTTCCTCCAGAGGAGTCGCAGTAGCGTCTTCACCCTGGGTAGCCGCGTCTTCATGTCTTCATCCAGAGGAGACGCCGTAGCGTCATCACTCTAGACGAAGCAGCTCGACAGTCACGTTCACTCCCAAGCTTGTAGGGGGGACTCTTGATAAATGCTTGAAACTTCAGATCTTGCTCAAATTATCCAATAAATTCACCATACTGTCATTCGCGAACATTTTCTGATTAATTTAACGTGATATTAAACCCAAAATAACCACTGTGGACACTAAAATAAAAATTATCAAATAGTTTTGCAACCGTCATTTTCAAGAGAACCATTTGTCAGGTATTTGTATGCCAAAAAAACCAGTCGGTTCTTTATGTTTCTGATAATGAGCTTATTATAATGAAGCCTCAATTTACACGGTCGAAAGTCGTAGCAAACTAAGTGACCTTTCGGCCAATAAACAAAGTCGGTATTGCACGTTACATAACACATCTGTGCGCTATTACAGCGTTACAAAATGATTGATTTTTTATTGCCCGACCCGGTCCGGTCCGGTTCTAAGATGAGTCGTGATTAACTGACCTCAGACGCTATCACTTTTTCTAGCACTCCTCCATAATGGTTACGCTAAGAAATTTATAAATAAACATACTGTAGTTTTAATATAAATAAACAAAATTTCTTTTTCTTTCTTTCTTTCTTTCTTTCTTTCTTTCTTTCTTTCTTTCTTTCTTTCTTTCTTTCTTTCTTTCTTTCTTTCTTTCTTTCTTTCTTTCTTTCTTTCTTTCTTTCTTACTTTCTTTCTTTCTTTCTTTCTTTCTTTCTTTCTTTCTTTCTTTCATTCTTTCTTTCATTCTTTCTTTCTTTCTTTCTTTCTTTCTTTCTTTCTTTCTTTCTTCTTTTTCTAGTAAAAACATACCAAAACTGATATTCTATAACGGTAATACGTAACAAATAGACGAGCTTAGGCTTACGCTAATCTTACAAAAACAGCGGTGTGAACCTCGATGCACGATGTACGGAACACTTTCATCAGCGGCCTTTGACCCGCGCAGCGACTCTTGCGCATGTTAGGACGATAGAATAAAGGGCATAGTCATGGTGGAATGTACTTACGGTCTGACACAGGTTGAACAGGAGACTTTTAAGGTTGGGATTTTCTAAAAAAATATATAACTGATTTCTGAAATTTTCACCGGACCGATGGTGTAGTAGTAATAGGTAGGCTAGTTGACTCCATTTTTAACCGACTTTCAAAAAAAAGGAGGAGGTTATCAATTGGTCGATTTTTTTTTATGTATGTTGTTACCTGATTACTCGAAGACGCTTGGACCGATTTCGAAAATTCTTTTTTGTTTGAATGGGTATACCTCACAGGTGGTCCCATAGTCATCAGGTCAGGATCTGATTATGGGATCATGGAGAAATTGAGGCAAGTCTTCAAATGTTATAGGCACATATAAGGTTTTTCATATATTTTCTAAAGCTATGCAAGTATCTACATCTGGTAGACATGTAATTAATTAATTATTTTATGCTTTTTAGTTTGTTTATTTTTTTGAAGGCGTTTTCTATTTTATTTTTGTTTTGTTTAATAGTTAATAATCATTGATCTCCTATAAACAACTAGATACACAAGGGTCTTACTAAAACAATTTAAAAAACGTCCAATAAAGGGTCCATTGTTAACGTTCAAATAATGTCCAATAAAGCAAATGAGGGTCCATTCATCCGTTTGGACCTTCTTTGCGCTCGGACATTTTTAGAAGGCAGACTGTGTATTTAGTTGTTTATAGGAGATCAATTCTATTACACTGTACAAAAAATTACATAAGTTGCACCCAAATCTGTAAAAAAATATATATATCTTGTAATAATACTCGTAATAATTTTTATTACGTTTATCTAATCAAAACAAGGGGAAAACTCCTATTCTATAGTTCCATCACCCTCCGCTAGATGTCGCGCTGCCAGAAATAGAACGCGCTATCGTTTGGTGGTTCCCCCGACATGATATACGGCTGAGGCCCAGACGAGGGTATCAAATAATATTTTAGTACTATTCACCGGAATAGATAATATTTTTTAGAGCTGCTCTCTATGCTATGGCATATGACAGCGCCGAATAAGAATGACACGTACGCCGTCGGCTACAGACATTGAGCGTGACCGGCACGTGGCGTGGCAGACAACCACAGACCACTTACCTTACCCCATAGACGTCTACCCCGAAACGAAATTGCTTCGCTACACGTGTTACCTAGAGATATTATTAACAATTAACATGGACGCATCTCTTTAATACGACACCTCTATGTGCTTCGTCTCTATGCGCTCATCGTAGACATAATTTTTCGATTGCAAAATTTGTACCGATTTCATGTCTATCGATAGTTTTCATCTGAAAAAGCTAATACTATCGATAAGCCTATCGATGCTATCAAAGTTCTTGGGAGACATCATATTCTATACAAACTACAAAGGCATTTTCATCTGAGCCCTCCGTGCCTCGTGTGGCATGTTAAGTACCTGACCTGAGCCAATCTTAAAAAAACAATATCTTCCAATTTAATCAATTAAAAATACAATTCTCGTGTGATTCGGTCACGGAGGCAAAGTCTAATTTGCGGGCTAACTGTTTGCATGTAAAGATAGAGCGTTCTGACAATGCGTATTTACTTGACGATTCTTTTGATAGTACTTTTTACAGTTAGTCGCAAACTATTTGTTTGTGGACAAAGTAGGTTGCGAAATAAATCAGGCAAGTATCACGAAATTGGTAAAATGTACAGTATAAGTATACTGTATTACGATAAATCTTTATTACGATAAATACTATTTTTTAAACGCTTATTTATAAGAACAATTCTGATTTTAAATTTACAATTACTCGTATTTCTGAATGTTATAAAAATAAAATATAAAATTACCTCCGTCAGCTCAAGTAAGTATTGATAATGACATCTTTAATTTAATCATCAAAATTTATTATTGAATTCCTGCCTTATAAAGCATACAAATAAGAAAAGCAATTTATACACTCGCTGAGACCATGTCACGACCTCTCGACAGCCTTTGTAAAGCTGATACTACACTGCAATCGAAGCTAGTTATAGCAACGTAGCAGCTCAGCTTCTCTCTAGTAAAATGAATAGATAAAAAAATATTGTATCGCGAAGAAAAATGAACAATAATAAATGACATTGCCACATTTCAATGGAGCTTTGCCCCACCTTTGGTCACCTACTTGACCATTGAAGCTCATATATCATTTTGTTGGGGACTGATTACAGGTTTTATATAGCATAATCATAATCAGTGGGAGTTGCGAGAGTAGTAGAAAATGTTTGTTTGTTTGTTTGTTTGTTTGTTTGTTTGTTTGTTTGGTTTAACACTTTATTGCACAACACAGACAAATACATAGATAACATCCAGAAGAAACAAATTGGTACAAAGGGCGAGCTTATCTCAAAAGAGATTTCTACCAGCAAACCCGCGAAAGAGAGAGCAGTGTTAAAATGATAACAAAAACAATGAATAATACGCTTCGATTTCATACTATTTTCTGAATTCTTAATTAAGCTGATTTTTCGACTCGCAACTTGTACAAAACTTTATTGTACAAGTATTATCAGTCGACGACAGAGATAAGTACACAGGGGGCCTCAATAAGGTTGAGATTTTCTCAAAAACTACTGGACCGAATTTAATAATTCTTCTACAGTTACATAGTTTTGACTTTTATCTATCACACAGTGAAAAAATTCCTGCAATAGGTCAAGTAGTTATTGAGATAATCTCAACCTTAAAAACTCTCCTGTACACCTTTCTCTGTGTTCCACCGTACAATACTTTATTTTAAACCAATAATTTTAATAAAAAACGGAGATATTTTTACATTTGTTCAACATGCGGTTGATGGTGGGGCAGAATCTGGCATTATCATTTCTACTTAACAATACTTAAAAAATATATTTCACACTTTTCATCTCGATTACAATAATTTCCTTGTCAATTCAAAGTATACAGCGGGCTTAAATAGGTTAAGATTTTATCAAGAACTACTTGACAGATTGTAAAAATTATTTAGTTTAGAGTACACACTATGTTATTGAAAAGAAAATTCAAAAAAAAATCTGTCAAGTACTTTTTGAACAAATTTCAAATATAAAAACTCTCCTGTAGGTACACCTTTCCGTACTAAACTATTCGCTTAACAAGTTACTCGCAAAGCTTTAGCAGTGGAACTTGGCCTAAACCTTATAACTTAATATGGACATGCGCATGCGAAGATAGGGTTACAGGGCTTATAATAATAATAATAAAATCATTTATTTCAGAAACAGAGTTCCATATTATCTACAACTAGCACAGAAATGTAAAATGTAAAAATAATATAAAAATAAAGTGAAATTAATAGAAATTAAAATAAACACAATACAACATACAACACACTAACTTCACTTTTTGTTCTGACTCCGGTGCACGGTCAACCAGTGTTGAAAAAACATGTTCTCGTGATAGTTTCCGTTTAGGACGTCCATCAGTTCATTACTGGAACGGCGAACCCTTTCCCAGAAGCCCGCTACCCTACTCCTCAATACTGCGAAGTAATCCGGCACGCCGGCCTCCGCGAACATGGTCGATGCGCTGCAATATCGCGGCAGTCTCAAAAGTATTCGAAAAGCATTGTTATACTGGACTCTAAGGATGCTATAGGATCTTCTGGTGTAGTTTACCCAAAGCTGGCATGTATAAAAGCACATGCAGTATGCTTTGAACAGCGTTACTTTCACATCCTTAGAGCACCGAGCAAACCTGCGCGCGAGCATATTGCAGCGCACCGCCATGGCCCTGCGCTCGCGCTCGATGTCTAGGTCGTCGCGTAGGTCTTCTGTCAGAATATGACCCAAATACTTGAACTGCCTTACAACCCGAACCGCTGAACCGTTCAGGAAAACAGGGGGCACCCTATCCGGACCTCTACCTGCACGAAAGATCATGGACTCTGTTTTTGTGACATTGTATTTCATCCCATGTTTCAGAGCGAAATCTTCACATACAGAGAGTAGTTTTCTTAGACCGCTGATTGAGGGACTGAGAAGCACCATATCGTCTGCGTAACTCAAGTTGTTAAAACATACATTATCTACATGACATCCGATACCGGTGCTCCTCAGCTCCACAATCAGGTCATTCACGTACAGGTTGAAGAGATCCGGAGAGGTTAACCCGCCCTGGCGAACCCCACATTCTAGTCTATAGTCACTAGAGGTTGCGTCGCCCCATCTAACATTGTTAGTTTGGTTCTCGTACCAGTACCTCAACAGACCGACCACACTGGGTGGCACACTCAAACCGCGCATTTTGCTCCATAATATATCATAATTAACGAGATCAAAAGCGCGGCTCAAGTCCAAGAAGCATGCGTACACAGAAGTATCTCTTTTGGTGTAATAACTGACGGCATGCTTCAAACACAGTATGGCCGAGTCTGTCGAGAGACCGGGACGAAAACCAAACTGAGCATCACTGATCATTACATTTTTCATCAGTTCGGGCTGCAGAAGCCGTTCAAGTATTTTTCCAACAATAGTCCCCAGAGATATAGGTCTATAGTTAGACATGTTCGATAGGTCCCCAGTTTTATTTTTCGCCACTGGGACTACCACGGCCTTCATTAGCGCAACGGGGAGATAGCTGTGCTTAAGACACATGTTAAACAACACGGATAACACCTTGTACACTTCATCACTCGCATAGAGAATGTGTTCGACACTCAAGTCGTCGTGTCCCGGAGATTTACCTCGAGTCATTCTTCTAACTACTTTTTCAATATCGTGAGGTGCAAACTCCAATATGTCTACAGGAGCACTCGTCTCTACGTTATCGTGCACATCCTCCACGCTGAGCGGGTCCACTTTGAAGTGGTGCGAGAACATTTCAGCGATTAACTTCGGATCATGTACTTCATTCACACTCGCCGGCCTACTTTGTTTGAGGTTCATGGCTTTGGTTGATTTCCAGAATTTGACAAAGTTGTTGTTGGCTCTGTGAATCGCTAGTATATTCATTTTGATACTATCCTGATTGTTCTGGCACCACTTCAATTTACTTTTGAAAATTCTACGACTTTCAGTCATATTTTTATACACCTCACCGGTACTGGGCTTACCACATTCTACCCAGCGTTGAAAGTATTTTCTTGCGTTTTTGTGACTCGCCTGCAATGCTTATAATCGAATAGCCGGTTGGAAGCTGTAATAATCCTGATTTATGTAACAAAAAAGGACGGTGTTTGTATGAAAATGAGACTTGATCACGTACGCTAGTTTTAGTCATCGTTTAGGCATAGTTTCAACTTAATTAGGTAATAAAAATACTAATACATATATACCTAGTAGTTAGTGTAGTGTAGTGAAAACAATTCGTAGTGATAGTGCGCGAATGTAAGACACGTGAACAAAGTGATCGCCCTTAATAGACTCTAAGTAATGTCGTTGGACTAACTCTTAGCTATAAGTGACAATTTATAGAATTTTATATAATAATCAAATTACTTATCAGTCTTATTGTATTTAGGCTATATCGTCATGTGAATAAAATGTCATATTATGGCACTTTATTTAAAGAAAAAAAACATATATACCTACCAATACATAGATTCTGTCCCACCATCAACCGCATGATGAACAAGATAACGAATAAATGTAAAAATATCTCCGTTTATTAATAAAATTATTGGTTTAAAATAAAGTTTTGTACATCAAGCGAGTCTAAAAAACTGAAAATGGTAAGAAATCGAAGCGAATTATTCATTATTTTTGTTATCATTTTCTACTACTCTCGCAACTCCTACTGATTATGATATGCAATATGAAACCTGTAATAAGTCCCCAACAAAATGATAGGTGCAGCTTAAATGGTCACGTAGTTTTGAAGGTGGGGCAAAGCGCCGTTGAAATGTGGCAATGTCATTTACCAATACCAACGTCTGACTATACAATTATAACCATTGAGATAAGCTCTCTTGTTATTGACCTATTCGAGCTCTTATTCAGTTGAAATGAAATGTTTTTATACGATTAAGTGACGGTATGAGACACATACAGGGTGTTGAAAAATTATTTTGTAAAATCGAACTAGGTTTATTTATTTATTTAAATTACACTCCCCAGCATAATAGTACTGAGACTAAGCACTGTGAAATTCAAATCCGCGTCTTCATGTCTTCATCCAGAGGAGACGCCCGCGCCGTAGCGTCATCACTCTGGACGAAGCAGCTCGACAGTCACGTTCACTCCCGAGCTTGTAGCGGGACTCTTGATAATAGCTTGAAACTTCAGATCTTGCTCAAATTATCCAACAAATTCACCATACTGTCACTCGCGAACATTTTCTGATTAATTTAACGTGATATTTATCCCAAAATAACCACTGTAGACATTGATCTCCTATAAACAACTAGACACACAAAGGTCTTACTAAAACAATTTAAAAAACGTTCAAATAAGGATCCATATTAACGACCAAATAATGTCCAATAAAGCAAATGAGGGTCCATTCATCTGTTTAGACCTTCTTTGCGCTCGGACATTTTTAGAAGGCAGACTGTGTATCTAGTTGTTTATAGGAGATCAATGCCTAGACCACAAGTTTATGTCTTTAGTTAACGCGAGTAGATTAGAAAGAAATCAAATCAATTATTGCTTCATTGAAACAAATGTCGATCTCATATCTTTTTCTTTTTTTCTCTTTCTGTCTTTTTCGTTAACTAAGGTCAGGTTTTTGTCACTTTTTCTGCTCATGACACCTTTTCCTTGAAAAGCGAAAATGCGAAAATGTTCACAACTTGCTTGCAATAGAGAGTTTTGACATTGACTTTGAAAGCCACATTCTCAATTAGTTACATCCTGTAGCTACATTCAGATGGTCAAATATTACACATCAATGTCACATGTTAGAAGAGGATACTCGAAAGCAATAAATAGATGTTTTGATATGTTTATAGCAAGAGTTTTGAAAGGTGCCAATGACCTTCTGCGGTCAGACATCGGTCAGGTTACGACATTGAAAAAATTCGGGAATTTTTTCGTTTCGTGTGGTTTAGTGCTTTAATCTATTGTCAGAGATATTCAGGCCATCCGTTCCGCAGGCTTCTAGCCAAATAACGCCACCAATCTTAAAAAAAAAAATATTTTCCATTCAATTTTATTAAAAAAGCTATTAAGTCGAAGACAGAGATAAGTATACAGGGGGCATCAATAAGGTTGAGATTTTCTCAAAAACTACTGGACCGTTTTTTTTACAGTTACCTACATAGTTTTCACTTTTATCTATCGAACAGTGAAATAATTTTTGCAATAGGTCAAGTAGTTTTTGAGAAAATCTCAACCTCAAAAACTCTCCTGTACACCTTTCTCGGTGTTCCACCGTACAAAATCTTTATTAGGATAATTACTATTTTTCAATATACAATACATTGCATTATGTAGGTAAATATTCCCAGCTCAGCGCGCACTACGAATTTGTCGCGCTGGCTGTGGAAACACTGGGCCCGTGGTCGTCGGACACAAAAATGTTTGCAAAGAGTATGTCCAAAAGACTGGTCCTCGCTACAGGGGATCTCAGGGCTGGCGCTTACTTCGCTCAACGGCTGAGTTTAGCCGTTCAGCGAGGTAATGCCGCCAGCATCCTGGGAACCCTGCCGCATGGGGGCGACGTAGGCGATATGCTTATTATGTAAATATTACTTTTATTATTTGTATTATTTTAAGTTTTTATATTAGTATGCTCTTATTTATCGAATAGTGAGAATAAACAAATAAAATTTTGTACCTATATACATATTTGCATATGTGCTACAAGTAACTCGTCTACCCCATCGGTTCTACGACAGACGTGACTAGCCCACTTCAGTTCGAGAAGTTATTTTGTCTCATTTAGAAAACAGAAAATGTCCTATTTTGCAATAGTCACTATATTTTTTTATTTTCCGAGTATTCACTGCAGGTACGGCAGCTAAATAACCGTTGTGGTACTTAATTAGTGTCCGGCAAATAACAACCGAAACTGAATTTTGGCCGAAACCAAAACTCTGGTCTATGGACTTTTAAAGGGAAAAGACATTGCCACATTTCAATGGAGCGTTGCCCCCCCCCCCCCCCCCGTTAATATGACAGCTTCTATTAAACTACTACAACAGACAATGAAGGGTTTTCAAGCTTACCATTTAAAAAAGAAAGAAAGTACCGAGAGCCCCGGTAGATGGCACTGACTGGTCTGATGTCAACAATAAATGCGTTGTTATTGCTTATAACTTGGGCTTTTCGTATTTCATACCTAGTATTAATTTGTACTGTATTGTTTAAATTACACAAACAAATCAATAATAATAAATTATTCACTTGACATTGATTTTTTTCCATGGTGCTGTGTTTTTTTACGATGTTATCGCACTTCGATGCAACGCCATCTATTATCAACTTAAAAAGCTTTTTTCCTACAACTGACACTTGTAATATCTGAATCGATAACTTAGCGTCTAATATTGTCAGCATCAGTCATCTAATTTTTATTATAGGGTCAACATCTGTCTGTTAATAAAATCAAATTCTAACCTCAGTAATTAGGCATCGTATATAATATACAGACTCCACAACTAAATAATCAATCATATTCTTTTTTTGAAATTTAGCAGTACTTAAAGGTCGCGTTAATAATTGTTTTCCTATAGTAATTTTATTTGGAACTTTTAAGATCTGTTTTGGAGCCGAAACCGAACCTCTTGTGCCTCTCTATTTGAGGCTACCGCACCTATAGTAAACTAAGTCATTACCGGCCGATGCGCGTGCGCACTGCGCCGTAAGTGTCGATTACACAACGCTAGCACATCAACACAACAGTTTTATGTAGATGACACTTATAAATGCAATTTCACTGGCCACAAGAACGTGATATTTGATACGTAAGTGAATAAGGCTTAGTCGCAAACTCGCCCACAAAATAACTCGTCCGCGGGCGAGTTAGCTCAGCGAGCTATGGAAAGACCTATGCTTGGAATTTCTCTGTTAGATAGAATAAGAAACGAGTATATCCGCCAGAAGACAAAAGTGGTTGACATTGCTCATAGAATCAGTAAACTGAAGTGGCAGTGGGCTGGTCACATCTGACGTAGAACCGATAACCGATGGGGTAGACGAGTTCTCGAATGGAGGCCACGAACGGGTAAACGTAGTGTGGGACGCCCCCCGACCAGATGGAGGGATGACCTTCGCAAAATGGCTGGCAGGGACTGGATGCAGAGGGCCGAGAGTAGGGTTGAGTGGCGCGCTTTGGGAGAGGCCTACGTCCAGCAGTGGACTGATACGGGCTGATGATGATGATGATGATGGACGAGGTTCCCTTTCCTAAATTTTTACGTAGTAAACTGGCCCACATGCTTTAATGATACTGGGCGAGTTGCTTACGGGCGAAAATTACAATAGTAATGTCGCCCAAATGTTGGATTCTATAACTTTTGATAGCCACAACGTTGGCTTAGTCGCAAACTCGCCCCGAGTAGGATATTTATTTAGTAAGCCGAGAGCTCGGTGGCTCAGTGGTTGGGTCAATGGACTTGCGATACGGACGTCCCAGGTTCCCATCCAAGCCAAGGCAACCAACCATATACCAATGAGTTATGCTCGGTTTTTTCGACGGAAAACCTTACGTACATTCACCGAGTGCTCTCAAAACGGTGAAGGAAAACGTGATGAAACTTGCATGCCGTAGAAGGAAAATAATTTAAGGCATGTGAAATCCGCCAATCCGCAGTGGGCCCGCGTGGCGGATCATGGTCCCAGCTCCCTCGATGTAAGGGAAGGTCTGTGCCCGAGCAGTGGGGCAATATAAATAGACTGATGATAATGATGAAGCCGTAAAAGGGATGTTCTGTACAATATCGGTACAGTCAAGAACAGAAAAGTATACCTCAATAAGGTTGAGATTTTCTCAAAAACTATGTAGGTACTATACTATTATAAAATTATTTTATTAGAAGATAGTCTAGACTTTAGAGTATCCACAAAAGAAATAAAAATGTATAGGATAGACGATGCTAATTTAAAAAAAAAGTCAATCTCATATACCTATTTTTTTTCTAATCTACAAATGTTAACGAAAATAATAGCCATTTATCTGGTCAGGGATTGATGGAGCAAGAGGAGACCTTTGCCAAACAGTGAGACCAGTGTATTTATATTACCTCAGCATTGGCACCTTTTCCTTGCAAATTGGTGTAAATGACAATACCAGATTCTGCCCCATCATCAACCGCAAGTTGTACAAGATAACTAATAAATGTAAAAATATCTCAGTTTTTTATAAAAATTATTGGTTTAAAATAAAGTTTTGTACAAGTTGCGATTCGAAAAAAACAGCTTAATTAAGAATTCAGAAAATAGTAAGAAATCGACGCGATTTATTCATTGTTTTTGTTATTCTTCTATAGGAGTTGCGAGAGTAGTAGAAAATGATACTGATTATGATTATGCAATATGAAACCTGTTATTACAGGTGGAGTCCCTAACAAAATGAGAGATACAGCTTAAATGGTCACGTAGTTTTGAAGGTGGGGCAAAGCTCCATTGAAAAGTGGCAATGTCTTTTCTTTATTGCAAGTAAGCACGTTGAGTAGACCTACATTTTTGCACGTCAATATATTTTTTGAATTTACATTTACACCACTTTGCAAGCAAAAGGTGCCAACGCTGAGGAGAAAAAGTGGCCAAAAACTATCAGCAGCACATCTTTTAATGTATTTTAAAAATAATCTAATGCAAAAATGTACACAACGTTCTTACTTACAATTAAAGAGATTCTAATTATTACCCAAACCATTAACAGTTATAGCAAATTCTAATTGAACAAGTTTCGGTAATAACCAGTAGTTTTCACTAAAAAGTCACACGGAAAGTGAGATGTTAGTTAAGTCATATTGCGCGTTATTTTTAGCAATCCATCGTCCGAGAACACATGTAACGCAACTCGGCGCAGGCGCAGCTTAATTGGCGTGTACTATTACGTCACGATGCGAGAGGGTCGGAGGTCGCACTTCCATATTGCTATGCTTGTTCTAGCTTATAGCACATCTTAGCTTATTTTATTAATGGACTCGACAGTTCGTCATTTGCCAATGTCATGTTACAGAATATTCAAGATAATATCATAGTTGTCTCTCTTCCTCCAGAGGAGTCGCCGTAGCGTCGTCACCCTGGGTACCCGCTTCTTCTTGTCTTCATCCAGAGGAGTCGCCGTAGCGTCGTCACCCTGGGTATCCGCGTCTTCTTGTCTTCATCCAGAGGAGTCGCCGTAGCGTCGTCACCCTGGGTATCCGCGTCTTCTCTTCTTCCTCCAGAGGAGTCGCCGTAGCGTCGTCACCCTGGGTATCCGCGTCTTCTTGTCTTCATCCAGAGGAGTCGCCGTAGCGTCGTCACCCTGGGTATCCGCGTCTTCTCTTCTTCCTCCAGAGGAGTCGCCGTAGCGTCGTCACCCTGGGTATCCGCGTCTTCTTGTCTTCATCCAGAGGAGTCGCCGTAGCGTCGTCACCCTGGGTATCCGCGTCTTCTCTTCTTCATCCAGAGGAGTCGCCGTAGCGTCGTCACCCTGGGTATCCGCGTCTTCTCGTCTTCATCCAGAGGAGTCGCCGTAGCGTCGTCACGCGTCGTGTATCGGTATTCATCAGTCTCTAAATAGATACGCTATATATTTTTTTCAGACGTTTAATTGTAGTAGTTAGTGCCGTAGCCTTCGTAGAAAAACTGATAATACGAGCATATGAAGCCTTAACTCTCCTATACACCTTTGTCTGTGTTAGATAGACCGTACTTTGGCAAGAAGGAAAAAAACGCCGCTCTATGGAGAGAGCCTAAGTATATCGTAATGGTATAACCCGTGTCGTAATTATTTGACCTCAGACCTTGATTTAATTAGCATTACGAGTAACTCAAGGAGAGTGCCTGTCACTTCGATGGCACTCGAAATATGTAAACGAAGTATTAGTCCGAGCGATCACCGTAAAATAATTTCTCATCGAGTACACACGAAGACGGATAAGCCTCAATAAGGTTGAGATTTTTTCAAGTACTGCTTGATCGATTGTAAAAATGGGTTTTATAGTATGTGGTTCTGAGTCCACACTATGTAATTGAAAAGAATTAATAATAAAAAGTATTTTTTGACAAAATCTCAATCTTAAAAACTCTCCCGTAGTATTTTACGGTATTTTTGTATTTATATTTGTTAATATAGAAACACAAGAAGGTTTATATATGTATAGTAAGTTTGCGTTTTAGATAGATTTAGTTCAGATATAATTATTAAGTAGTTTGTTTAGTTTACATTTAAAAAAAGTAGAAAAATAAAATAACCACATTAAAAAAAAGGTTTATTAGAAGTACTTGTAATTCAAATACTGTAATAGTTACCTACTAAAATATGTAATTAGGTAATAATATTTGTTATTGAATATAAAATGCAACATACCAATTTTATAATACCTATTACATACTAAATTGATCTTACGCTACTGATTTTTTTTGCTACTTTGTCTCTTGAGTCTTGGCACCTTTTCCTTGTAAAGAACATGGTGAAATAAAAGGATAAGTCAAAATGCGTAACTAATCAACAGTTTGACTGTCCGAATAATTATGAAGTCTTTTTGGCATTGGAATATGATCTTAGGGTAATTTATAACATTTATATATTATGTTTAATTATCATCCGACAGATTCCGACACTGATTCCATGATTGAAGATTCCTTCCAAACGCAGTTCTAGCCATTTTTCATTACATTAACGTTTATTACTTTACATTGGTGATATCTGTAAACCAGTCAGTTATAATTGAATAAATAAATAAATAAAATAAATTACAAAATGTTATATTAAAGAAACAGTAAATATACAAATAAAAACTATAAATAAAAAATTTGCCCTAAATCACCGACCGCGGGGAGTGTCCCCAGAAGGCTGGCTGCATTGCCTCGCTGGATTGCGAGGCTAATGCGTTGCGCGAGGTATGCGCGAGCCCTTTGGTCATTAGACACATCCACCAGGCGCACAGAGATCTCTTTGTGGATGCTGTGTGCGCCTGGTCCCCACGGTCCCAGGGTCTCCACACCAAACGGCATAAATATGCAGTCTCCACTGAGACCTGCAATAAAATAAATAAAATAAATTGATCTCGCGTTGGTGCTTAATGAGATATAAAATTACGGTGAACCACCGCTCTATAACTTGTTATTATTTATATGTTTACTACTATATTGTTTTCAAATCCCGCCGACAGAATCTGACGTAATTATATAAAACACACGGTTATATGTTAATATTTTAAATAAATTAGCATTATATTATGTGTCCGTCGGGTTATGTTAGATATGTTAAGCAGTTTCGTAACTTGCAATCACATGAGTCTGTGCAATTATCTAAAATATTTTAATTATATACCTACACGAAAATTTATGTTCAATCATGCAATATGTACATCTCCAGTTACTTTCCATTTTGGAGGAGTGGTTTTTATTTATAACTGTTTACGTGCTATACTCGCTCTACACGGATAGAAAATATTAGCTGATGTTAAGGCCTGGTATGCGCGTATTTTCAGTTTTTCGATGAAGGCTATGGCACTAACTACTAAAATTAGACGTCTGAAAAAAATATATAGCAATCTTGGGGTGTATATTTAGGGACTGATGAATACCGATACACGATACGACGAAAAAAATCGCAAACATACCCCTTCCATGACATTTAAAATTAAAATTATGTCTAAACCGAAGTAGTTATTCATACAAAATATATATCAAAATATAGGGTATTATAATTACGAGAGCTTGTTTTAAAAAAATCTGATTTTTATTGGCGTATTTTAATTTCCCTGCCAAAATTCATCTAAAATCAATAAAAATACAAATATGGAGTCACTGTGCCGTGCTCTTCACTCCGCCGCTGCGGGACATCTTCTGTCTCGCGCTAGAGTTTGACAGCTCGCCGCCCCTTAAGTATTCTCAACTGCAGCTACAACCGTTACAAACTACAGAGAGGCCTTGAATTCATTCGACAAAATTAAATGGCTGGTTAGGCTTGTGACTTACTTTAATTCTGCACAGCGTTTATGTGGGATGGGTGAAAAATATTGACAATAAATACAACTAAGTATCAAAAAAATATTTATTTGATGTGCATCGTTATTGTTATATTATTATTATATCAAAAAGGTTTCGGATATACACTCTCGGAATGTTAGGGACAAAGATAGTTTAGTGTTGCCCCACATAAAATGCCATATATACAACAAGAGTACATATGTAACGGCAATACGAATATATAATCGGATACCTAAGGAAATAAAAAGTTTAAACAACAATAGATTTAATAATGTCCTAAAAACGTGGCTAACTCAAAATGTTTTCTACAGTCTAAATGAGTTTTTTCTTTAATACATACTTACCTAAATAGATACATTGACTGCTTATAAATTGAAAATTGAATTATTGGAATGTACTTATAAAATTGGTGGATATTGGTTAATTTTGAATTTGAACAATGACTTTTAATAATTATTGACATTGAATAATTGTATGCCTGATAAGGTACTTGAACTGTGAAACTGTGATGAAACATTTATACCAACTGTTTATACTACCATGTTCATACAATAAAAATTTCTGATTTCTGATTGTGTTTTGGAGTTTTTAACATTGTAGGGTATTTTTAATTTTTTGCGAAGTTTTATATCACTGGAATTTGACCTTCTAAGGTCATTGTGTAATTTTGTCGCAGTAATGTATAGATTTGACTGCTATGTCTTCAGAGACCCACCAAGCAGACCCACCGGTGGGTCTCTGAAGACGACTCTACATTTGTAGTTCAATTTTTTTTGCAGATTTGATTTACTAAAAAACCTTACCAATTTAATATTTATCATGAGTACAACGTAGGGAGTAGGGCGCCATACTATAGTCTTCAGAGACCTACTAGTGGGTCCAGGGAGACATACAGTCTTCAGAGACCCACCAGTGGGTCCAGGGAGACATACAGTCTTCAGAGACCCACCAGTGACACACTAATGGGTCTAGGGCGACATACTATGTCTTCAGAGACCCATTGGTGACCCACTGGTGGGTCTAGGGAGACATACTAGTCTTCAAAAACCCATCGGTGACCCACTGGTGGATCTAGGGACACATACTAGTCTTCAGAGTACCACCGGTGACACACTGGTGTGTCTAGGGACACATACTAGTCTTCAGAGTACCACCGGTGACCCACTGGTGGGTCTAGGGACACATACTAGTCTTCAGAAACCCACCGGTGACCCACTGGTGGGTCTAGGGAGACGTAGTAGTCTTCAGAGACCACGGATGACCCACTAGTTGGTCTAGGGCGACATACTAGTCTTCAAAAACCCATCGGTGACCCACTGGTGTGTCTAGGTAGACGTAGTAGTCTTCAGAGACCACGGATGACCCACTAGTTGGTCTAGGGCGACATACTAGTCTTCAGAGACCCACAGCTGACCCACTAGTGGGTCTAGGTACACATACTATTCTTCAGAAACCCACCGGTGACCCACTGGTGTGTCTAGGGAGACGTAGTGGTCTTCATAGTCCCACCAGTGACCCACTAATGGGTTTAGGGCGACATACTAGTCTTCAGAGACCCACCGGTGGGTCTCTGAGGACATAGCGGTCTATACATTACCGCGACAAAATTATCGCGCGCCATAAAAACTTCTCTAAGCTCTCTCCATGGATCGTGGCGAAATTTCATCCTTCATGGTACACTATCCGCCAGACCAAGGTCATAGTTGCCAACAATAAATAAATATTCAAATTGTGTGCCCTACCGCTAGAGTCGGCGAACAGGGCCGGTCGTGGCGAAACAAAGCCTGGGCCGAATAAAATATGCCTGCGTTATTCACGGCGGCGCCCAAATGTGACCCTGACCCAGTAAGTCTAGGCGGAGTCTATGCTGTAATGAAGTTTACCCTTTTTACCCGACTGCGCAAGAAGCAGGGTTATGTTTTTCGAGTGTATGTATGTCTAATAGCACGCGCTGCAGCCTAAACGGCTCGATGGATTTTAACATATGAGGTGTCGTTAGATTCGTCTTGCTTTATACTAAATAAAATGTAGTTTATATTTCGGGTAAATATTTTTGCAGTGTATGTTAGGGTGTATGTATGTAATGTATGTTCATTCCTTCCTGCCATCCTGTAGCCTAAACGGCTTGATGGATTTGGTGTATGAGGTATCGTTCAATTCGTCTTGATTGCGGGAGTGTCATAGGGTATAAAAATAACATATATAGATTTCTTACTATTTTCTAAATTCTCAATTAAGCTGTTTTTTTCGAATCGCAACTTGTACAAAACTTTATTTTAAACCAATAATTTTAATAAAAAACGGAGATATTTTTACATTTATTCGTTATCTTGTACAACTTGCGGTTGATGGTGGGGAATGAATGAATGAACTGAATCTGATTCTTGTGATCTATAAATCACAAGTGCATGTATACTGCATGATCCATGACACATTAAATACCTGCGTATAAGGATACGACCAGGTGGCGCTGGCGCCTTGCAACACACTGACCTGTGAGCTGCGCGGGCGCAGAAAGTGAAACCATCACAGTAGAACCAACTAAAACAGTATTACCACCTCGTACGAGAGGCGATATCATAAGTATAATTATATTATATTTATGTACACTGATATTTAATCATATATTTACTCTATTTATATACATAATCATTTCATATCTTATAATAAGTACGTACTATATTTATTTTATATTATTAATAACATTATACCTATTAATAACATTATATATTATGTATATTATAGAATGTAGTCATCATTATTTATTATATAACATTATTTACATTATATTGTAGTATTTAAGTATTATTTTTATTCTTGCCCGTATTTTTTAGCGGGGTTATTTATTCAAAAGTAAAATATCCTAAGTATATGTAGGGGAGAAGATTCGTATCAAATCGCTACACTCCTCTGCCCGTCTTCTGCATGTAAATTAAAGTCCTATGCGTAAAATTCTAACCCTTTGCGATTTAACCAACTAAAATTACTAATAAAAAAAGTATATTTAATACTAGCTGCTGCCCGCGACTTCGTCTGCGCAGGATTATAAATTGTAGCCTATGTGTTATTCTGATGTTTGAGCTATATTATTGTAAAGATTCATTAAAATACATTCATTAGTTTTTGTCATTTTTAGTTTTTTCCATCAATACAAACTTTCGCTTTTATAATATTATAATTAAAACTACAGTGAGCCATTACTAAAAATTATTATATATAAACGGATATCACTCACCTATATTGTTAAAGTCAGCAATTAGACCGACAGTTTTGACCGATTTCGACGGTCTTTTTCAAGGTGAGCGCGCCGCGCCCGCGTCGCCGTTGACGTTTCTTCGCGCACTGCGGATCAGCGCGTTGACAGAGAGGAAATTTAAAAATTTCATGATAGGAATTATTGAATAGATGACTATTTAAACGATGAACATGCATGGTGTGTGTCGCCGGTTCCGCATGAAGTAAAAACTTACTAACAATAGTAATAGTTACGTACTGTATAGTTATTAAGCAATAATTGTATTATCATTGTTTTAAAAGATGTGCTGCTGAGAGATTTTGCCACTTTTTCTCCTCAGCGTTGGCACCTTTTCCTTGCAAAGTGGTGTAAATGTAAATTCAAAAAATATATTGACGTGCTAAAATGTAGGTACTCAACGTGCTTACTTGCAATAAAGAAATTTGACTTTGACTTCATGATTCGAGTGGAGTTACTGTGAGACCGAGTGGCCTACCGACACCAATAGCTGGCGTGCCCGTGGCAACGAGAACGAGAGTGAACCACTTAAAGGCGCGTATTCATAAACGGGATTTAAAGTTACGTTACCGTTTAGTCCCTTTCTATATTAACCTTTTTAGGGTTCCGCACCTCAAGAGGAAAAAAGAAACCCTTATAGGATCACTTTGTCGTCCGTCTGTCTGTCAAGACCTATATCTCAGAAACGCGTGGACTAAACAAGTTGAATTTAATACCCATTACTCAGGTTTGCAACCTCATACAGCCGTTAAAAAATCAAACTTCTACGTCAACCCAATCAATAGATATGGCCACTTATGTCGACTTGAACGCATATTTGTATGAAAACGCGAGAAACTCAAAACAAGGGTATTTCCCGTTGACCTAGAATTATGAAATTTGGAAAGAAGCTAGGTCATTATCACAAGTAAAGAAAATATCCGAAAACTGTCTCACGTTTTTTTTTGTAATTAGTAACTTATACCTGTTTGCAGTTGACGCCTGGTATGTCGATGTATGACGTCATCAGTTTCGAAAACGCAAAGATAAGTTTGTCCCTAAATCTAGTTTATCTTTTCGTTAGAGCAAATGTTATGGTGAAGTTGCACGGAACCCTCGCGAGTCCAGCAGCTGACTCGAACTTAGCCGGTTTTTTTAACTGATTAAAATGACGTAAGCACATTAGCACACATCATCATCAGTCTATTTACATTGCCCCACTGCTTGGGCACAGACCTTCCCTTACATCGAGGGAGCTGGGGCCATGATCCACCACGATCACTGCGGATAGGCGAATTTTACATGCCTTAGATTTTTTTTTTCTACGGCATGCAGGTTTCATCACGTTTTCCTTCACCGTTTTGAGAGCACTCGGTTAATGTACGTAAGTTTTTCCGTCGAAAAAACCGAGGATAACTCATTGGTACAGTCGAAGCCAGAGATAAGTATACAGGGGGCCTCGATAAGGTTGAGATTTTCTAAAAAACAACGCTACCGAATTTAATAATTCTTTTACAGTTACATAGTTTTAACTTTTATCTATCACACAGTGAAATAATTTTTGCAATAGGTCAAGTAATTTTTGACAAAATCTCAACCTTAAAAACTCTCCTGTACACCTTTCTCTGTGTTCCACCGTACATGGCTGCCCTAGATGGGAATCGAACCTGGGACCTCCGTATCGCAAGTGCATTGACCCAACCACTGAGCCACCGAGCTCTTATTAGCACACATAGTGAATGACAATAGGCCGATGTTGTATTGGTAGTGAAACCAGTGGCATCAATAAACTGGTGGTACTTGGAATGCGGCCCGTGCCGAGATCGAGAGTACACGAGATCGGAGTGACAATGTGCGCGGGCGCAACGTGTGAGCTATACAGGGTGGCCTGGAATTCATTCAACAAAATTAAATGGATGGTTAGGCTTGTGACATAGGGTAATTCTAGGATAGATGACCAAAAATTGCTTAAAAACATGGACATCTTTCCAAGAAAAATTATGGCCATCGCTCCTAAAACCTTTAGGAGAGTTGGCCCACCTGTTTTTATTCCAAATAAATCAACAATAGTAATTTATTTTGAGGTTATGTTATAGGCTAGTATATGTTTTTAGTGATACAACTCCAAATACGGTTGAATATACAGGGCTACATATGACAACCGTTTAATGACTAACTACGTGCAAAAAAATCGAACTTGCTGTAAAGATAAATCGCAAATTACTGTCTTTTTCATGGATTTTTCTCTTGAAATTCGACACAGAAACACCGGTACAATGGCTGCGTTCACACTGACATGACGACGTACGCCCTCTCGTGGTGAATGTTGGAAATATTTCGATGGGCAATCTGTCTTCTATATCTATCCTAGAATTACCCTACATTAATTCTGCACAGCGTCTAAGTAAATTAAACAATTTGAGGAATATTTACAATAAGTTCAACTATCAAAGAAATGTATTGGAGTTTTAATTTTTGGCAACGACTGCAATTTCACCTGATGGTCATTTCTAAGAACATTGGGTGACTTGTGACGTACTCAGTAAATTTTTTTGGCAGTTTTGATTTCCTACTACCATTGATCTCCTATGAACAACTATAGATACACAAAGGTCTTACTAAAACAATTTAAAAAACGTCCAAATAAGGATCCATTGTAAACGTCTAAATAATGTCCAATAAAGCAAATGATTTCATCATCCGTTTGGTCCTTCTTTGCGCTCGGACATTTTAGATGGCAGACTGTGTATCTAGTTGTTTATAGGAGATCAAAGTCTTACACAACTAACAAGATATTACACAACTATTACTATTGTTAGTAATCTAGACTTTATCCCTCATGCGGAACCGGCGACACACACCATGCATGTTCATCGTTTAAATACCTAATACCAATTTAATATTTAACATGAGTTCAACCCCCTGTTTGTCGAATTATTTCAAGGACACCATGTAGAGCTGTGAAAGACGAAAATTTGTGTAGGTACGGTGGAACACAGAGAAAGGTGTACAGGAGAGTTTTTAAGGTTGAGATTTTCTCAAAAACTACTTGAGCTATTTGCAAAAATTCTTTCACTCTTTGATAGATAAAACTATGTAACGGTAAAAGAATTATTAAATTCGGTTTAGTAGTTTTTGAGAAAATCTCAACCTTATTGAGGTATACTTATACCAGTAATTAAAAGTAGCAGTACTCGTTGATGTAGTATCAATTAAAGGCTTCTGTCATCTGAACTAGTGAGGGCACGCTGTGACGTCATAATACGTGACTCTCTGGACCCAGCAGCATCCTACGGTAACACCACATTGCAAAGGCCTCTAGTTTCTTGCGAAGATCTTCCTTTATGGTCCAAGCTTCGCTAATGAGTGGTGGGTTTTTAAAATCGCCCCAATAACAAGCCTTATAGAGACGGGTGTTTATATATTCGTTAATGAACGAACTTACTATTACTACACAACTCATGGTAGTAGTGATTACGTTCGCTGTTTCGTTGTACAGCTAAAAGTAGATCAACACTTTGGACCATTCTTATTATCTGTGTCGTAAGAGTTGAAATCGTACTGCAAGTGTTACCATTGATCTGTTGTCAGTACCGACTGCGTACCGACCCGTACGGTGACGTAGGCTGCGGGTCGATTACGCGGCAGACATACTAACTCAATGTTCTCGTAGCGGCTAGCAAACCGTGTACCTACTAGCGTTTTCTGCGATCCTGGTACACAGTTTCCTTCTAAAGTCGAAAGTCTATTGCTATAATGTTTTTTTTATGTATAGGTGTGTTACTTAAAAGATCGCAGTATGGTCGAAGACAAAGAATAAATAAAAATTAAAGAATATATAGCTAAACTAAACTACAGGGTGTAACGTAAAGGGTATTTGAAGCCGAAGGGAGGGTGTTCAGTATCGGTAACTGAACAACTTTTATTCTACGACTTTTCGAATAAAAAATAAATTAATGTCTCGTACAAATCGATCAGCTGCCCGGTACGAAATGTATGAAAAGTCAAAAACAAAAATCGTAGATCAAAAGTTGTTCAGTTACCGATACTGAACACCCTCCCTTCGGCTTCATATACCCTTTACGTTACACCCCATATATAATTATATATAAAAGCTATATATTCAAAATAGGTCGGTTGAACTATCTGTAATGCAAGATAACATATAGGTAAGTTCAACCGATCCCCGTTGTCTTTTGTTTTCGTTATCAAAAGTCAATCTCATACATTTTTCTATTTCTATTTCCCACACTATTTACTACACTACTTCTTTGACTTTCCCATACTTTTATCTTAAGTCCAGTAGTGGACTGATACGGGCTAATTTGACTCGACTGCGCAAGAATTCTTTCTTTTCTACTATACTTAAATCTCATATATTTTTCTATTTCTATTTCCCATACTATTTACTACACTTCTTTGACTTTCCCATACTTTTATTATAATGTCCAGTAGTGGACTGATACAACTTGGCTAGGCCCTAACATACTTTTTTTTTCATAATCATCTAGATATCATGATACCTCCTTGCCACGGGGAGGCGAGGAAGGTTATGTGGGACTCTTACCGACTAAAAAACCCTCGGTGTTCCGTCTCGTCGCCCTATGACGGAGGCCCTAACATACTGCCCTAACTACACATACACACCCCAAAACACCCCAGATACACCTCAGTCACACACACACCCCCACACACTTTTGCTACCTCTTAAAAACACTCTTAAGAATATTTTTCATTAAGTACTTACTTATTTAATTATTTTTACTTAGGCTTTTTAATTAGGCGTTAGTAATCCGTCGTACAGTTTTTAAACTAGTAGGTACGGATGCTATCGTTCCCACATTCTTAAAACAAATGTTAGTATAATAATTGCTAAAAATGTAGAAGTACCTATTTTCAAGAAGCACTGATCATTATTTTGTCTCAATAAAAATCTTTTTATCTTTTACTGCAAGATTACTACAAATCCGATCATTAAAAAAACTCTAACCCCCATATTACGTGAGCGGAAAATCACATTTGAACTGTACGCCGGTCACGCTGAGACCTCAAGCGATCCTCGCAGGAGCCGCGCGAGAGAGGGGTTGCTGGATAAATATGATGCGCATGCGCATCCGAGCCAGTCGCCTCCGCAGCTGCGCACAATACGCTGACATGAGGACGCTGACAGCAACGGTGGGTGCTGTGCTGTGATAGTGATAGTGATTTAGTTATTTAATAAGTCCAGAAAAGTGATTAAAAATTATAGTGTACCTTAGGCTTTTGTCCAGCAGTGGGTCATCATAAATAAGTGTATCTTATCGGTGTATTTTGGGACTGTTTATTAAATAAAAATAATATTTAGTGAAACTATAAATATTTAAAAACTAATACCTATAATAAAACTTGATTAAAATGAATTACTTAGTGAAATTATAAAATGAATTTTTAAAAAAAGTGTAAATTGTTATAACTCAAAAACAAAATTTTAAATAAATGTAACGTAAATCGTAAGCTGGAATAGGTGTTCAATATCGGTTCCTGAATAACTTTTTTTCTACAACTTTTATATAAAAATGACTTTTATTTATGAACTAAAGGTCGCAACTACATTATATCAAATGTTGTTAATCCTTTAATAATTAACTTTGCAACTTTAAAAAAAAATACTCAAAAAGAAATGAAATGAAAGTTTCATCAGTACATCTTCCGAAAAATAAATATATCAAAGCAAAAATAAACAAACGTGATAATTGTGAACAAATGTTGAACAAACAATTAATGGACTTTAGTAAACTTAACTCATTTATCACTCGTGAGTTTTGTAAGACCATTCGCATTCTAAACGTAGATTTCTAAAAGCTGTCAGCTTTAGAATCTAACCAGCTTTGTTTACTTCTAAGATACCTATAAAGACATTTACACATGTCGTATTCTAGCGACAAGTTTTAAAGTTTCAAGATAAAACTTAGGCTTTAACATTATTATCGGTATATTTAAATTAATTTACTATAAAACATCAAATAATTTATATAAACAAGTAATTGCATTTTAATTCGGAATTGTGTTAAAATGTCAATAAACTGTGGTAATCTTACGATGTTCATCCATATTTAAAATAAATAAAATTAAAAAGCGTATCAAAAAGCATTTAGGTTAAAATTAATGTAACAAGAAAGCATAAAGTGTAAATTAAGTCATTTTAAACAAGAATAAAGTTCACTGTAAATTGTCTCAATTAACATAAAAGACGCATTAATTTGAATATAAAATCCAATTTGTATATCTGTTCAAAGTTAATTTTTAAAACTTTTAAACAATGAGTGAATCCCTTAAATAAATTAAAGTGTTAGCAGTGTCAATTTTAGAATATGCATTATAAAACAAATGTGAAAAATCTAGCAATAAAATTTAAATACTGATTTAAAAAAAATAGATATCTAAGGTTATTTGAATCAGATCTGTACCCCTTTCACTAATATTGGGCATCCCTAATAATCGCCTTTTCCTTGCAAAGTGGTGTAAATGTAAATTCAAAAAATGTTGACGTGCAATAATTTACATAACGTGTTTGCAATAGTTTTGATTTGAATTGATTAATACCCTTACATGGTTTTCTTATATGGACATTGTTGTATTTGTTGCAGCTATGGGTGGTGCTCGCCTTTGCGGCATCACTCGCGGTACCCATCAAGGATGAGGCCAGTACCCAGGAGCTTTCCAGAGAGAAACGCTCCCCGGGGGGCTGGCACTCACCGCCAGAAGGAGTATGGAAGAAGAAACTGGTATGGAAAGAGGAGTGGAAGCAAATATGGAAGACCGAAAAGAAACTAGCCTGGAAGACTGAGTGGAAAACCGAAAAGGTGCCTGCCTGGAAAACGGAACAAGTGCAGCAGTGGAAAGAGGAACAGGTCCCGGCCTGGAAAGTAGTCCAGAAGCCTATCTGGAAAGAGGTTTGTAGTTTGCCCTCATTATGCAACAAGCACTCGTTAACCGTTAGCTTTTGATTTCCCATCAGTTTCGTTCCTTCGTTTTCATGTTTTCTTCATTATTTTTCATTTTTTTATTACACTCATACAATTGGTTGATTTTTAATTTAATGCCATCTACATTCACAACATATGGTGGTAAATAAGCTACCAGGCCTACTTTAGCGTCACTTGTCTAAAAAGCTCTGTTTTAGCCACAGCTATGTTCCTCAAAAATAATTTCTAAATAATTTTATTCTGCTAATTACTCTTCGTCTATACTTCGTCAAGTCCCGTTTCTGTTCGTCTATTTCTGAATGGAGATGAGCTATTGCTGACCATCGACTTCATGTCCTGGGCTTCGATCGTCGTGGTCACCACTCCACCTTCTTCTATCCTCTGGTCCGTCTTTCTATCATCGTCTCTATCAGTCTCCGGCTTTACATCGTGAATGTTTTATATATGTATATCTTAAACTCATTTTATACTCTTCTGCTGAACTAATACAAATTATAATTATTTATGTACTTTATTTCTGTTTCTAAGTACACATTACGTTACAGGTCCAGGTTCCCATCTGGAAGGAGGTCCAAGTCCCCGACTGGAAAAAGGTCAATAAACCAGTTTGGAAGGAAATCCAAGTGCCAATAACCAAAACTATTCAAGTACCAGAATGGAAACAGAACTTCGTGCCTGCATGGGTGAAAGAGGGAGTCCCCGGAGAGAAGTACCTCGGAAAGGATGACCACGGCTGGGAATACACGAGCCACGATCTATGGAGGAAAAAAATGATATGGAAACCTGTATGGAAGAAAGTGTGGAAGAACGTTGAAAAGCAAGAGTGGGTCAAAGAGAAGAAACTAGAGTGGAAAGAAGAGTGGAAACAAATCTGGAGGACCGAGAAGAAACAAGCTTGGGTTACAGAGAAGAAGAAGGAATGGGTAGAAGAGAAAGTGCAGATATGGAAGACCATTAAGAAGGAAGTGTGGGTTCCTGTACAGAAGAAGATCTGGGTAGAAAAATCTAAGGAGATCCAAGTACCGGTATGGAAAACGATCGAAGTACCAGCGTACAAGAAGGTGTGGAAACCAGTATGGCAAAAGGTGTGGGTACCGATACACCACGAACACCACGGATGGGATTAAAATTAGGTACGAACCATGACATATCTTTGTATATATAGGGATGTAATAACATAGTCATTTGTTAACTAATTGTTACCAATCGATACCAAGTTTTTTTATATACGTTTGTAAATATATTACGGATAATACTCAAGATGCCAGTAAAGCCAGTTCGGTAAGTATTTATTTGGGCGTACGCGAAGGCGAATGCTTTTTATTTGGCACATAGCGAATGTAGAAAAACTTTAATTTGCGAAATGTATTTGACTTTGCGTGCGCCTTAGGAAGTGAACTGTTTAATTTCATTTGAGAGATTTATAATATTTAATTTTTATACTTGTATCAAGTTTTTAAATCGCACACACAAGATGTTCACTTCCTAATCTATTCGACACACACAATATGGCAATTTTACGGTATCTCTAGGTCATTGTAAGATTACCACTTATGAGACGATTGGCACAATAGCCTAGAGAATACTGGACTACAATTGCTATAACCATTCAAAGAGAAAGTATAAAAATCGACGGAAAGCTCGCGTTAATATTCACGATTTGCTTTGATTTTTACAAAGTTGTGTGAATTTGACATGTTCAAACGATTCTTTCTTGTTTTCGAGCGAGGTTGAGGCGTAATTATTTTTTATGCACGTGTCAAATCGATAAGTGTGCGCCGGTCTTACTGACAGGTGTGAACCTTACTTTATTGGCACGAATAATCTCTCTACTAATAAAAATTTAATTATTCATAATGGTTCTATAAATATATTCCAGAACAAATTGAAATTGCCGTCATTAAAAAAAATTATATTTTATAAATATGTATTACCTAATGTTTTTATCAGTAGAGAGATAGGGATGTAGAACTAATAATTTGTCTGTCAAAACATTAATTTACAGAATTTCTATTTTTGATAGACCGACAAATGTTTTGACAGAAATTATTGGTTAAAAGGAGGCTCAAGTTATATGGAAACGAACAGAGACGAAATGTCACAAGTTCTGTTCCCGGACGTTGTAAAAGTACAATTGTTTTTTATGTTTTATAAAAGTTTTTTAAGTTCTAGCAATATACGAGTTAAGAAGACTTTGTGTGTTTTATTTTTGGAGTTGTATTAATAGTCTGAGCTCAAACCCTCAAGAGCGAATTCAGCTGATACACTCTCAATACGTGATCACCATCTCAAGTATGTCATTTATTAAAAAAACCAATCTTGAGGGCGTATCACGTGATATCTTTCTCAAGTCGCGGTTCGCCTGCAATCAGCAAATACGTTCTCAAGTGTGAGTTTGACAGTCGTTAATTCAATTCAATGTATTTATTGCATTCCATAAGTTATAATACAGATGTTCACATACTTAACATTAAAATGTTACAATGTTCTTTATGGACCTTGTTTAGGCACAGCAATACAAGAGAGAGACGACATTTTTTGCTCATCATCATCATCAGTCTATTTATATTGCCCCACTGCTCGGGCACAGACCTTCCCTAACATCGAGGGAGCTCGGGCCATAATCCACCACGCGGGCCCAGTGCGGGTTGGCGGATTTCACATGCCTTAGATTTTTTTTTTCTACGACATGCAGGTTTCATCACGTTTTCCTTCACCGTTTTTGAGAGCACTCGGTAAATGTACGTAAGTTTTTCCATCGAAAAAACCGAGGATAACTCATTGGTACATGGCTGCCCTAGCTGGGAATCGAACCTGGGACCTCCATATTGCAAGTCCATTGACCCAACCACTGAGCCACCGAGCTCTTTTTTGCTCAAATATAATGCAATTTGTAGTAACTCACGTGATACCCGATTTCTAAGTTACGTTTATTAATAGGAACGCCATCTTGAGGTCGTTCTCATGATTGACTTTTGAGCTGAGAGAGAGTGATTTATTAACAAGGGCCTAGGTTCAATTGATGCCCGTTAGTGCATGTGGCAGTAATATTGGCGCGGGAATAGATGTCGCTGATATTACGAAGCTGCAGGATCAATACCCAGCTTTTCACGCTAAGGAACTATTTAGACGGACCACACGATAACGACAAAAGTGTCGTCGGGAAAAGTCAAGGTTTGAAGACCGCTCGAGAGCTTACCCATCAATTTTATATATTTATTCGGAATAATTACATGTAGTACTAAAACAAAAAAAATACTAATAAAAAACATAGGTATACTGGAATAGAGACCTGGTACTCTTGCCGTACCATTGGCGTAAGATCTTGAGCCATGATATTCTCCTTCTACTTGGCCTTCTTCTGCCCTGGATCTTTCCCTGAAGAATCAGTTGTAAAAGCTCGTACTTTTTATTCCTCATTATGTGACCTAGATACTGGAGAGTATCAGTCAGATTCATTCCCGTAAGCGCAACTCTCTTTACGTCGCTTTCCCGTCACCGCAACTCTCTTTACGTCAACTCTCACTACGTGGAGTCTATCTATAGCAACTTCTCGCTACGTGTGATACAGTTAGCAAAAGAAGGGAATCTTTCGCGAAACGTGAATTATGAATTGAATTATTGTAATTAGAGTATGGTAATAATTTATTCAGTATGGAGAAATAGGCTTAGTTACCAAATGAAAAGAAAAACACTATTCTATCGTGACAGCGTTGAGTGATTTGTCCGTAGACAGCCTCACAGGGACTCTCTGTTCCGCCACTTTTATGTCCCAGGCAAAGGTCATCATCATCAGACCGTATCAGTCCACTGCTGGACGTAGGCCTCTCCCAAAGCGCGCCACTCAACCCTACTCTCGGCCCTCTGCATCCAGTCCCTGCAAGCCATCTTGCGAAGGTCAGCCCTCCATCTGATCAGGGGCGTCCCACACCAAGTTGGCCTCCATTCGAGAACTTATCTACCCCATCGGTTATCGGTTCTACGAAAGATGTGACCAGCCATTTCAGTTTACTGATTCTATGAGCAATGTCAACCACTTTTGTATTCTAGCGGATATACTCGTTTCTTATTCTATCTAACAGAGAAATGCCAAGCATAGCTCTTTCCATAGCTGAGCTTGAGCTGAGGCAAAGGTCGTCTGAGTAGAACCTTACGGGGCGGTCCGGGCACGCGTATGTAGGGCGTAGTTTTCACAGGATGAACAGATGGCGTTGCACGAAACTGATGTCGAAAAAAAATATAAAAAGCCTTTAAAACAACCTTCATTATACCTATAACATTCATCGTGGCCTAAAATTAATTATGAAAGTACAAAAAGACCATATTACCTCGTCTAAGCGTCGTAATAATGAAAAGTTCTAAAACGCGCTATTGAAATTTTCCTGAAATCACTATAAATACAAGTTCCAAAGTAATTCAACCTACGGGAGAACGTATATACTCGATGATATGTCGGCTTCGTACCCGTCCAATGGTCTATTCATATCGGGTTACCACGCCGTTTAAATTTGTGGCTTTTCTCTGATATAGCGGTATTCCGGGAGGTTGGTCCCTCCCGGTAAGGACGCAATGGTTCGTGTGAGCTATTCGGGGGGTTGGTCCCTCCCGGTAACTTGCACGAGTATTGGTTTATCTCTATATAGAGACGTTTGGGAGTACTTGTCAATATATCAAGTAGTAGAGGCGTTCTCCTCTTTTGGTATTTTTGGTGACTTTCATGATTTATTGTAAACAAGTACCTACATACTTACTGGCTGTTAGGAGTAAATTTTTACATCATTTTGTTGTATTATTGTATGGTATGCCATTTGTTAAGTTAACCTAATCAAATCCAAACCGAAGCTCAAATCAAGTGTCTTATTTTGTAAACAAAAACTACCCTACTCTTTTATTTTTATGGTTTTATTGGGCAGTCAACAGCTTATCAATCAAGTTTACATAACATGAGAATTATACATAAAGTAAGGCAAATAATTGACTACTACATAAATACAGATGTTATAAACTTTGTAGTATACTTACTTATTACCTAAATAGTAATCTCTAAATCTCTAAATACCTATTTATTGTTTTGTCTCAGGAATATTTTAACGTTTCATGTTATGGGTGTTTTATTTACCTGAAATAAAGAATTATTATGTATCTCTCCAGGTATCACGGGTTTCAGAAAACCCGGTCCTTTGAAAGGCTTGCACGGAGACATAGGTCCAACGCGTAGAGGCCCCTTAGAGAACTTTAATTTGAAGGGATATGTGATGCACCTAGCGGGACCCGTCTCTGAGCGCATCTGACTGCACTCAATGACAGACCCCGTCAGGTGCAACTATTGCAGTGATTGGAAATTATTATAATTATTATTAACATTTTAAATCTTACGACGCAGATAATAAGAACGGTCCATAGTGTTACACTTGATCTGCTATTAGCTGTACAAATCTCTGCCACATAGGTACAGTCGACAGCAGATCAATGGTAACACTTTTATTATTATTAGAGTTTATTATTATTATTTTATTTAATTAGTTTTTATGTCTATTTATTATAAGTTTCTGTTATTGTACATATTTTAAATAAATGTATTCCGAATGTTAAAAAAAAAGACAGGGGTCTCGATAATATTGAGATTATCGAAAAAAATATTCAATCGATTTTTACATCACCAATTTGGTTGTCAAGTAAAAATTATCAAGGCTCTCATTAGAACTGCGAAATAAATTCTAAGCCTTTTTATCACTGAGGTATCAATGATGGTAACACTTTTTACTTTTGACAGTTCTTATTATTAGCATCGTAAGACTTGAAATCGTACTGCAAGTGTTACCATTGATCTGCTGTCGACTGTACATATATAAGTAGCCCTTTTCCCGCGCTTTCTCATTGTTTGACGAAAACGCTGTCGCTATTAGCCATCATTAACAGTAGCACATCTCAACCAACCTTTCAACAATCAACCGTATTACATTACCATAAGGTCGCTATAAGTTTGCACTTCCTGATGCTCCAACACAAACTTTAGTATTAAGTGTTATGTTATTGGAATAAAGTCGTAATTACGTTAACATTATAGTATGAGGTCGACCATACTCCGCCATTGTTTCACAGACCCTAATGAACAGTCTATTTTAAGGTTTTGTGAAAAGTGTATTACGCAAACATATATTAAGTAGGTACTTACTTACCTATACTAAAAACGGCTCTACAGCCGTTTTTAGTATAGGTAAGTAAGTACCTACTTAATATACCTAAAAGATTTATTTCCTAAGAGTTTGAACTCTGACCTTACAAATAGTGTTTTGTTTTTAAAGCCCACATAAATCTCCTTTGTTTATTTATTTATTTTATTAATGGACTCGGCTGTTCGTCATTTGACAATGTCATGTTACAGAAAATTCAATATATTCAATAGTCTTCTATCTTCCTCCAGGGGAGTCGCAGTAGCGTCTTCACCCTGGTTAGCCGCGTCTTCATGTCTTCATCCAGAGGAGACGCCGTAGCGTCATCGCTCTGGACGAAGCAGCTCGACAGTCACGTTCACTCCCGAGCTTGTAGCGGGAACTTCAGATCTTGCATAAATAATCCAATAACTTCACCGTACTGTCATTCGCGAACATTTTCTGATTAATTTAACGTGACATTAAACACAAAATAGTCCCTGTAGACATTAAAAGGAAAATTATCAAATAATTTCGCAACCGTCGTTTCCCGCCATTTTCAAGAGAACCCTCCTTTGTTTATGTAAGTCGGGTAACGCGGGCTTTGGGCTGATATCATTGCAGTGTTTTGCTTTTTTAAAGGAAAAACGGAAACCTTATGGGATCTAATTAAGGCTTCATATGCGCGTATTTTCATTTTTTCTACGAAGGCTACGGCACTAACTACTAAAATTTAAACGTCTGAAAAAAATATATAGCAATCTTGGGGTGTCTATTTATAGAGACTGATGAATACCGATACACGATTAGACAAACGTCGCTCGATAGAAATAAATCGCAAACATACCCCTTCTATGTCTTTTAAAATGAAAATTATATCTGAACCGAAATAGTTATTCATACAAAATGTGTATCAAAATGTAGGGTAGGTACTATAAATACGAGAGCTTGTTTTAAAATTTGAGCAAGATCTGTGATTTCAAGATTTTATCAAGAGTTCCCGCTACAAGCTCGGGAGTGAACGTGACTGTCGAGCTGCTTCGTCAAGAGTGATGACGCTACAGCGACTCTTTTGGAGGAAGACAGAAGACTATGATATATTGAATATTCTGTAACATGACATTGGCAAATGACGAACTGTCGAGTCCATTAATAAAATAAATAAATAAGTCGGCCGTGTGCCACGGCTCTTACCCTGAATAGGTACGGTAGAGTTTTTAAGGTTGAGATTTTCTCAAAAACTACTTGACCTATTGCAATAATTCTTTCACTGTTAGATAGATAAAAGTTAAAACTATGTACTGTAAAAGTATTATTAAAATCGGTCCAGTAGTTTTTGAGAAAATCTCAACCTTATTGCGGCTCCCTGTATAACTTATCTCTACCTTCGTGTGTACAGTCGACAGCAGATCAATGGTAACACTTGCAGTACGATTTCAAGTCGACGCAAATAATAAGAACTGTCAAAAATAAAAAGTGTTACCATTGATCTGCTGTCGACTGTACCTAATGCTGTTGTTCCCAGGAAGTTATTCAACGTGGTCACGACCAGGCAAACAGATCTAGATGCGACCTAGCTCTGGCTTGTCGTATGAACTTTCACTTTGTGCAAGTACATTTATTTATTTTATTAATGGACTCGACAGTTCGTCATTTGCCAATGTCATGTTACAGAAAATTCAATGTATAATAGTTTTCTATCTTCCTCCAGGGGAGTCGCCGTAGCGTCATCACCCTGGGTAGCCGCGTCTTCTTGTCTTCATCCACAGGAGACGCCGCAGCGCCAATCACTGTGGACGAAGCAGCTCGACAGTCACGTTCACTCCCGAGCTCGTAGTGGGAATCTTGACCATGGCGCCAAACTTCAGATCCTGCTTGAATTCTTCAACAACTTCACCATACTGTCATTCGCGAACATTTTCTGATTAATTTAACGTGACATTAAACACAAAACACCCACTGTAGACATTAATCTGAAAATATTATTAAATAATTTCGCAACCGTCGTTTCCCGCCATTTTCAAAAAACTGTGCAAGTACAGTATCATAAAAGTCTCAGTCCCTATACAGTCAACTCAGAAAAAATTGAATGCTTTTTTGTATCTATATTTATTTATTTATTTTATTTTATTAATGGACTCGACAGTTGTCATTTGCCAATGTAATGTCAGGGGGTGTAAGGGGTGGGGACCGACTATATTGGCCACCCAAATGCCAACCTCACCGGCACGTGGTGCACCCTGCCGACCAACGGACGGGGCTCTGGCGACCGACAGTTGGCGGTATAACCAGCTCGCACCGTGCCGGCGCCAAGTGCAGCAGGTCGGTGACGGGCAGCAGCGTCACCGGCGCGAGGTGGCCGGCTCTGCGATCGCCAACCCGCTTGCCCAGCGTGGCGATTACGGGCATCACCTCCCAAACATGATGTACACCACAAGGCCCCGGCCCCCAGTTCCCGGCCGCCCCGCTATTCCTAGCCAAGGCAGCGGCTACGGTAACGGCGGGGCAGGGGGTGCTAAGAATCCCCGGGTTACGGGAGGCTGCCAAACAAAATTGACCCTGGCTACGTACAACGGACGAACTCTGCGGCTGGACGATCATGTCACGGAACTCGAAGTAGAGTTGGAGAGGATACGCTGGCACGTCCTAGGGTTATGTGAAGTCCGAAGAGAGGGGGAGGACACACTGACCCTGGAATCGGGCCATCTACTCTACTTTCGAGAGGGCGATCAACTCTCCCAAGGCGGGGTAGGTTTTCTGGTGAATAAGGCCCTCGTAGACAACGTAATGGAGATCTCCAGTGTGTCGCCACGGGTAGCGTACCTCATTTTGAAACTTACCGAGAGATACTCTCTTAAGGTAGTACAGGTCTACGCACCAACGTCGGCACACTCGGATGAAGAAGTGGAGGCTGTCTATGAAGACATAGCCAAAGCCCTCAATCACACCACTAAGACACACTTCAACGTTGTCATGGGGGACTTCAACGCTAAAGTGGGAGTACAGAGCAACATCGAATCGAAAATCGGACCATATGGTCTTGGTTGCAGGAATCATAGGGGGCAAATGCTAGTTAACTTCCTGGAGAGAGAGGGGCTATTCTTAATGAATTCGTTCTTTAAGAAGCAGCCTCAGAGGAAGTGGACTTGGCAAAGCCCCGACTCTATGACGAAAAATGAGATAGACTTCATCATAACGGACAAAAGGCATATATTCAGGGATGTCTCTGTACTTAACCGGTTTAACACTGGTAGTGACCACCGACTCGTGCGAGGCACCCTGAATATCGATTTTAAGCTAGAAAGACTCCGTATGATGAGGTCTACGCTCCGACCTAACCTGCAACAGATCATAACCGGCTCCGATAAATTTCAGCTGGAGCTGAAGAATAGATTCGATGTCTTGGAAACCACAATTGACGTTGACCAGGCGTTTGACACAGTGGTGAAGACCATCAGGGACGTAGGCGTAAGGTTTTGCAGGTCGCAACGTACTGGCACGAAGTCTAAGCTCTCAGTGGAGACTCTGGATCTTATGAAGGAAAGACGTGAAAAGGCTACGCAAATCTCTCAGACAGAACAGCGGACCCTCAACAAGCATGTAAGGAAGCTTATACGTCGTGACCTTCGTCGCTCCAATACACGCCGCATACAAGAGGCAATTGAGCAAAATCGAGGGTCAAAAGTATTCATGCAGCAGTTGGGGAGAAGCCATCTGACCAAACTGAAGTCGGCGAATGGCAGAACCGTCACTTCCAAACCAGAGATACTCGCTGAGATCGAAGACTTCTACGGCCGATTGTACGCACCTCACGCACCGCAACCTGAGCCTAGTACCGATGATCCCCGAGCCACGCTAACACGCCATTTTACCGAAGACCTGCCTGATGTGAGTCTTGACGAAATCGGACTGGCTCTCAAACAGCTTAAGAATGGAAAAGCCCCCGGTGAAGACGGGGTTACATCTGAGCTCCTGAAAGCAGGTGGTACTCCTGTCCTGATGGAGCTACAGAAGCTTTTTAACTCCGTCTTACAGAGTGGGAGAACTCCGAAGGCATGGCACAGGAGCATCGTTGTCCTGTTTTTCAAGAAAGGGGACAAAACCCTATTGAAAAACTATAGACCTATCTCTCTCCTGAGTCATGTATACAAGCTGTTTTCGAGAGTCATTACGAATCGTCTTGGACGGAGATTTGACGACTTCCAGCCCCCGGAGCAGGCCGGGTTTCGCGGAGGATATGGCACCATAGACCACATCCACACAGTGAGGCAGATTATACAAAAGACAGAGGAATACAATCGGCCCCTGTGTCTTGCATTTGTGGACTATGAGAAAGCATTTGACTCTATCGAAACCTGGGCTGTTCTGCAGTCCTTGCAGCGATGCCAAGTAGACTGGCGATACATCGAGGTGCTGAGATGCCTGTATGACGCCGCCACAATGACCGTCCAAATCCAGAACCAGCAAACAAGATCTATCCAGTTGCGTAGAGGTGTGAGACAAGGAGATGTTATATCACCGAAACTCTTCACAAACGCGCTGGAAGATGTCTTCAAAACACTGGACTGGAATGGACGTGGCATCAGTGTAAATGGCGAGTACATTTCACACCTTCGGTTCGCCGATGATATAGTGGTCATGGCTGAGTCGCTGCAGGATCTGCAGACAATGCTGGATAGCCTTAATGCTGCTTCTCGCCGTGTCGGACTCGGAATGAATTTGGATAAGACCAAGATCATGTTCAATGATCTGGTCGTCCCGGAACCAATAGTAGTCGATGCCACGGTCCTCGAAGTTGTTCAGAAATATGTCTACTTAGGACAAACTCTGCAGCTGGGTAGGAACAACTTCGAGAAAGAGAGTGACAGGAGAATTCAGCTGGGCTGGGCAGCGTTTGGGAAGCTACGTCATATCTTCTCGTCTTCAATACCACAATGCCTAAAAACTAAGGTCTTCAACCAGTGCGTCCTACCAGTGATGACCTACGGAGCCGAAACGTGGACATTGACGGTGAGACTGGCCCACAGGTTCAAGGTCGCTCAGCGAGCTATGGAAAGAGCTATGCTTGGAGTTTCTCTGTTAGATAGAATAAGAAACGAGTATATCCGCCAGAAGACAAAAGTGGTTGACATTGCTCATAGAATCAGTAAACTGAAGTGGCAGTGGGCTGGTCACATCTGTCGTAGAACCGATAACCGATGGGGTAGACGAGTTCTCGAATGGAGGCCACGAACGGGTAAACGTAGTGTGGGACGCCCCCCGACCAGATGGAGGGATGACCTTCGCAAAATGGCTGGCAGGGACTGGATGCAGAGGGCCGAGAGTAGGGTTGATTGGCGCGCTTTGGGAGAGGCCTACGTCCAGCAGTGGACTGATACGGGCTGATGATGATGATGATGATGATGAATGTCATGTTACAGAAAATTCAATAGTATATAATAGTCTTCTATCTTCCTCCAGAGGAGTCGCAGTAGCGTCTTCACCCTGGGTAGCCACCGATTGCAAAATACGGATCTGGGAATAAAAATTGCTATACGAAACGCCAGCTATTTTTAAAGTTAAAAAACTTTAAAAAGCGAAGCCTTTTTTTGTTACGGTATATTTCTAATATTTTAATAATGGACTCGACAGTTCGTCATCTGCCAATGTCATGCTACAGATAATCCAATGTATAATAGTCTTCTAACTTCCTCCAGAGGAGTCGCAGTAGCGTCTTCACCCTGGGTAGCCGCGTCTTCATCCAGAGGAGACGCCGTAGCGTCGTCACTCTGGACGAAGCAGCTCGACAGTCACGTTCACTCCCGAGCTTGTAGCGGGAACTCTTGATAAAGGCTTGAAACTTCAGATCTTGCATAAATAATCCAATAACTTCACCGTACTGTCATTCGCGAACATTTTCTGATTAATTTAACATTAAACACAAAATAACCACTGTATACATTAAAATGAAAATTATGATATAATTTCGCAACCGTCGTTTTCCGCTATTTTCATAATAACTCGGTACGGTACGGTGTACAGTACAGTTTTTAAGGTTGAGATTATCTCAAAAAGTACGCCGCTATTTCGGGTCAACGCTGCGTTTGTAGATGTTATTGCTGCCGACTGTACCTCAATGTCACCGAGCGTAGGCTTCGGTTAATTGAGATGAACCACAATAATGAGATTAAACTCTGTTGAATATGCATGTGGGTTTGATAAAGGTAAGTTTTATACATAATAGCAGCTTAAGAGCCTTCATAGAGCCAACTAGCGCCGCCAATCTTGAAAAAATAGTATCTTCCAATTTAATAAATTTTATTAAAAAAGCTATTTACAAAATGTTTATTAGGATGAACAATTATACATGGCATAATTGCGACAAGCTAAGTTGTAGTTCACAAATGTGCCAAAAACGGCCGTTTCTCGCAATCATTCGAACTACAACTTACCGACATTGAATCACGTTATAAATAAGCATTTAAAAAATAGTATTTATCGTAATAAACATTTCGTAAATAGCTTTTTTAATAAAGTTCATCATATTGGAAGACATTATTTTTTTAAGATTGGCGGCGCTAGTTGGCTCTAGGAAGGCTCTTAATACTACACTTCCATATTGATATCAGATTAGATCCTACTAAAGAGAACAATACACGAACTGTTAGTATTAGAATTAATTACTTTAATTAATAAATACACAATTATTATTAGTGAATATTTCAAGGTGAGATTTTTTGATTAGAAATACTATAGATGCGAGGTAACATGCACTGAAAATGGCGCAACAGAAATTGCACTCAAGAATCGAATAGTGCAAACTATTCCTTTTACTTTAGATTTTAACTGCTACAGGTTAATAAATATTATTTACAATCCACACTTACTAAGCCGACACTGTTCCTCTTTCTAATTATTGTAAAAAAAAGGTCTAGTAATATCTAAACACGGAAGGACACTGATTCCCGAAACACAGGTCACCCTAGTTCGGGAGTCAGGGTTTATCTAAAATCGTGCTATTTATAATGCTGACTCTGTTATACTTGTACTATGTTACGTAATAGGCACATTGTAACCATTCATTTTGTGAAATAAATTAATAATAATAATAATAATGAAAAATTCAAAGTAAATGTCAAATCTCTTTATTGCAAGTAAGCACGTTGTGTACATTTTGAATTTACATTTACACCACTTTGCAAAAGTTTAGTTTTAATAATAGTTGATGTAATTGAGGTTTGAAATGTGTCTGTTTCAAGTAATGAGGGCTTTTCAAGGTTACATTTAAAAAAGAAAGTACCGATAGCCCCGGTAGATGGCACTGACTGGTCTGATGTCAACATTAAATGCGTTGTTATTGCTTGTAACTTGGGCTTTTCGTATTTCATACCTAGTATTAATTTGTACTGTATTGTTTAAATTACACAAACAAGCCCATAACAATATATTATTCAATTGACATTGAGTTTTTTTTCGTGGTGCAGTGTTTTTTTACGATGATTTATTATAGCACTTCGGTGCAACGCCAACGATCTATTATAAATTTTTAAGTTTTTTTCCTTAGAACTGTCACTTTGAAAACCCCTCATTCAAGTATTACTTCTAAGCTTTACTAGTATATTGTACTGTGGTGAGAGAGATTGCTTAACAGATGTTTTAGGGTCATTTTGTTCTACTATTTCCAACTCACTGGCCTGGCATCTATAGGTAGTGTGAGAACGATTGTAAGGCGGGAAGCATAATTTGCAGCATTGTTTATATCTAAAGTTAGATAACAGATAAATAATAATTATACATACGTTACTTACTTACACATTGTATGGATGCTGGCTTTCGGTTCCCCGGCATTGCTGTTTGCTTGTAAGGATATAAAAAATAACTAGAAATTATAATTCAAAGGCATATTAAAAACAGAAGAAACTACGGCCAAAAAAACATTTTATTAAAATAGCACAAATATAACAATAGAAAACTGCTGTCTTTCAGTCTCGTAGGGTTAGGTAGGGTTGGCAATTGGCATGGCATGGCACTTGGCAAACTGAGTCCTGCCCTGCTAATTAAAAATTAACGAACTGAGACTTTATTGCCACTTTTTCCTTGCAAAGCGGTGTAAATGTAAATTCAAAATATGTTGACGTGCAAAAATGTACACAACGTGCTTACTTGCAATAAAGAGATTTGACTTTGACTTTGAACAATTTGTTATTAGATCGGAGGGCACGTTAACTAGTTGACGAAATCAACTAGTTGATTAACTCGTTGATGAACGTAAATTAACGGACTAGTTTCGTTAACGAAAAATACGTCGACGACTCATCTCTAGCACTTGGCAAACCTGCGTCCTGTCGTGCTAGTTAAAAATTAACGAACAAACAAACAAAGGTGAGTTAGTTAATTTTCAATGTTTGTTATTCTGGGGGGTTCTCTTGAAAATGGCGGGAAACGACGGTTGCGAAATTATTTGATAATTTTCCTTTTAACGTCTACTACTACTACTTGTACTACTATGTGTTTAATATCACGTTAAATTAATCAGAAAATGTTCGCGAATGAGTACGGTGAAGTTATTGGATTATTTAATTTATGCAAGATCTGAAGTTTCAAGCTTTTATCAAGAGTTCCCGCTACAAGCTCGGGAGTGAACGTGACTGTCGAGCTGCTTCGTCCAGAGTGACGACGCTACGGCGTCTCCTCTGGATGAAGACATGAAGACGCGGCTACCCAGGGTGAAGACGCTACTGCGACTCCCCTGGAGGAAGATAGAAGACTATTGAACATATTGAATTTTCTGTAACATGACGTTGGCAAATGACGAACTGTCGAGTCCATTAATAAAATAAATAAATAAATTGTTATTCAGATACTGCGCTCGTCATATGCCGTAGCATAGAGAGGAGCTCCAAAAATATAATGTATGAATGTATGAATAATGAACTATTTGGGCTCATCGGTTACTATTCACCAATTCCGACAACCAAACGATAGCGCGTTCTATTCGACGCAGGGCGACATCTAGCGGAGGGTGATGGAACTATAGAATAGAATATAACTATAAAATAAACGTAGGATCACACCACACTATTATTACCCCGGGGTAATCATAAGTCATGTGACCCAACCATTTCTCCAGTAAAAATAAATAAAAAGATTTTCTTTGACACCAAAAATTATCAATAAGAGCATGTCTTGAATGTAAGTATCAACACATTGTTACGATTTGTTTCAAATTGAAAAAAAAAACTTTTTTACAATTTTGAAACTTTCAAGAATATGAAACGTTCGTACTAGTTGTAAAATCTGTACGTAAATTCCATAATTAATTTTAATTGTTTATGCCAATAAAATTAACTAAAAAGAATACCTCCAACAATAGAGACAAACGAACGATCACATACAATCATCGTGAATATTTATGTAAAGATTTACGATATGATATGCTTACAAGTATTAATTAAACACATAATTAGATACATACAATGTCGACAAATGACTGTGAGAGTAACTGTTTCGTGTTTTGTCATCAACAATCAAACATCAATGTAACGACATTCATCGATATGAACATCCATATTATGTTTTTGATATTTTCTTGCATATGCGCTATGCGAAACGAAAATATAAATGATAAATGGAGAAAAAATTTCATCACGACCGGGATTCGAACCCGGGACCTCGCCATTCCGTGGCACACTCTATTCCAACAGAGCCATCGTGATTCGTATCCAGATCGTGAATTTTGTCTCCATATTCTCGTCTGAGGGACGGTAGCGACATCTATCCAGTAATTGTGCAATTACTCATCCATATTATGTCTCAAATGTAGAGCTATAGAACTACGAGACAGATTTTTTAAATTCGAGGTCGTTCTTTCAGCCTGGCTAGACCACTATCGAGAAAAATAGAAATACTACTTCATTTATATATAAACGGATATCACTCACTTATATTGTTAAAGTCGGCAATTATACCGACAGGTTTTTTTTCAGTTTATCGGTCTAATTGCCGACTTTAACAATATAAGTGAGTGATATCCGTTTATATATAATAATTTGTAGTAATTTCTCACTATAGTTTTAATTCTAAAACTACTTCATTTGTTTTATATCTCCATAAAACATATTCTAAATATGTACAAGCACAATAAATACAATAGAGGTAGATAGATAGATAAATAAATAAAATTAATCTTATGTAATCTTACATAAGCAGGTACCGAAGACTGAGCAGGGGACGAGTAGGTACCTTAAAAATAAATTAATATTGCCTCGTCTCCTGTCGGGGGACCAATAGGCACCTATATAGGGGCCGAATCTACAACTTCTAATCCGGGGGACGAATATTACCAATGGGTTCTGACCCATTTTTACTACTATTGATACCATTCCCCATTTATCATTTAGATTTTCGTTTCGCATATATGCAATAAAATATCAAAACATATGAAAAAGGAACGCGACATCAATTAAAACATGATTTCTAACTACAATGTTACACATGAAATTGAGTAATTTCACAATTACTGGATAGATGTCGCTACCGTCCCTAAGACGAATATGGAGACAAAATTCACGACCTGGGTACCAATATTACGGTGACTGTTGGAATAGAGCGAGTCACGTAATAGCGAGATCCCTGGTTCGAATCCCGGTCGTGATGACAATGTGTATCCATTTATTGTTTATCTATGTTTACTACAAATTTTATAGCTAGATTACTAATCACAACTTGCCTTGAATAAGACTGCATCGGGAATCTACGCATCGTCAAATGTTATGGAGAAATTGTGTGAATACACTCCGTGAATAGAATCGTCGTAGCATCTAGTAGGTGTCGGTGTGTTGCTAAGACATAAGCGGAGGCGGCGGCCATGAGCGACAGCGGAAGCTCCCAGCGAACCAAGGTGTTCCAGAATTTGGTATAAGATACAACGTTATTTAATTCTCATATAAACGATATCATTCTGTAACTAATTACCTAAGAGCTTTCATAGAGCCAACTAGCGCCGCCAATCTTAAAAAAATAATATCTTCCAATATAATCAATTTTATTAAGAAAAACTATTGACAAATTGTTTATTACGATAAATACTATTTTTAAATGCTTATTTATAACGTGATTCAATGTCGGTAAGTTGTAGTTCACATAATTGCGAAAAACGGCCGTTTCTGACACATTTGTGAACTACAACTTAGCTTGTCGCAATTATGCCATGTATTGTATATTGAAAAATAGTATTTATCGTAATAAACATTTTGTAAATAGCTTTTTTAATAAAATTGATTATATTGGAAGATATTATTTTTTTAAGATTGTCTTAATGGCTTTTTAAGGTTGGCTCTATGAAGGCCCTTAAATAAATAGTTTACCGTAACACGTCATTAAATTGGATACGTTTTTATTATTATGTCCAGCAACGATATAAACCACAAATGAGTTTACTTCAAGGGGGTGAACCCTTTGATCTCTTATAAACAACTAGATACACAAAGGTCTTACTAAAACCATTTAAAAAAACGTCCAAATAAGGGTCCATTGTTAACGTTCAAATAATGTCCAATAAAACAAACATATCCCATGTTTGCGATTTTTTTTCTGTAGAGCGAAGTTTGTCCAATCGTGTATCGGTATTCATCAGTCTCTAAATAGACAGCCCAAGATTGCTATATATTTTTTTCAGATGTTTAATTTTTGTAGTTAGTGCTGTAGCCTTCGTAGAAAAACTGATAATACGCGCATACGAAGCTTAAGGCATATTGATGTCCGGTCTCACCCTATGCTGCCGCTACCGCTTATAGCCTGGATCGTCAATAACAATTCACATTTCGTAATACACCGAAGGATCTCCACATTTTACGCAATGAAGTACTAATTAGGTAATGGCGTTTAGTAGTTGTTGACCGACCCCTTGTGACATCTGCTCACTTATTTATTATTTTATTGCTTAGTCCTTTAAGCTGCTGCGGACCTAATATTACTTAGGCAATGTTTACACGTATTCTCCGCTGCAGTTCATGACACAGGCGCGGGTCGAAACTAGTTCTAGTTCAAACAACTACGACCTTGGGTTCTCTTGAAAATGACGGGAAACGACGGTTGCGAAATTATTCGATAATTTCCCTTTTAATGTCTACAGGGACTATTTTGTGTTTAATATCACGTTAAATTAATCAGAAAATGTTCGCGAGTGACGGTACGGTGAAGTTATTGGATTATTTATGCAAGATCTGAAGTTTTAAGCTTTTATCAATCCCGCTACAAGCTCGGGAGTGAACGTGACTGTCGAGCTGCTTCGTCCAGAGTGATGACGCTACGGCGACTCCTCTGGAGGAAGATAGAAAACTATTGAATATATTGAATTATCTGTAACATGATATTGGCAAATGACGAACTGTCGATTCCATTAATAAAATAAAAATAAAACTACGACCTTCTGAGTCAGAACAAGTACATAATTGTAAACAATAACGAATCAAAGTAACTATAGGAAAATACGTGATACCAGCTTGCTAGTGATGACCTATACAGGCTGATTGGAAATTTGATACATTCCTTGAAAAGGGTGATACTAGAGGTGGTTTGCAAATTAGGCCCTATTAACGAGGGGTCGAAAATGAGTGGTTTCTGAGTTACGTTGATAAAAAAATCAAACCTTGTGATTTATGACCTTATATTTTAGAGCAAATGGGAATATTAGGTATGCATTTTTTTAAGGTAATCTCTACTTTATCAGCTTACAGAAAAGTATTATTTCAATGCTCAGAGTAGAGGAGTTTATGAACATCGATGTTGTTTGTGAACAAGGCAGAAAATTCCTAAATAAAATTAAAACTACCGTAACTCAGAAACAACTCATTTTCGACCCGTCGTTAACAGGGCCTAATTTGTTGCAAACCACCTCTAGTGTCACCCCTATCAAGGAATGTATCGATATTCCAATCAACCTGTATACGGAGCAGAAATGTGGACATTGACGGTGAGACTAGCCCACAAGTTCAAAGTAGACAAGAGTGGTTGACATTGCTCATAGAATCAGTAAACTGAAGTGGCAGTGGGCTGGTCACTGTCGTAGAACCGATAACCGATGGGGGAGACGAGTTCTCGAATGGAGGCCACGAACGGGTAAACGTAGTGTGGGACGCCACCCGACCAGATGGAGGGATGACTTACAGAGACTGGATGCAGAGGGCCGAGGGTTGAGTGGCGTAATTTGGAAGAGGCCTACGTCCAGCAGTGGACTGATACGGGCTGATGATGATGACGTGATACCGAAATTCGACAAATAGCAAAAACTGCAAAACACTTGGCTGCCCCTATAATTTGTAACGGTTACAGCTGCAGTTGTGAATACGTAACATAACAACCACGGCTAATGTTTTCTTTCCGTGTAAACTAGTCAGTTACTAAGCTCAAGTTTGTACCTGGCTCGGCGCGGCCCCTCCTTATTATTCACAGGGGATCGGATCCTGTGGCTGTGACGCACAACCCGACAACAAAAAAACCGACGGTTAGGTATTATAAAGAGAATATCTAGAATATAATTTAAATATTAAAACCTAAAACTTAGACGTGATGGATAGCTATAAACCTTTTTAGGAACGTTTGATTCGAAAACTGTTGAAAGAGTCTTTACGGTTTACAAAACGTGTCCAATTTAAATATATAAAAAATATTTTTTAACATTTTTTTTTTGTAAAAAAAATCCCAAAGCGAAAGGCAAAGCCAACTAGGGCATACAGCCTGGTCTGATGTTAGTAGAATGTCTGAATTCTTATAAATACATACATATATACGAAGATAACCTAATCTAAACCGACGCACGACCCTCCCAAACCCCTAAACGAAATATAAGGGGGAGTAAAAAAATTTAGACCTCGTCAATTAAGTTGTCTCTAGTGTTACAGACGAGCTGTTACGAAACTATAACGAAAGATAATGACACCTTAACTAGCAGGGCTGACTGACGCCTTAGCATCAATAGTATACATTGATCTCCTATAAACAACTAGATACACAGTCTGCCTTCTAAAAATGTCCGAGCGCATAGAAGGTCTAAACGGATGAATGGACCCTAATTTGCTTTATTGGACATTATTTGAACGTTAACAATGGACCCTTATTTGGACGTTTTTTAAATTGTTTTAGTAATACCTTTTTGTATCTAGTTGTTTATAGGAGATCAATGATAGTATACAATGGTTTTATTCGCTGATAATCCATTGTCCGCTATCGCCGATGCCACGGGCGGAGGTCAAAGAATGCGTATGACGCAATATATCAGGGGATCTCCGCATTTTGCGCAAGAGTCAGTCGGTTCGATTTAACGGCTGATCGAGTAGTGGGTGGGGGTGGGAGGCATACGGACTAATAGAGAGAAAAGTGTACAGAGAGTTTTAAGGTTTTTATCTCTTAAACTACTTGACCTATTGCAAGAATTCAATAGGTACTTCAATACTTCATCCTTAGGAGCTCTATTAGGGAACACTTGGTTATGTCATACATAATGTAATAATTTATAATAAAATCTTAGTTTGTAATAGGTAATAGTATTTTGCCCAGCGCCTGAGCCTCGCTATACAGCGGGGCAATGCGGCCAGTGCGCTGGGCACCCTGCCGCGCGGGACGGGCCTAGACGAGGTGTAGTGTTGGCTAGGCATATTATTTTTATATATAATAATAGTAATTAAATAAAGTTATTGTTTTAGTGATATATATACCTAATTACTTCGAATAAATTTTTATAGATAGGTAATAATAATAATAAAAATTTGGGGAAATAATTTATTGAGTACCTCACATGATTTACATTTATATAATGTTACGTACCTATTTGGCCATAACGGAAATATTTTTTTCATCAAATATTATTATCATGGCGGACTCTGTTTTCAATCGCAGTTGAAGAGTTGCATTTAAATTAAAGATTTTAGTGTTTTACAGATCTCAAAAAATTGTGTAATTTTTTGTACGGTGTAATAGAATGACTATTAAGTATTTAAGACCAAAAAAAATTGGGTCAAAATTTGAGCCTATTGTAATAATAACTTTATTTAATAACTTTATTCCAAAAACAATCCTTTATTTCTTAATTTCGCATGTTCTTACACCTTTATCCGAAACCATGTAATATAGTCAATTCCATGTCCCATTTTCACATTATTACCTAAAAAAATAAAATGGAAAATGAGAGTCATTTCAATTGTTTTCTTAAGAAAAAACGGACTGGTAGAGTTTTGATGATACGGCTGTTAGGTGTGGGACGGATCCAGTGTAATCACTAGGGCCCCTTGTTGAGTAGGCCCACAAATAATACCTAGTGGCAGTAAAAGCCTTCCATACTATTTTTTAAATGCCTATTTATAACGTGATTCAATTTCGGTAAGTTGTAGTTCGCATAATTGCGAAACACGGCCGTTTTTGGCACATTTGTGAACTACAACTTAGCTTGTCGCAATTATGCCATGTATTGTATATTGAAAAATAATATTTATCGTAATAAACATTTTGTAAATAGCTTGTTTAATAATATTTATTATATTGGAAGATATTATTTTTTCAAGATTGGCGGCGCTAGTTGGCTCATGGAAGGCCCTTAACAAGCATCGGGAATGAATAGTTTTTTATTTCATTTTATTCTGGCCACATACACTATTACAATGATTTAACATTATACTAAAGTTGTAGTTAAATAAACAAATAAGAGCGAAATACATCAGATTGCTCTATTCAAAATGCTGTGTGACGCAAATCCAATATTAAAATAAATCCAATATTAAGATACTAGATGAGGCCCTGGCGATATTCTACATGAGAACCGATTGTGATGCAATCTAACGCTTTGTTAATTCACTAGTTTCCACACACCCATTGTTTAAACCTCGTTTTCGGACTAATTTACTTCGCAGGGCTATTTAAGATCACTTTGGTCTGGGGCAAGATGTCTCGGAAATGTCGAAGTAACTGTCAGTAGCCCTGATTTAAGTCTTTCTTACACAGGCGCGTTCTGCACGCGACTTGCGGCCTGCGGCCAGTTGAAACACATGTCCACCCCATTTTCTCACGTCGTTAACGTCCAGTAGATAACGATCTGAAACCTAGGTCGCAATCCGCTATCTACTGGACGTTATCGACGACGGGAGAAATTGGGCATGCGTTTCAACTGGCCGCAGGCCGCGTGCAGATCGCGCCTGTGTGTGTCAGGCTTAAAGCCTGATGTACAAGATGACTCAGTCGCTAAATGACACTTTCGCAAAATATCCACCATGCGTAAAACGTCCATTACTCATAAATATGCTTTTCGCAAAAGGTCTCTTTCTCATATTTCTCGTAAAATCCCTTTCGCAAATATGTCCCTTTTCTCCTTGTATGTTATGTGGTTTGCAAACAGTAACATAAATGAACGTGTCCGGCACGTGGCGTGTCAGACAAAACTCTTCAACACAATGTGGTGTATGAATGTATTTAATCTACAGTATAACAGTACCGGGCCTCACATTGTACCTATATAATATGATTTTGTCTGCCACGCCACGTGCCGGTCACGCTCAATGTCTGTAACCGACGGCGTACGTGTCATTCGTATTCAGCGCCCGTCATATGCCATAGCATAGAGAGCAGCTCTAAAAAATATTATCTATTCCGGTGAATAGTACTAAAATATTATTTGATACCCTCGTCTGGGCCTCCGCCGTATATCATGTCGGGGGAACCACCAAACGATAGCGCGTTCTATTTCTGGCAGCGCGACATCTAGCGGAGGGTGATGGAACTATAGAATAGGAGTTTTACCCTTGTTTCGTTTAGATAAACGTAATTAAACTTGTTAGAAGTATTTTTACCGGACCACGCAGATGCGGAATTGCACAGTGTTTCAAATAAAAAATGATTTTGTCAGCCACGCTACGTGTCGGACACGCCCAATGTCTGTAGTTATAAAAAGGCTGAAACCCATTAAGAGCCTTCCATGAGCCAACTAGCGCCGCCAATCTTAAAAAAATTATATCTTCCAATTTAATCAATTTTATTAAAAAAGCTAGTTACAAAATACATGGCATAATTGCGACAAGCTAAGTTGTAGTTCACAAATGTGCCAAAAACGGCCGTTTTTCGCAATTATGTGAACTACAACTTACCGACATGGAATCACGTTATAAATAAGCATTTGAAAAATAGTATTTATCGTAATAAATATTTTGTAAATAGCTTTTTTGATAAAAATGATTATATTGGAAGATATTATTTTTTAAGATTGGCGGCGCCTAGTTGGCTCTATGAAGGCCCTTAAAAAGCAGAAGCCCTTAGAAAACTGAATCAAAGCCATATTTATGTTATAAAAAAAAAATGGTATTTTAGGGTTCCGTACGTGTTCCGTACCTCAAGAGGAAAAAAAGGAATCTTTACAGGATGACTTTGTTGTCCGTCTGTCTGTCAAGAAACTGTCAAGAGTCTCAGAAACGCGTGGACGGATCGAGTTGAAATTAATACTCAATACTCAGGTCTGCAACCTCATGCATCCGTTAAAAAATCAAACTTCTACGTCAACCCAATCAAAAGATATAGCCGTTTATGTCGCTTTTTCTCGCATATTTGTAAGAAAATGCAAGAAAACCAAAACCTATAGGGTACTTCCCGTTGACCTAGGATCATTATTAAATTTGGCAAAAAGCTAGGTGTTATAGCACAAGTAAAGGAAAAAATCCGAAAACTGTTAATTTGGGGTTCCATTATGAAATAATTATGACAAAATCACGGTTTAAGGGATGTCAGGGTAAATTAACTACTTACTTACGTAAGTATTTATAATTGTATTTGTTTTTATATAATATGTTATAGTGTTTTTTTATAAATAGGTTCTAGTAAATATATATACCTACTTACTTACTGTACTTATACATAACTAGCTGTACCCCGCAACTTCGTTTGCGTAGAGGAGGAGGATGGAGGAGATCAGGAGGCAGATCTTCCTCTCTGGATCCTTGTTTCCACATCACATACCGCCATGGCTTATAGCCTATGAGCTGTCCGGATATTTCAGCTATCTCCTAGTGAAACTCCCATCAAAATCCCTTCAGTACCTAGTTATGGCGTGATACTTGCACAAAGTCACAGACAAACAGACAAAAGTTCTAAAAATTAGTGTTTTGGCATCAGTATCGATCCCAAAAAACATTACAATTATTCTTTTCAAAAAATATCCAATGTACAGACACAACTTTTGTAGGTATACTATATGTGTATGTATGTATATTATGATATTGTAAATTTGTTTATCTTATATTATGCTCAGTATGTATTGAGGTTTATTTGTAAGTAAGGATGTTGTTTTGTTATCTATAATAAGTATATTTTAACCTTACGTGGGAATTATTTTTGGTTTTAATTGTGTTATCTTATCTTATTATTATTACACCTGCCTCTGCTTTCTCCGCATGCCCAAAGGTCAGCTGGTAGATAATGCCGCAAGGCATTAAGCTCGCCTTTTGTACACAATGTGTAAAAGCTTAAATAAATAAAATAAATAAACTTTTTTACAGTCTTATTATATGTATAGATTAAGTAACCTGTCACGTTCCAGAAAGTAGTTTCGAAGACAATTAAGTATTTTCCAATTTCGAGGGCAGTCGCATCTCACTTGTCACTTCGCTTGTCACTGGGCATCCCACACTTGCGCCGAGTCATCTAAATAAATGGTGCCCTGCGATGCGCCGGCGCCGGGCATTGTAACAATGCGTTGCGCAATCGGTTTGCGCAAGAGGTCGGGGTTCCGACCCGGGCCGCTCGCAGTTGACACTACACGCATTAGGACATTAGGTAAGTATTATACCTACATTTATTTACCGGTTTTTGTCTTAAAACTGACATATGTTTTTTGCGCTGCTCGCGCCCACCGACGACGGCGTATACGGATTACGGACGCAGCACGCGAGCAATGCTACTATAGCCCCTGCCGTATATTTAATTAAGTAACCTCAGTTAAACATCAGCATATTTTACTCTGTTTCATAAACACAGTAAAATATGCTGATGTTTTTACCGATCCATTGTGTTCTCTGTATAAAAATATATATTGCTATCTTAACAGCTACACTAATTTACTCTAATTGTGTAATTGATTTTATTGTACAGTCGACAGCAGATCATTGGTACCACTTTTTACTTTTGACAGTTCTTATTATTTGCGTCGCTTGACTTGAAATCATGTCATTCAAGAGCGTGTCACGGAATGACAAGGACGCAGGTTCAAGTCCTGCCCACGGCAAGAATTTTTTCATCATGTTCTAACATCTTACTTACCATGTGTCAAGCATAATAAAGATTAGAACATGATGAAAAAATTCTTGCCGTGGGCAGGACTTGAACCTGCGACCTTGTCATTCCTGTGGTGGCTCACAGAATTTTTTCATCATGTTCTAATTTATTCACCGAGCATGGATAATGCGTAATTCAAATTCTGCATAATAAAGATTATGAATATGAACGCTTTAGAGCGCGACGAAATTTCTCCTTCATGGGAGCAAATAAAAAGTGCGTAAATGCGAGTGACCCGTGTACTCTGAGACAATAACAGTAATGTTAGTTACGTTTTTATTTTTAGATGATATCCGAAACCGGAAACTGTTGTTATCTATGTGAAACCTCGATCTCATCTTTTTGAGTTACGCAGGTCAGGCAATGGGATCGTCTACAAACCGAACTCAAGAATTAGTCGCTCGAAAGTCAAGAAAGGTTAAAGGAACACTTGTTAAGAAGTCAAAGTCAAATTTCTTTATTGCAAGTAAGCACGTTGAGTACATTTTTGCACGTCAATATATTTCATGAATTTACATTTACACCACTTTGCAAGGAAAAGGTGCCGACGCCGAGGAGAAAAAGTGGCAAAAAACACTCAGCAACACATCTTTTAAAACAATGATAATACAATGTTTACTTAATAACTATACAGTACGTAACTATTATTATTAGTAAGTTTATCCCTCATGCGGAACCGGCGACACACACCATGCATGTTCATCGTTTAAATAGTCATCTATCCTGTAATACGCCTTCTTAACAAGTGTTCCTTTAATGAAATTTTTAAATTTCCTCTCTGTCAACGTCGTGACACTTTCTGGCAACTTGTTATAAAAGCGAATACAGTGCCCCATGAAGGATGTACTAACCTTACGTAGCCTGAATCCGGGAAACGCAAGTTTATCCCTATCTAAGAAGGCGTATTACAGGATAGATGACTATTTAAACGATGAACATGCATGGTGTGTGCCGCCGGTTCTGCATGAGGGATAAAGTGTAGAATACTAACAATAGTAATAGTTGTATAATACCTATAGTTATTAAGTAATTGTGTTATAATTATTTTTAAAAAATGTGCTACTGAGAGATTTTTGCCACCTTTTCTCCTCAGCGTTGGCACCTTTTACTTGCAAAGTGGTGTAAAGATAATAATTTTCAAATATAATATTTTTTTGAATTTACATTTAAGTACACCACTTTGCAAGGAAAAGGTGCCAACGCTGAGGAGAAAGAGTAGTGCAATGACTGCGATGTAAATATGGCTACCTCCAGCAGCGCTTCCTTGCTTCATGGACATAATGAGACCACTCCCGTTATCAGAAGCATCACTTCCATCCGACCGAATGAACAGAAAAGTTATGAAATTCCATCCGAGTTGAAAGCATATCTATAGAGAATTTTTCATTGCATAGGATGTTGCTAGCTGCATATTTTCCATTGCATAGGATGTTGCTAGCTGCAAAAGACATTGACACATTTCAATGGAGCTTTGCCCCACCTACAAAACTACGTGTCCATTTAAGCTGTACCTATCATTTTGTTGGGGACTTATTACAAGTTTCATATTGCATAATCATAATTAGTATCATTTTCTACTACTCTCGCAACTCCTATAGAAAAATAACAAAAATAATGAATAAATCGCTTGAATTTCTTACTATTTTCTGAATTCTTAATTAGGCTGTTTTTTTCGAATCGCAACTTGTACAAATTTTATTATAAACCAATAATTTTAATATATAAGGGAGATATTTTTACATTTATTCGTTATCTTGTACAACTTGCGGTTGATGGTGGGGCAGAATCTGGCATTGTCATTTTCCGTAAGGAAAATTATCAAATACAATTTTGCACCCGTCGTCGTTTCCCGCCATTTCCAAGAAAAAACACTTATAATAGCAGCGCTCTCTCGTTCAAATGCGTGGAACTAATATTACACTGAGAAACCGTGTTCACATTCTATGCGACCAACTGAATTCGTTAAAGACTTGACTCGTTAGTTCAAATAATTCTTTGCAGATGGCGCTAGGTATGTAAATGGCGAGACGTACTGGACTTGGACAGACGCTGTTTTACAAAACAGTCTAAACGGAAACACGAGGGGAAAAGCATGACAGCGTTGCACGTCGCAGCGCGATAGTCGGTGACATCCGAGTGAAAAGGAATACGAAACGGTACGTAAATTATATTTTTACTCTTTTTCAGTATTGTCTTTGTCCATATAAAATTCTTTGCTACATAATTTTTCATACTGAACTGTTAAAACCATAATTTGACTAACAAAATTAAATGTAAAGTATAAAGGTGTTTAGAATCTAAATTTCGTCTGTTAAACCATTTATTTTTAGAGTTCCGTGATTCAAAAGGAAAAAAAGGAACCCTTATAGGATCACTTTGTTGTCCGTCTGTCTGTCAATACCTATATCTCAGAAACGCGTGGACGGATCAAGTTAAAATTAATACCAAATATTCAGGGCTGCAACCCCATGCAACCGTGAAAAAATGATACTTCTACGTCAAAGCATTCAAATGATATGGCCGTTTATGTCGCATTTTCTCGTATATTTGTATGAAAATGCAAGAAAACCAAAACATATAGGGTACTTCACGTTGACCTAGAATCATGAAAAGACATTGCCACATTTAAATGGAGCTTTGCCCCACCTACAAAACCATTTAAGCTCTATCATTTTGTTGGGGACTTATTACAGGTTTCATATTGCATAATCTACTGATTGATGATACTTTATTTTCTACTACTCTCGCAACTCCTAGAAGAATAACAAAAACAATGAATATATCGCTTCGATGTTTTACTATTTTCTGAATTCTTAATTAAGCTGTTTTTTCCGAATCGCAACTTGTACAAAACTTTATTTACACCAATAATTTTAATAAAAAACGGATATACTTTTACATTTATTCGTTATCTTGTAGGTACTACTTGCGGTTGATGGTGGGGCAGAATCTGGCATTGTCATTTGGCAAGAAGCTAAAGCTAGTCTTATAGCACGAGTACCTAAAGGAAAAAATCCAAAATCTGTTGAAATTACATCTCCAAAAATATATTTTATTATTATTACAAACCTATGTTTGCAGGTGATTCCGGAGTTTGTCGATGTATGGACATAACATAATATTTTGATAATGGCAAAGATAAGTTGGTCTCTAAATCTAGTTTATCTTTTCGTTAGAGCAAAATTACGGGGTTAAGTTGCGTTGCGCGGAAGCCTCGGTCCGATTCGCACATGGCCGGTTTTTTGGATTGTTTATATCACTAAGTGAATACCTATTCTCCGGATCTAAATTTGATTAATTATTATCGTTGAATTTTTTTCCGTATTTTTATATATAGATAAGTTGACATTTAAAAAAAGTCTGAAACTTTTGTCTCATAAAATATTTATGTCCTCTGTACTTATATTTGATCGTAGTTTTGTATATAAGTATTTGTAGTACATACCTACGAGTAAATTAAATAAAGATTATTACAATTATTTATTAGGTACTTACCTACTTGATCGCGAAAATGCATTTTGTAGTGTATTGTGTAGTGGTCCCGCTTGTGTTTAAAAGATGTGCTCTTGAAATATATCGTCAAATATTTTTGCTGATTATATCGATGTTCATTCAATCGATGATCGCTCAAATATTATAGTTGAGTCGATCACGTAGAGTCGAGTATTCGTTCAGTCGAAATTCGTAGCCTCCAATTATATTCGTGAGTTCGAATGCCATAGGCTCAAATATTAGTTGCGTCGATAGATTATTCGTTCCCATATGCACAAATATTGAATCGATTGACGTAGAGTCGAGTATTCGTTCAGTGGTAGACTCGAATATTCGTGAGGTCGAATGACATAGGCTCAAATATTAGTTGAGTTGATGAACGTAGAGTCAACTATTAGCTACCGTAGGCACAAATATATTATTAATAAACCAATTGAAGTAGAGTCGACTAATACGTTCAGTCGAAATTTTCGTGAGCTCGACTGACTGGTAGGTATATAGACTCAAATATTAGTTGAGCTGATGGACATAGAGTCGAATTTTTGTAGGTTTAAATATATTAAATTTGGTTTCCTTAGGCCGATATTCATAGTCAGTTTATTTATTTATTTTCTAGGTATTATTTGTAGGTACTGTTAAATTTTATTGTGGTTATTTCTAAAATTTGTAGGAATACAGATTTCATAAATACAAATTTAGGACCTAGCAAATATTCGAGCCTACAAATTTCGACTGAAGGAATACTCGACTTACAATTACCGTAGGTCACCATCTCGTAAGGTGAAATGGCGATGACTTCACGTCGGTCGACCAAGGACATTTGTCCAAAATAGTTTTACCTATAAATTTTGTTAGAAGAATATAGAAGTTTATTTTTAGTCGACATTTACTACGATTTTTAGCAGACTGCGGGAAGGGTTATGTTTATGTATCTAACGGCTTGATGGATTTTAAAATATCAGTAAACCTAGCAAATGACAATGCCAGATTCTGCCCCACGTAGTTTAGAAGGTGGGGCAAAGCTCCATTGAAATGTGGCAATGTCATTTGATTTTCAGTAACGCTAGCAGAATAGAAATAAAAATGTAGGTACAACGTGCAAAAAAACGTGCATAATACACAATCATCAAGTTATATATATGTCGTGGTCATATCGTTAAATTGAACATTTCATGAAATAGTCGACCATTTCATGAAATGGTGGCATTTCACGAAATCGTCAAATGTCTATTGGTCATTTCATGAAATAGCTTGGCCAGATCAATGAATAGAAAGCGTTTTACGATATGTCCAACAAACGCACGGCTATTTCATGATATGACCAAACACAATTGGCCATATCGTAGAAAAATAGCAATAACTACCGCTAGAGGCGCTGAGAGCGCGCTTTGTCATTGTTTATGTTTGTGTGCGTAAGTAAATAATGCGGATTCATGTTGAAAAGTGAATAAAAATGTGCAAATTATATAAGAAAGTGTGTTGGAAACTTGAATAAGTGTTACTATACGTAATGGTGTGAATTTTATGACAGTCACGCAAAAACCAACCTCAATTTACAAAAAAAAATCTTGGGAATACATTTCACAGGTTAGTACCTATTTAAATGACAATATTTAGTTTATATCCTTTTAAAATCTCATCTAAGTATCTAAAATGTACTTATTTACTTTTAATAATTGAATCCTAGAAATTTAACATACATAATTTCCATTTTTAGGTTATACAACAAATAATGGAAAGTAGGGTGACCAGGCAACGAAAGTCGACGGACTATAATTTACTGGATTACAAAATATTACATCATGGAAAAACTGGAATTACAAGTTTTTAATATACAAGAAGAAATGCATTGATGATCCTATTATTCGTATAATTACGATGGAGAAATATTTTGAAATACTAACGGAATTTCATAAAGGTATACCGTATGTGAAACGAAACATTTTAACGTTCTATAATATTATAATACAATTTTGTACTTATTTTATTAGGTAATAAATATAATAATAATAAAACATTTAATAAAAACATCTTTATTGTCCTTTTAATGTGTTCAATATGAATATTTCGTATATTTAATTCCAGTGGACAATTGGTTTGAAATGCTTATAAGAATGTTGTAACATATATATTTTTTTTATTTGGTAGGTACTGACTAGAACAATAAATAAGTTCGTAATAAGTATATTTTGAATTATTATTACTTACATCCTTAATGGTCACCCTACATTAATGATCTGACCAAACGTCGTTGGACAAATCGACGAACGTTGACGTTTAAACGATATGCCCAGCGCAACATGACGATTTCATGAAATGCCACCATTTCATGAAATGACTGACGATTTCATGAAATGCTCAATTTAACGATCTGACCACGACATATACATATCCGTTTAGGCTACAGGATGGCAGGAAGGAATGGACATACTTACTTACATACCTACAGTCAAAAAACATTACCTTCCTTCTGGGGCAGTCCGGTAAAAAAAATTACATTATACACTAACGCAAGCCGGCCCTAAACTAAATGAATTAGGCGTACGTCATGCATAACGTAGATGTCAATATGAATGAACTTTATAACAAGCCTTTCAAATTCAAATTCAAATTCTTTATTGTATTCCGTAAGTTATGGAATTGATGTTAATATAACATTACGGACCCTGTTGGGCACACAATTAGAAGAGAGGAAGGCTAATCGTAGCTATTAAGGCCATTAATAGCATAATATTATTACTTGTCATTCATTTTAGTTTTTTTTTTTTTTTGCATTTCGTTATCAATCTATTATTATTATTTATACCTATTTATTTTGTTATATTTGAATATTTCTTAATTTAGCTATATTAGTATTGTTTTATTTTATTGTATTTTTCTGTATTATTTATTTGATTATTTATTATTTTTATATTAATTTATCATTTAGATATTCTTGCACGGAGTAATAACATTTTGCGATTAGAAATTGTTTTAATTTTTTTATGAATTTATTATCATTAATCTCTGCCTTCAACGATTCTGGTAGTTTATTGTATATTGTTATTGACATAGTGTAAGGCCCTGAGGAGAACATGTGCAAACGGGAGGGGGGCTTTATCAGTACATGTTTGTGTCTAAATGTATACTTTGTAGGGATATCACCTAGTGTTATGTAGGAGTTTGAATTTTTTCTAACTAATTTGCACATTTCCAAGATATAAATGCTAGGTAAAGTAAGGATTTCGTGTTTTTGGAAGTGAGGCTTGCAAGTTTCGGTTTGTTTAATGTATGCTAATATTCGGATTAATTTCTTTTGTTGTGTAAATAATGTGTGCGCTTCTGTACTATTTCCCCACAATATGACGCCGTAGCTGAGCCATGCGTAGGCGTATGCGTAGTACGTTATTAGGGCCGTTTTGATGTCTGTGGTTTTCTTTCCTTTCTTTCTATGAAGGCTACGGCACTAAGTACTTACTAAATATAACGTCTGAAAAATATATAGCAATCTTGGGGTGTCTATTTAGAGACTGATGAATACCGATACACGATTGGACAAACTTGGCTCGATAGAAAAAAAATCGCAAACATACACCTTCCATGTCTTTTAAAATGAAAATTATATCTAAACCGAAATAGTTATTCATACAATATATATATCAAAATGTAGTATAAATACGAGAGCTTGTTTTTAAACGTCTTGTTGTAAAAGGCGCCTTTGCAAAAGTTTCCAGAGAAATCGTTAAACTGCACCTAAAGACTCGGCGATAAAAATTGCCAAAACGTGGCCGAATTTGACAATAAACCATGGCTTAAACGACCGCCTAATGATAGTCGCGATTGTCGCTGCAAACGCTAAAATCTCGGGGTCGATTCTTAAATAAAGAGCTCGAGACATATTGCATTGATCGGATGCCCAAATTTTTCCGGCGTCCTGCGGGCGCCTGGATAATATGTATTTATCCAAAAATATTTCGTTGTTTTAATTCACCAAACAAGGAAAACGTGCTGAAAATACTAATCAGTTTAATGCATGGAAAAATATTAATTATAATAGAACTGATAGAGATATAATTGGTGCCCAATATGGAGTAAGGAACTGAAGAGGGAATTAGCCATATTTACATGTCAAAATCCGATCTTGCATCGCACTCATTTGTTTTTCCATGTTTGAATTTTCAATAGAAGTCGAACATATGAAACAACAGCTGTCTCTCTCTGTCGTATGAGAGTGAGCGAGACAATAGGCGGGGACCTGCCCCCAATCAAAATATACTGTATTATCTCTTCGTGGAGTCGAAATTTTCTCTTTCGTGATGCCGAAAGTAGGAGCGAGCCAGTGAGCTTTAGGAGCGAGTCAGATGCTCCTCTTACGTAGCTGCGGTTTTTTTTATAGCGCTAGGGTTGCCGAGTCTTGGATATCCCCGTGAATATGAGGAAAAGAAATGATTATTGTATCGCCTACTAACAAAAGAGTCTCTTATTTATATTAGGGAATTAAATGTCCACAATCCTAATGTAATAATAATATTCAAAGTCATATTTCTTAGTGAATGAGGAGTTTTCAAGGTTACATTTAAAAAAGAAAGAAAGTACCGCTAGCCCCGGTAGATGGCACTGACTGGTCTGATGTCAATATTAAATGCGTTGTTATTGCTCGTAACTTGGGCTTTTCGTATTTCATACCTAGTATATATTAATTATATTAATTAATTACACAAACAAACCAATAATAATATATTATTGAGCTGACATTGAAATTTTTTTTTATGGTGCTGTGTTTTTTACGATGATATCACACTTCGGTGCAACACCATCTATTATCAACTTAAAATGCTTGTTTTTTTTCTTAGAACTGTCATTTTGAAAACCTCTTATTAGGTACTGTTATAAATATATTTTCTTTCGATAATTTACATTCTTTGTTTACTGTAATTATAACAGTAAATAATTTAATAATAATCTTTATTTATTTCGAACAACAGTGGTCCTTATATTGTTAGTATTGCTTATTATATGTTAGTAAACAAAAATGTCCTCGATACAATAAATAAAAAAAAAACATAAAAAACCAAAATAAAAAAGTAACAGTACCTACTCAATTCACAAAAAAATGTGACTATGAATATTAATACAGTTTATTCCCTAATATTATGAATTAATATTTTAATTATCTAAGTTAAATAAGGTATTTTTATGTTAGTAGGGGAATCAATAAACTACTGTAAAATTCCTGTTTTTCGCAGTTACGCGAATTAGTTATTTAATGCAGCATTTGAATTACGTTGCTAATGAGCATTGAAAAGATAGTATTTATGTAACTGCGATTTGGTACTTAAGTAACTACATAACTTTTCTAACATAACTTAAGCAAAACTTTATTTATATTTCAAAATTTTAATAATAATTTAATTAACTTCAATTTATTACTTACATAAACGCCAAAACAGATTATAGAAAAATACAAAAATTTGGTAAAAAAAATCAGGTAGGTATAAAAGGCGTCGTCGATTACGTGGCGGACCCGTGACACCAATGGCACCACCGGTGGTATCAAGGGGATTTTTCAATCCCCATGGCACCACCGGTGGTACCATGGGGATTATTTTTATAACATGATACCACCAAGTAATAGAGTCCCTAATAAAGTGCATTTGATTTTTTTTCTCGTTCGTACATACTATACTGTACTATATTCTATACGTAGGGCAAACTAAAAGTTTTGCACTACTAGCCACTGATAAATGTTTGAAATTCGAATGTTATTTATTTTTAAAACCTAACAACTAATTTATTAATTAAAAACATTTTAGGCGCAAAATCGCTAGTCATTTTTTTTTTACCTCAAGTCGAAGTTTGCAGTCCGTTGCAAAAATGGAATTAGCACGACGAGATTTCAGGGCGATGATTTTTTATGATTTTAAAAGTTCTCTTCCTCCGAAAGATTGCACTGCTCAAAATGGTTTGAACGAATGAAAAAGTGTTTAAAATGTAACGGAGAATACTTTGAAAAACAATAAGTTTTTATTTTTGAGTTACGCAAAATTTACAGTGTGCCCCACGTATGAGATCGCAATGTGAAATCGCTACGACTGTCTATTATTCATTTTCCTGTCTTATGCCATCAAACTTGCCTATTTTTTTATTATATAATTAATATCTAGAAGACATCGAACAATTTATTTGTATTTGTAATTAAATGCAAAAGCAAAGCGGTGAATTTTTCATTTATAGCAATTATTTATTTAAAAGCAGGAAATATAATTCGTAAGCAACCCTGGCTTCGCGGGATGTCAACACCCCGAAGAGGCGGGGACTAGATGGGGAGTTTGGGGAGGGTTGGGGAGAGGTGGCAACACGACTACATCAGTCGGCATGGTAGCTCCACGTATATACGCAACCCGCCGCGCTTGAAGAAGCTTGTTGTCTTCGAGCGGCTGGCGATGAAGCCCGTACCATAATAGCCAGCTACCATTTATTTTTTATTTTTTAAATTAGTGTTAAATTCTAGTTAAGTTAGATAAATTTTTAAACACTCCAACGAGTGTAGAACTGTACATATTAATGAAATATATTTACAATAGACTTTAATATATTATTTATTAGTGATGTTTTTCTGTAATTTAAGGTAAGTCGAAACTTTTAAATTTTTTTTCTTAAGTTTAGTTTAATATTTTAGCAATTTAATGGTGCGTGTGCAAATGCTGGCGTTTTAAATGTTGCGTTTATGAATGTTTTATGCGAATGTAAATTTTTATTGAACGTGTTTCGTGAAGCAAAAAATAATGCGGTTTGTTATATTTTGTACGGGATTGTACTGTGTGCTTAATACTTATCTTTGCAAGAGTTTTATTCTAGCAAGGTTGATTTGTTTGCCAGAGTGATGAAATATTTGTTTGATAAACGCTTACACGTCTGAGTCATTTTACTGTAGGTTTTAACGCTGGTGCAGAAGGGGGCATCTATTAAACAATAATTATTGCAACACATTTTGAAAGCCGATTGCTCTTGGAAATAAATGTTCTATAAAAATCTAAGTATCTACTGATTTTCGTAAATTAATTCTTAAATCTAATTTCATGTTTACATTTAATAATTCTTTTACAGTTACATAGTTTTCTTGCAATAGTTATTTTCGTACATTAAAAAATTTCTAAAATTTAATAATCCCTATAGGTACTTTTCGGAAACTTTCTTTTCCGACAAGTACAAAGAAATTATTTAAGTAAATAAATTATTATTATAGGTAGCTTAAAAAAAGGACTTATGACAAAAAAAAATTCTATGAAAAAGATAATCCCTGTGCTTACCGGAAACTTTCTTTTCCGATAAGTACAAAGAAATTGTTTAAGTCAATTATTTTATAGGTTTAAAAAACGAGCATAAAAAAAGTATTAAGTATCACAAAAAAATATTTTATTAAAATGATAATAATTCCTGTACTTATCAGAAACTTTCTTTTCCGATAAGTACAAAGAAATTGTTTAAATAAATATTTTTTAGGTACCGAGCTCAAAAGAAGTACTTATCGTAACAAAATGTTTTATTAAAAAAGATGTACTTATCGGAAACTTTCTTTTCCGATAATTACAAAGAAATTGTTTAAAAAATCTCCGTATTTATTGGAAACTTTATTTTCCAAAAAATATAAAGGTTTGGTTAAAGCAACTTATTTTTATAGCTACCGAGCTTAAAAAATTCTTATCACACACAAAAAAATGTTTTATTAAAAAGATAGTAATACCTGTAGTTATCGGAAACTTTCTTTTCCAATAAGTACAAAGAAATTGTTTATAAAAATTATATCATAAATTTTTTTTTATTAAATGTTATACCGCGCTTAAAATTAAAGAATATCTAACACAAGTAATTACTGTTCTTATCGGAAACTTTATGTTCCGATAACTAAACAAATAAACAACTTTATGTTCCGATAAATAAACAATTTAATTTAAACAATTTCTTTGTAGTTACAAAGAAATTGTTTAAATTAAATTGTTTCATCTAATATTTATATCATAATTTTTTCATTCAAAGTTATAGGATCTAACATAAAGGATCCATATAGGTACTTATTGGCCAATATTTTCCCGATGAGTAGGTCCTACAAAGAATTTAATTCAGAGGATAAATCTGTGTCACAAAAAAGAAGAAAATATTTTATTAAAAGATAAGCATAAAATTAAAGATATCTACTAGAATTTAACTTAGCGGAGAAATTCTTACAAATACCTACTTACAAAGAATTTATTTTAACGAAAACCGTCTTTGTATCGAGAATGTAATTTCACTTATATTTTCGCAAAATACGTAGTAGGTAAGTAATTAAATTTTGAACGGAGAACCTGCAGTCATATTGTTTGGATACTGAACAAAATAAACTATAAAATTGATAATCAAATATCTACCTAAAAAATCTTAATTTTTTCACAATTAGACAGATTTTCAAAAAAAATTAATTTTATACCAAAATAAATGACGATTGCCAAAAATATGGAAGCGGCACCACGCCGTCTTTCAGTTAAACAATGCATTGTTTAATGTTTAATTACAGTATCAGTGCATCGTCCATAATGCAGGCTAGAGGGGATTTATGTTGGATACTCTATGAAACTTGTAACCATTGTAATAATGTAAACTCAAACGGCAAAAAAGAGGTAGATGGCGCCACCAATTTAAAAATCAATTATTATATTTTTTTCTTTTCACCTTCATATTACTCATTTGTTATCATGACAAATATCCCATCCCATCCCACCTCCCACTAATATATAAACGCGAAAGTTTGTATGATGCATGGATGGATGCTTTAATTTTTTTATTTTTTTTCTTTGACGCAAAAACTAATGAATGGTTTTTAATGAAACTGTCTGAAAAATCAATTCAATTCAATAAATGCAAGTCGATTTAATAAGTGTAAATTCACAATTTTCCCGTTTACTACGAAACCTTGTATATATTTTTTAAATATATTTTTAATTGGACAGTCAATTTACGTGTTGGTAAATTAACTGTCAAAGGTAGGGACATTCGATATACGTCGATGCATCGAATGTATTCGATTTTTAAAACATTGCATTACAATTTCATTTACAATAAAACTTTCGAATAAAAAAAAACGATGAAAATATTTTATAGTATAAGTATTTTATAAGTTGTTAGTAAGAAATATAGAGGTTAACCGATGAATCACGAGTCAGTGATGAATACGATTCTCGTTTACAAATCGTTTCGAGTAATTTCCGTCGTCGAGGCTACAATGAATAGGCACTTAGGACCACGTGCTTGATCTTCGGTCACGGTGACACTTAAAAAAATAAAGTAGTTGCCTATTTAAGACGACAAACGTTTACACAAGGTCGCGCCACGACAATACATTGTCTGTCGCGTATTTTACTGATTTTAAAGGTGCATTTTTTTCTGTGTAGACACAGGGTAGTTACACTTGCTAAAATAGATAGTAAGACGACCACAGCAAATATTAAATTAAGTAGAACGCACGAACCGCGACCAACAGTGGAGGTAGTTTTTTATTGTTTTCATGAAACGCACGAAACGCGATCAACTAGGTTGTTTACTCAAAAACACCGACGCACGAACCGCGACTATACCTATTATTCTTTGATATCAGGGTGTTGGTACACGCCCAAGGGTCTCCGCGACCTCAAAGGTCTATTGTGGCCGCGCGCCGAGTTCTTATATCTCGCTCCCAAGGCCAACGTCCTTCAGGAATCGTATGATGCACTTGGGTGAGAGAGTTTTAATATCCTCGGGTGGCATTATGTGTCCACCGAAGGCTCGGTTTCTTCTGTGCTCCACACTCACAGAGGATGTGCATGGGGGTTGCCTCGGCTTCGCAGCAGAATCTAAAGGCAGTGGTGTCAGACAGGCCCATTCTGTTCAGATGTTTATTCAGCCTGCGGCGTCCAGTTAAGGCTCGTATAAGTATCCTCAACTCCATACGTGGTAGATGAAAAGTTTTGCGAGTAACCAGTGTCAAGTGTTTTTGCGTGCCTCTGGCCAGCCACGGCATTCCAGGTATACTTTGCTCCACGGCCCAAGCTTTCAGCACGCTCCTCGAGGCGCTTCTGGGAATGCCGAGTATAGGGTAGTGCCAACTTGGACGCCAGTATCACAGGGAATTTGATATCTCATGGCACTTAACGTGGCTATTGAATCGGAAAAATAACGTTAATTTTAACAATACTATTCGTTTTTAATTGTAACTGTTAGAAAAATTATTTTTGTGTATTTACGGACAAAAACACAAAATATTCAAAACACACACAAATATTCAAAAACATACAATCGTAAAACATTCAAGAACACATAAAACACACACACGCAGCACGCGCGCAATGCGCCTACGGCTCGCGCCGTAGATTTAATCAAATGTTTCTTAAAAGCAGTTAAAGATGCTGATGTTTTTGCCGATCCTTGGTGCTGTATAAAAATATATATTGCTATCTTAACAGCTACACTAATTTACCCTAATTGTATAATTGATTATTGTAAGCATTATTATTATATTGTATTACTCAGTGCTTTGGTGATAACCAGATGCTGTAAACCAGTCAATTATGTATTGATTAAATTGGAAAAATATATAAAATAAACACCCGAAAACACATTACAAACACACACCCAAAAACACACGAAATCATTCAAAAACATGAACATTATATAGAAATACAAACGAGCGGACATAATTAGTTATTTTTGCAAAATGGAACCTGCAAATATCAACAACTTTTCTCAACGCAGTCAGCGAACACGATAGAGGGTAGATCGTTTTGTGTCACCCTTCTGACGTTCAACACTCACCGACTTCAGTCTACTCGTGACCATGATGGCTGTAATGCTGTCGAAATATCGAGACATCAATAATAAATGTTTAACGCGGTAATTCCCTTCTTCTTCTTCTTATGGTGCCATCTTCTTACGAAGGTTGGCGATCATTATGGCAATCTGCACTCTCGACAACGCCGCACGGAACAGAGACCTGGTACTCTTGCCGTACCATTGGCGTAAGTTCCTGAGCCATGATATTCTCCTTCTACCTGGCCTTCTTCTGCCTTGGATCTTTCCCTGAAGAATCAGTTGTAGAAGATCGTACTTTTTATTCCTCATTATGTGACCTAGATACTGGAGTTTCCGTTTTTTAATGGTCTTAAGAATCTCCACCTCTTTGCCCATTCTCTGGAGCACTGTCTCATTTCGAACTCGCTGTACCCACGAGATCTTCAGCATTCTTCGATACACCCACATTTCGGTAATTCCCGTTTTATCTAATTAATGTTGTAGAGAATATTTTCTTCACGACCAGGATTCCGTGGCTCTTTTTACCAAACCTACCTCTACTATGGTTGAATCGGCTAAATCTTACTACACCCTCGTTCCTAATCGGTACTTTCCTACTGTTAGACTCTCTCCAAAGACGCAGTGATTTTTTTTCCTCTATGTTTCTACATGACTAGACATTTGGGGGATTATACCTATCAGAGAGACGAGACATTCCGGGATTTAGACGCAACCGACCGGCATTTGAATACAGAGGGTTAGGTGGGGGCAAACGGTCCGTTTATCGCAGTGTCCAACATTCCCCGGGGGATTCATAAAATTGCATCATAAAGTATTATAAAATACCTAACATACAATTGTACAGGAGAGTTTTTAAGTATGAGATTATCTCAAAAACTACTTGACCTTTTGCAATAATTCTTTCACTATTAGATATAAGTTAAAACTACGTAGGTAACTGTAAAATAATTATTAAATTCGGTCCAGTAGTTTTTGAGAAAATCTCAACCTTATTGACGCCCTGTTTCTTTGTCTTCAAGTGTACCTACATTGACCACCAGAACAACTAAGTTTATACAAAATGGCGGCGAAATTTGTATTAAAATATGTAATTTGTACATTCGAGAGCACATCAAGTGTAACATTTTGGACTTTGGGACCGTTTTTATTACGTTTCTGCGTAGTATGAGTTCAAAATCGTAACCCAAGTGTTACTATTAGCATTGCCGCACACGTACCCACCTGACACAGCCTCGCCTCGCCTCGTGAAGATAGTGCTTCACGAACTGTCGCCATTTTAGGTCAACTTAGCTGCCAGGAAATGTAACAATCTCGGCGTCTCTGGCGGTAAATGTTGGCAATGCGTATGATTGGTCGAACTCTAATATTGTGGCGATAAAGTGTCGGTAAATGTCGGTCGCCGACGGGCGAGTTCTTTCCTCCACGATTACAATAAATTCGAGAAATACTCAAATTAATAATACGCAAATATTATTTTTAAAGTAGAATCTATTTCTATGTTCATTTGGCTGTCGCGGTAAGAAAGTTACAACGTCGATGACACAAAAATGGTTCCGAAAATATGTCTACAATTCAATGCGGCGAATAATTTTAGAAAAATATTCGATCGATCAAGTTTTATAATAATAAAAATCATCTTGTTGCGTAAAAATATGAACCATTTTAAATGATATATTTAAAAGAGATGCTGCTGTGTTCCTGAGATTTTATTAATATTTTTTCTTTTTAAATTAAACTATCGACGGTGGGTCAATAATTCTTTTTTACACCAAGCATTTCGTTGTGTATAGTATAGTATAGAGATAAGTATATATTACAGAATATCTGAAAAGCACGCTTCATGTGCCGTCTACTTTAATACGACGCGACGCGACGTAGCGACTGGAAAATGCGAAATCTCATTCAATTACAAATATAATTACCTACTTAAACCTAACTCAATTCCAAACTCTCGCAGCCCCATCTGTACGGCTTTAGGGGAGGTCCGTTTAAGGGTACCGAGAACTGTCGCCCCATATAAACTGTTTTCGCAACACACCTTGATTATTGATCGATATCGACCCTATGAATTTTGACTGAACGTATTGCCGACTCTACATGCGTCGAGTTTTGAGCAAATGGCATTAGACTTCACGACTAGACGAGCCTACTTTCGCCCGAACGAATTGTCGACCCTATGAATTTCGACTGAAAAGTATAAATGCCAGCTTGATAGTTGTAATAGTGAAAGATATAGTGATATCACTATGTTAGCCTTAAGCCATTAACTTTATCTGGTTAACCATAAACATAGTTACCTTAGTTTAGTCCCTTTAAGTTTTAAAGGAGCTTAAATCGTGGAATAACTTTTAAGTCACATTTACGGCTATAATAACGTTCATTGTTAATAACTGTCCACAAAGACCTCGAACCCCTTCAGTCTATTCAGTTAAAAGTTAGTTTCAGTTCAGGTCATAGTTTGCCATTATTCGCTTTCAGTCGAAGTTAGACGATTTAATCAGTTCAGTCAATTTTATTCTCTTTCAGTCTATTCTGAACTTTTAATTGCTTTCCTAACAGTATCTCATAGTTCGGTGCTTTCTAACAATCGCAACACGACGACAGTTTCACAGAAAAGACGTGTAGGTATTAACAAATATTCGAGCGTTTGGATTTCGAGCCAATGAATATTCGACTCAGGGGTTATCGATATTATGAATTGCGATCCCATGTGTACATATAAAAGTTTCACTAATTCGGTCAACTCGCTTTTTAGGTACGGAACGATATTTATAAAACTGACATTAGATAATTACGTTCGCTAATAACTTTAGATCAGCTGCTTCTAATACGATGGACAATTAGCGCAATGAAGGTCAAATAAAATCAAGCTAAAATATTAAATGACAATGCCAGATACTGCCCCACCATCAACCGCATGATGAACAAGATAATGAATAAATGTAAAAAATTAGTTTTTATTAAAATTATTGGTTCAAAATAAAGTTTTGTACAAGTGCGAATCGAAAAAACAGCTTAATTAAGAATTCAGAAAATAGTATGAAAACGAAGCGAATTATTCATTGTTTTTGTTATCACTTTCTACTACTCTCGCAACTCCTGCTGATTGTGATTAAGCTATATAAAACCTGTAATAAGTCCCCAACAAAATGATAGCTTCAATGGTCTCGTAGTTTTGAAGGTGGGGCAAAGCTCCATTGAAATTGAAAAGCATTTAATAAAAATTATGTAATAAATTATTGTCTGCCATTTTGTACATTACCCTTTCGGCTAGACTTTAGACGTATACAAAACTAGATGGTTTCCAATCACACGGGCACTGGTAATAATTTACATGACGTGTCTGTGTTCAATTACCAATAACTTTTAATAACCAATTTCGACCATATTTCAACATGTGATACGATTCAATTTTCAATCAAATTGAGAGACTCCTCTGCAGCAGCCCTAAATTAATCTAAGCGTCGTCGTCTGATGGAGAGCAAAATCAAATGTCCGTATTAGATAGATAAAATATATTACTTTTCAGATTTCATATACATATTTTAATGCAAGTAAATACATAGGAAAGTAGACTAAAAAACAAATAAATTGTTACTTGCAAAGGTTCTGTGGCATTCGACCCTACGAATTTCGACTGAACGAATATTCGACACTACGACGGAGTACCTACCTAGATGACGAAACGTTTTATCGCTAACTGAAATGCGTTTTATTGGACAGCTAACATTTTCACTTTTAATGTTAAAATTATAATTTATGCAGTGTCGTTACCATTACCTACACATAGTTTATGTTGTTATTAGTATTCAACTGACGATCTAATTACTAATATGCATTTAAAGTATGTAACATAACTATACAAATGACATTGTAATCTGATATAAATGAATCTACCTATCATTAGTTCATTATATTGACGCAATATATTTTCTAGCCCGTGGCATCCGACTCTATGAATATTCGAGCTTACGAGTCTCGACTGAATGAATAGTCGACCCAACAAATATACGAGTCTGCCATTCGACTCCAAGAATTTCGATCATACAGGAACCGATATATAAAATAATGAATTGATGAGTATCAAACATATTATATTATACAGATATATATTAACCTCATGTTTTATTTTATTTTTTCATTACCAATGCTTGCTGTTTCGGAACCGATGTACCAGTTTTAAGTTAACTAGACCTAAGAAAGAGTGGGCCCTCCTGACACAGGCGAATTTTTAATTTGCCTACTATGAGGTACCTTATTTTTGTATCATTTATATGCTGGTGTTTTTGAAAATATATTTTTTATTAACAAATGTGCCAAAAACGGCCGTCTTTCGCAATTATGTGAACTACAACTTACCTACATTGCATCACGTTACAAAATAAGCATTTATAAAATAATATTTATAGCAATAAACAATGTGAACGTAGCTTTTTAAATAAAATTGATTATATTGGAAGATATGATTTTTTAAAGATTGGCGGCGCTAGTTAGCTCTAGGAAGACTGTTAATAAATATATTTAAAAAAATCACAACAATCTACTGCGATGGTAAAAGGCGGCGGGCATAGTGCTTTATGTCAGTTTTCAGTTCGTTCCCCATGTAATGCTCACAGACAGACGTTGAGTTATACAGGGTGACCCAAGTAATCGTGGCAAGCGGAATTCCAGTGCTATAATATAGGCCCATTTATCTAATGCATATGACAATGTAAGATTCTGCCCCACCATCAACCGTGATGAACAAGATAACGAATAAATTTAAAATTTCTGTTTTTTATTAAAATTATTGGTTTAAAATAAAGATTTGTACATCAAACGAGTCGAAAAAACAGCTTAATTAAGAATTCAGAATAGTAAGAAATCAAAGCGAATTATTCATTGTTTTTGTTATAATTTTCTGCTACTCTCGCAACTCCTACTGATTATGATTATGCAATATTATTTGTACATAGTTTTAGTATATTTACTTTAGTTTGGTTTTTAATGTTATAAGTACTACCCAAATACTGCATTCCGAATAAATAAATAAAAAACTTTTTGCTAGCAAACGTCAATCCCTTATGCAATATGAAACCTGTAATAAATCCCTAAGAATATAAAGTTTAATTAGCAAGATGTTAATTTTTTATGGGTATATTTAAATGCGTTTAGGTTACTGCTAAACAAGTGCGTTATGATGCGGGACGAAGGAGTCCGAATTGGACAAACTAAAAGCAAACAAAAAGTCGCGATACAATAACGTGTGGTGTGCTCTAGCTCTAGACATCCGCTTGCGACTATGTTTTGGGACACCCTGTATAAATATAGAAACAATCTTTTAAGAGCTCGGGTTGGTTCTCTTGAAAATGGCGGGAAACGACGGTTGTGAAATTATTTGATAATTTTCCTTTTAATGTCTACAGGAACTATTTTGTGTTTAATATCACGTTAAATTAATCAGAAAATGTTCGCGAATGACAGTACGGTGAAGTTATTGGATTATTTATGCAAGATCTGAAGTTTCAAGCTTTTATCAAGAGTTCCCGCTACAAGCTCGGGAGTGAACGTGACTGTCGAGCTGCTTCGTCCACAGTGATTGACGCTACGGCGTCTCCTGTGGATGAAGACAAGAAGACGCGGCTACCCAGGGTGATGACGCTACGGCGACTCCCCTGGAGGAAGATAGAAAACTATTATACATTGAATTTTCTGTAACATGACATTGGCAAATGACGAACTGTCGATTACATTAATAAAATAAATGACAAGAAGAAGTCCATTAATAATATAAATAAATAAGAGCTCGGGTTCGGTAAACTGACTGGCATGTCAAGTGCTTGTCATAAAATGGATTCTATGGCAATCGGTAGGTCCTAATGCTAGCACTACACTTCGATAGAGGCGTCCGCGGACATCACCCAACAATGCCCCTAAACTAAATAACTCAATGATCCACGCAAGCATCAAGTTATGCAAAGGAAACCTTGCTAAGAGCACAAAACTTCACAAACACGACTTCTTTCGAGCACTCCAACTAATAGAAACGTTCGCGGACATCTACTGATTAACTTAACGTGATCATTAATCACTAAATACCACGGAAACTATTTAATTAGAATTTTCACAAAAAAATAGCTAATGTCGTTTCGCTTTTCAAGAAATCTCTCGCGCCGCCAGAGACAATGAAGTATTTTTTCTTCTTTTCTATTGCAAACCGCTGCGTTCCGTTTCACCCCGATATTATTAAGAGGAAAATATACTTAAATAAAACTTACAATAGTGTGTGATGCATGTATTTACCTAAACAACCATATTATAAGTGTTAGTAAGTACTTAAAACTATGTTAGTGTTTACGTGAGGTGTATTACGCGCTATGACATGCGACTTTGGTCCGACTCCGAGACCCCGGGACATGTAAGTGTACCTAGTGTCTCAGAGGACTGCCCATGGTATCTGCAATGCCCTTCAGAATGCTATTATACAAGTGCAAAATAACAAAAAGACTATTGATTGACCACTGGTTTTAAATAAATAAATACAAAGGCCCATTGAACAACCATGATTAGTCGATGGTTTGCTAAACAGACCATTAACTTCAATTTTAAACGAGTTAACCGACGTTTACATGATGACCACTGATTTTCTATTAACTGCCAGTTTAAATCGTTAAAGTTAATTTTTAACGAACTCGGGCCAAGGCCGCTATTACTCACACAAAATAAGAAATGTTGATACGTATTCGAGCCCACGAATTTCGACTAAATGAATTTTCGACTCTGTGTGTATCGACTCAACAAATTTTCTATGCCATTCGACCCATAAACGACACAATTTATGAAATGCTCACAACGTATAAAAACCGCTGTACTCAATTTTTCAATTCAATTTATTTAATTGCATTCACATGTCAGAATGTACAGTCGACAGCAGATCAATGGTAGGTAATACTTGCAGTACGATTTCAAGTCTTACGACGCGACGCAAATAATAAGAACTGTCAAAAGTAAAAAGTGTTACCATTGATCTGCTGTCGACTGTACATTAATAATACATCATTAGGTCTTAAGAGAGCTCGGTGGCTCAGTGGTTGGGTCAATGGACTTGCAATATGGAGGTGCCAGGTTCGATTCCCAGCTAGGGCAGCCATGTACCAATGAGTTATCCTCGGTTTTTTCGACGGAAAAACTTACGTACATTTACCGAGTGCTCTCAAAACGGTGAAGGAAAACATCGTGATGAAACCTGCATGCCGTAGAAGAAGAAAAAAATCTAAGGCATGTGAAATCCGCCAACCCGCACTGGGCCCGCGTGGTGGATTATGGCCCGAGCTCCCTCGATGTAAGGGAAGGTCTGTGCCCGAGCAGTGGGGCAATATAAATAGACTGATGATGATGAGGTCTTAAAATGTGACACATGCCCCCTGTAGGGCACAGCAACATGGAATGACAGAATACTCAAAAATCTAGGCTTAGTTTGGTAAGATACAGTGCGCGAGGCGTAAGCTCAGGTTTACATTTGTGTGAGTAATAGCGGTACAAGGGGTGAAGTGCGGTGCGTGCGCGGCAGGGTGTATTTTGTTGCGTTTGTATTTGTATGCGTAGGACGCGTCGCGCCTCAGGCCGAATAGCACTCTACACTATCTGTGTGCACTCACACAAATGCAAACCTGAGCTTACGCCTCGCGCACTGTACTTACCTGTAAATAAAGGTATACTTACCTACTATAATCGTTAAACAACATATCCAGACGAGATAACAAATATTAATTGCATTAAACATCCTCGCAGAGAATCGAGCTCGCAATCTCCGGGAGAAAAAATAGGATTTGTTCTCGTTTCGACCAAATAGTTTGGACCAACTTTCGAAAATTCTTGTTTCGCCCGACATTTTATTCTCGGTTCGCCCAGAATTTGTTTTTTTATTAATACAAACATTTTATTATCGTTTCGCCCTATTTTTTATTCTTGCTACGCCTAAGAAACTTTTGATACGGGTTTGTATTATTTTTATCTCAATAGATGTACGGTACCATCAGCAAAATATACTCTTACAAATAAATAGAGTTCGGCAATAAACTAGGCATTAAACCGATTGCGATTGGCTAGAATAACACATGGCATAAAGGAAAAAAAATCGCCGCTCTCTATGAAGAGAGTAAAGTATTATTTTGTATGGGGCCCTTCCGTCCTCGTTATTATCAGTTTTACTCTCATACATCGGAATGAGACATCTTTTATTATCACGACTGACTATTCTTCACACTGGTGTGAATGTTAGGGATTTTGTCACGTGTCACTGGTGTGGCAGTGTGCAAGTTAGGAATGTTTTATGCCTTCTATTGAAAATTCAAGCAATGGAAAAACATATGTAGATGTGGCTTGCTCCATATGGTGTTCCTTGCTTCATATATAGCTGTACCTATATTATTCTTTTTAGAATTCAATACAATTATGACGGTTTTTTTTCGACTACCGCGATACAGGTTCGTCTAGTGCTAAGTCTAATTGTAATACAGTTAAAGTTAAAGTCAAATCGAATAGAGCTTTCACAAGTTTCATTCTGTCCTGTCACACACTGGTGTGAAGAATAGGATTTTCCTGACTTTCACACTTTTCATGATAAATTATTATAGTTATTATGACATTATTTTATATATTACTTATTTGACAGTATTTTATCGATTACGTCTCGCCAGAATAAGGCACTGCCAGGTATTAAATAAACCTGAAGCAACCTGACGTAGGGATTGGCAGATTTCCATTTCCATTATCTATTGGAATATAAGCCATAGGGCACTCAGAAAGCCTCAGACTGAGAGAGATTACTATCGCAAATCCCCGTGTAGCAGGCTCTCCGTCTATATGCGGATATAACTGCAGTGATTTTACAACATAAATCCATATACTTATAATATTATTGGATTTTTTTATGAAATGAAATGAAATAAATTTATTTGCATATGATTTTGGTAATTAAATAGGATGTTCGATAGGTTCAGGCGGATCAATCAAAATCTGCTTAGACATAAGAGTTTATGGACATGAAATTTTAATATTATTATTCCTTGACATTGTTAATATTTATGCTTATTTCTATTGACTCAAAATCTTTATTAATAAGTTGTTATTTGTTTTGACCATTATTAGTACTCAATGAATTTTATCCCATAAACTTTTTGACATACTTAAGTAAAATTTAGATTGTTTCTATTCGTTATTATATTAATTTAATAACACTTTTTAAATGTTATACCTAACATTAATTTGTATTCATTTTGACATTTAAGCTATTTACTCTATTATTACCTGACGATCATTTTTACAAATATGACTATATTTGACATAATGTACTACTTATATTATTGTATAGTATTTTATTGTGTAAAAATGAAATAAAGAAATCTAAATCTAAGCGTGCAAATATTTAAAATAGAACAACGCGAAATTATATAAAATTAATTAAATAGACATTAGCCTATTAATTGAACAGTATCGTATGCCATTATTGAATTGTGGAATCAATCTATAACTTCGAATTTATTATTATTACCTTGAGTTCAATATTTAGTATTTGAAATTTTTGTACAACTTGTAAAAACAGTTTATTTAACAACACGTTTCAAATGTTATTTATTTATTTATTTATTTATTTTATTAATGGACTCGACAGTTCGTCATTTGCCAATGTCATGTTACAAAAAATTCAATGTAATGTCTTCTATCTTCCTCCAGGGGAGTCGCCGTAGCGTCATCACCCTGGGTAGCCGCGTCTTCATGTCTTCATCCACAGGAGACGCCGTAGCGTCAATCACTGCGGACGAAGCAGCTCGACAGTCACGTTCACTCCCGAGCTCGTAGTGGGAATCTTGACCATGGCGCCAAACTTCAGATCCTGCTTGAATTCTTCAATAACTTCACCATACTGTCATTCGCGAACATTTTCTGATTAATTTAACGTGATATTAAACACAAAATAGTCCCTGTAGACGTTAAAAGAAAAATTATCAAATAATTATGCAACCGTCGTTTCCCGCCATTTTCAAGAGACCGTTTCAAATGTTACAATTAACATAAATATTGATATTATTAATAACATATTTGCGCCGTTTGGTGTAGAGACCATGGGGCCATGGGGACCAGAGGCGCGGCGACTGGTAAAGGAACTGTCGTCGCGCCTCATTGACTCGTCGGGTGACCAAAGGGCTGGCGCTTACCTCGGCCTGCGTATATCGCTGGCTATACAAAGAGGTAACGTCGCCAGCCTTTTGGGCACTCTACCACAGGGTGGCGAATTGGCGTCAATTTTTTATTTATAAGTATTTTTTATTATTGATATTGACTTATTTATTTGATTATGTTTGACATAATCTACATAAATGTATAATAAAGCTAGCAAAGTCAAAGTCTAAAAATAATGGCTTCTAAAGTCTACAACGCAATCCCTGAAGAAGTCATTCTGTCATACCACATTCATAAAAAAACTTAAAGATATGTTGATAGGCATGGAGTTTTTCAACGGTCTAAATTGTACTTGATTTATATAAAGCTTAGCTATACAATTGACTTGTAAATGTGATATTTTATCAATAAACGATTGTATTGCATTGTAAGTCAATTTTATTAAAAAAAACTAATTACTGCAAAAGAAAACTAACTTAATATGTAAAAAAAAAAAATTATGAAATATTTATTTTATTAATGGACTCGACAGTTCGTCATTTGCCAATGTCATGTTACAGAAAATTCAATATATAATATTAATAGTCTTCTATCTTCCTCCAGGGGAGTCGCAGTAGCGTCTTCACCCTGGGTAGCCGCGTCTTCATGTCTTCATCCAGAGGAGACGCCGTAGCGTCGTCACTCTGGACGAAGCAGCTCGACAGTCACGTTCACTCCCGAGCTTGTAGCGGGAACTCTTGATAAAAGCTTGAAACCCCAGATCCTACTCAAATTATCCAACAAATTCACCATACTGTCACTCGCGAACATTTTCTGATTGTAGACAATAAAACAAAAATAATCAAATAATTTTGCAACCGTCGTGTCCCGCCATTTTCAAGAGAACCATATAACATATTGTAACAGACTGTAATGCTAGACATTTAAATGAAATAATAAATAAATAAATTGTCACAATGGGCAGCGGAAATTAAAAAACTTACTTCGGGCAGGGGCTTGGATTCTATTGTGCAAACACCGTTCGGCTTCGGCTTCGAAAACCAAGTAATTGGAGAGACTCTTATTTCTATACAGTCTGGACATGTCTTGTGAGAATACACATTGTTATGGGACATGTCCAGACCATTCAATTAACGATGAACTGAAACTTCTGAAGATAATTACATTTTAGACATCAGCTGTCTTTTGTGACCTAAGGATCCATGGTACAGTCGACAGCAGATCAATGGCAACACTTACAGTACGATTTCAACTTTTATGACACAGACAATAAGAACGGTCCAAAGTCCAAAGTATTACACTTGATGTGCTGTCGACTGTACCTAATAGGTACTATACTAGGTTATATAGGTAAATGTACTGATAGATAATATGCAGATACCTAACTTAAATTAAATTATTATCGTATTCGGTACTTAATAGTTAGGTAATATTTTTTATTTAGTCATTTAGTTAATAAAAAACTCGTATTAATTTGTAAGGGGGATGGAGTAAACGTATCCAATAGCAGAAACCCCCGACCCTCTCCATGCATATATTCAATAGGATATACTTATTAGAATAATCAATATGTATCCAGTACCTTATATTATTGTGTAATCATGTTTTGCTTGTGATTATAAGTACACCTATCTTCCTCGGTTCCTATATGATTCAGTTTTTGGTTGGGTCAGCTGGAAGAAATCTCACACGTTCATGGACAGTGGCGGCATAGGCCGTACTTTAAGTATTCGGAAAATGACACTACGGCGTATGACGTAGTATTTTGATGCATTTAAAAAGACACAACGGCATCTCCCGCGGCGTTCGTAGGCGGTTTTCTTTGTGGAGCGGTCCCACTGTCATTCCGCGTAGAAAATAGGTATGTGTACTGTCAAAAATAAAGGTTGTAGGTACATTTTTGTCGGTCTTGACACGCACATACCCAGAATCCCCCACAGTTATGACAGTAGTTCCGAATTGTATGAGAATTTTCACTGTCATTTCGTAATTTCTACTGTCCATGAACGTGATAAGTGCGCCCTTTGTGCAAATTCTATATTTGTAAATTTGTGTGTACAATAAAGTGTAAAATCAATAATTAACGACTACGAAATACAGAATAAATTAAGCAATGTAAGTCTAGAGACACATTATGCGGAAAGTACGCGACGGAATTCACAAAACTCAAGTCAAAAACAGAACTTCTGCTTATAGCTGTAACGCTGCTTTTAGCCTGTAGCAGTCAACCGCTTTTGTTTCGACGCCGGACTCATTCCTGCCAGACTGAAAGCAGCGTTGCAGCTATTAGCAGAAGTTCTGTTTTTGACTTGAGTTTTGTGAATTCCGTCGCGTACTTTCCGCATAATGTGTCTCTAGACTTAACCTTGCTTTTTTAAATACGGAATAACCTTGCTAATTTAGCGAAACGCCATCCCTAAGTAATTGGAAAAACTAATAGACAGACTGCCAGTGTAATTTCCTTAATAGGTTTCTATTTCCCCGTGATAGGCACTTGTATACCGCAGCCCAAATCAAGTGTCTTATTTTGTAAACAAAAACTACCCTACCCTACTGACATTTTAAGCTGTTCTGTGATTATTGCATAGTTTTTTTTTACTTTCTCAATCCATATTTGTTTATTTAATCAATTTTTATTTATTTGTTATTATAGGTATATAATTGTTTATTTCAAAAAGGTACAATATAAAATAAAAAGAACCATTCAATATTTAAAAAACCTACTCTAAACTATTTAAAAAAAAATTAGGTGCAGGAAGAGTACCCAAGACACTGGCAGCGTTACCTCGCTGGATCGCGATGCTAATCCGTTGCGCGAGGTAGCTGTTTAATCAATTATAATTGCAATAATCAATTACAAGTGGTCTGAGTCTGCGCAGAATAGAGATGAGTGGAAGGGTTGGGGGAGCCCAGCAGTGGGACATTGCAGGCTATAAAAAAAATTAAAATTGTAAAAATTAATAATAAAAAAACATACAAATATATACCTACTTATAAATAAAAAATTGGGGTCGCTACCCTGCGGAAGAGTGAGTGCCCAAACGGCTGGCGTAGGTACATTTTTGCAACATATTTTTTGAATTTGCATTTATACCACTTTGTAAGGAAAAGGTACCAACGCTGAGGAGAAAAAATGGCAAAAAACTCTCAGCAGCACATCTTTTAAAATAATAATAACTGCAGGGTTACTCTCACCTCTTATAGCGATCCAGTTTAGGTTCCTAAACTGACAATTTGCTACAATGACGTCAAACGTCATTGTAGCAAATAGCGACTCGGTTCAGTTTAGGAACCTAAACTGGATCGCTATAAGAGGTGAGAGTAACCCTGCTGAAAAAAGTTCGCGGAAAATATTTTTTTATTTTTATTTTAGTGTTTTGATTTATTGGTAATTTTATTTTAGACGCTGTCCGTGTGATAGATAATAAAAGTCTATTCCAAAATATAACATACTATTTGTTAATTGATCAAGTAATCTAATAAATTCATTAGGTATTCCCATTGATCTCCTATAAACAACTAGATACACAGTCTGCCTTCTAAAAATGTCCGAGCGCAAAGAAGGTCCAAACCGATGAATGGACATTTGCTTTATTGGACATTATTTGGACGTTAACAATGGACCCTTATTTGGACGTTTTTTAAATTGTGGTAAGACCTTTGTGTATCTAGTTGTTTTTATGAGATCAATGTATATTCCAGAAAATAATAATTTTATATTTGGATCTATTCATAGAAATAAGTGTAGGCTAAAATAATTTTATACGGAACTCGAAATCGGAAAATTCTCGTTAAAATATTACAAAAATGTCTATAAAAACAAAACACTCTGGCATTGAACAAAAAAAATGGAAAATATTTTCGTTAAAATGCCGTTCGGTAATTCAACGAAATGACAATGCCAGATTCTGCCCCACCATCAACCGCAAGTTGTACAAGATAACGAATAAATGTAAAAGTATCTCCGTTTTTTATTAAAATTATTGGTTTAAATTAAAGTTATGTACAAGCTGTGATTCGAAAAAAAAAACTTAATTAAGAATTAAGGAAATAGTAAGAAATCGAAGCGATTTATTCATTGTTTTTGTTATTCTTCTATAGGAGTTGCGAGAGTAGTAGAAAATGATACTGATTATGATTATGCAATATGAAACCTGTAATAAGTCCCCAACAAAATGATAAGTACAGCATAAATGGTCGCGTAGTTTTGTAGGTGGGGCACAGCTCCATTGAAATGTGGCAATGTCTTTTCCTATGGAAAATTGGTAATTATCTTTAATCCGATCTCGGGAGAGGTCTTCGGAGTGAACTAATTAATCGTTATTTCTGAAAAATTCTCCTCTTACCTATTTATTTAATGATAATACGTTTTACCTGGAAAAAAACTCGTGGAATATTCCCTAACGATGTTTACGTCCGGAAACCTAATATAAGTGGATAAATACACTAATTGAATGTTTTGTGGGACTTTTTGTTGTCTTTGCTCATGAAGCAAGGAACGGCCTATACAGGGTGTAACGGAAAGGGTATATGAAGCAGAAGGGAGGGTGTTCAGTATCAATAACTGAACAACAAAGCTATATAATCATTTACCTGACAATCTTAACACGTTCATGGACAGTGGCGGCATAGGCCGTACTTTGAGTATTCGGAAAATGACAGTACGGCGTATGACGTAGTATTTTGATGCATTTAAAAAGACACAACGGCATCTCCCGCGGCGTTCGTAGGCGGTTTTCTTTGTGGAGCGGTCCCACTGTCATTCTGTGTAGAAAATGTGTACTGTCAAAATAAAGGTTGTAGGTACATTTTTGTCGGTCTTGACACGCACATACTTAGAATCCCCCACGGTTATGACAATAGTTGAGAATTTTCACTGTCATTTCGTATTTCTACTGTCCATGAACGTATTTAAATCAAGATTGCATGATATTTTAATTAATAAATGTTATTATAGTATCGAAGAATATTATCAGGATAAAATTGTATTTCAATAAAATAACCAGTGTTCAGCAATCTTTCTATAATTATAATAATTTGACATGAAGTTGCATGTAAAGAATTTTTTGAAAGTCGATATTATATAACATTAGTTTATATTTTATATTGTACGCCTTTAAGGCAGGTTGTGGTGAGACGTTCACATTACTAACACCTTATAATTTTGTACCTACAACTGGCGCAATAAATAAAATTTGAATTTAAACCTTTTGTTCTTACCGAAATTGAATCACGTTATAAATAAGCATTTAAGAAATAGTATTCATCCTAATAAACATTTTGTAAATAGCTTTTTTTAATAAAATTGATTAAATTGGACGATATTATTTTTTCAAGATTTGCGGCGCTAGTTGGCTCTATGAAGGCCCTTAAGTGAAAAAAACCCGAAATTACATTTCACGAGTGGGAGCACACGTCTTCAGGGTCACTGTGTCCGAGTATATGGATGTCAAGTCATCGCACTATATCGATAATTTTAGAATAAACACATGCTTCACTTTAAGTAGTAAAATCACCGTTACGCTGTTAAAGTGAGACCAACTTCTATCGAAAAAACCGGTTGGTTCCAGGCTAGGAATGAACGAATTATAAAATAGAGACATGAAAATATCACAATATCTGGAAAAAAGACATTTCCACATTTCAATGGACCTTTGCCCCACCTACAAAACTACGTTACCATTTAAGCTGTACGTATCATTTTGTTGGGGACTTATTATAGGTATCATATTTTATAATCATTTTCTACTACTCTCGCAACTCCAATAGAAGAATAACAAAAACAATGAATAATTCGCTTTAATATCTCACTATTTTCTGAATTCTTAATTAAGTTGTTTTTTCGTCAATAATTTTAATAAAAAAACGGAGATATTTTTACTTATTCGTTATCTTGTACATCTAGCGGTTGATGGTGGGGCAGAATCTGGCATTGTCATTTTGTAAGTTTTCTTAAGAGCCTTCCTAGAGCCAACTAGAGCCGCCAATCTTAAAAAAATCATATCTTCCAATATAATCAATTTTATTAAAAAAGATACGTTCACATTGTTTATTGCTATAAATATTATTTTTTAAATGCTTATTTGTAACGTGATTCAATGTAGGTAAGTTGTAGTTCACAAATGTGCCAGAAACCGTCGTTTTTCGCAATTATGCGAACTACAACTTACCTACATTGAATCACGTTACAAATAAGCATTTAAAAAATAATATTTATAGCAATAAACAATGTGAACGTAGCTTTTTTAATAAAATTGATTATATTGGAAGATATGATTTTTTTAAGATTGGCGGCGCTAGTTGGCTCTAGGAAGGCTCTTAAGAAAACTTACAAAATGACAATGCCAGATTCTGGCTCATGTCAGATTTTTAGATCGACATTATGCACCGCCTAATCCTATATGTATAACCGAAGGTTGACTGGTAGAGAATGCCGCATGGCATTAAGTTCGCCTGTACATAAAATCGTGTATAAAGAATAAATAAATAAATAAATAAATGTCAGGCCCTTAACCTGAAATTCTATATCTTTCGTTTACGGGTACATCCTGTATGTTCAAACATTTTTATTTTAACTCCCGTAAGCAAACTTCCACATATTTTAAATTGGTCCGAGTTTGCCTACAGCGTCTTTTCATGTTATGAAAGGACCACTTTCTAAGAGCAGTTACGTATAGCTTCGTATTATTATTTTCAGGGGACTTTTTTTACGGCTTAGTCGCAAACTCGCCCACAAAATAACTGGTCTGCGGGCGAGTTTCTCTTTTGTAAATTTTCACGTAGTAAACTGGCCCACATGCTTTAATGATACTGGGCGAGTTTGTTACGGGCGAAAATTACAATAGTAATGTCGCCCAAATGTTGGATTCTATAACTTTTGATAGACACACCGTTGCCAAACTGACAAGAACCGTCAAGAATGACAGGAACTGTCTAAAATGACAAGAACTGCCCAAAAATGACAAGAACTGTCAAATTTGACAAGAACTGCCAACATTCTTTAAAACTTAGTATTATGCAATTACGAGGTTTGCATTGGTCAACGACTCGGCGTCCATATTTAGAACGCTAGTTATAAACGAGATTTAAAGACTGGGTTGAAGGCAGGGGAAGGCACAGTATGAAGGAGGCCTATACCCATATATGGGTGCCCTTTAAGGGCCTTCCATGAGCCCACTAGCGCCGCCAATCTTGAAAAAATAATATCTTCCAATTTAATTATTTTATTAAAAAAGCTATTTAATTTCAAGTATTAGAAAATCGGAAATCTGATAATAAAACGTGACGTCATGTCCAGGTCTTACTATAATTCCATACAAACAAACTCCATAAGTTATTTTTGCCAAAAATCAACTATTAATTGACCCATATTAATAGTCTGATATCAAACCGTCAAGACAGAATTCAGCTGATACACTCTCAAGACGTGATCACCACCTCAAGTATGTCATTTATTAATAAACCAATCTTGAGGGCGTATCACGTGATGTTTTTCTCAAGACGCGGTTCGCCTGCAATCAGCAAATACGTTCTCAAGTGTGAGTTTGACAGTTCTCTTGAGAACTGAGTTTTGTTTATTAAGGGGCGGCGAGCTGTCAAACTCGAGCGCGAGACATAAGATGTCCCGCAGCGGCGGAGTGAAGAGCACGCAGTGAAACCATGTTTGTATTTTTATTGATTTTGGATGAATTTTGGCAGCGAAATTAAAATACGCCAATTAAAACCTGATTTTTTTTAAACAAGCTCTCGTAATTATAATACCCTACATTTTGATAGATATTTCGTATGAATAACTATTTCGGTTTAGACATAATTTTCATTTTAAATGACATGGAAGGTGTATGTTTGCGATGTTTTTTTTCTATCGAGCGAATTGTCCAATCGTGTATCGGTATTCATCAGTCCCTAAAGAGACACTCCAAGATTGTTATATATTTTTTTCAGACGTTTAATTTTAGTAGTTAGTGCCGTAGCCTTCGTAGAAAAACTGAAAATGCGCGCATACGAAGCCTTAATACAGCGTTACTCACGTGATACACGATTCCTAAACGCGCACCTAAGTTACGTTTATTAATAGGAACGCCATCTTGAGGTCGTTCTCAAGATTGACCTTTGAGCTGAGAGTGATTTATTAAAACGGGCCTAGCAATATGTCGTTTCCCATATGCTAAGGAAGTCAGTATTGTAGTATTGATCTAAAAAGTATTTTTTCCATATACTGATAGCATGCATATTCCATTGAAAAATTACAGGCTTCCTTATAATGATACGAAGCTTCACAATCGTAGTCGTAATAATGACGTAATAAGTAGTATTTATGTACAGTCGCCAGGACATTAAGACAGAATAAATATTAAATTTATTGCAAGTAAATTTTTGTGTGTATTTATGGACGTCAATTTTTTTTAAATCTACATTGCACCGGTTTGCAAGGAAAAGGCGCCAAGAGAAAATGTGGCAGATAAACTCTAAGCATTTTTAATAAACTAATCTGTAAGTAATCAATTTTTTTATAAACGTTTATTTATAATTTTTTTAAATGACATTGCCACTTTTCAATGGAGCTTTGCCCCACCTAAAAAACAACGTGACCATTTAAGCTGTGCGTATCATTTTGTTGGGGACTTATTACAGGTTTCATATTGCATAATCATAATCAGTATCATTTTCTACTACTCTCGCAACTCCTATAGAAGAATAACAAAAACAATGAATAAATCGCTTTGATTTCTTACTATTTTCTGAATTCTTAATTAAGCTGTTATTTTCGAATCGCACCTTGTACAAAACTTTATTTGAAACCAATAATTTTAATAAAAAACGGAGATATTTTTACATTTATTCGTTTCTTGTACAACTTGCGGTTGATGGTGGGGCAGAATCTGGCATTGTCATTTGACAGACAACATTTTTTTGTTGGGTGAAACGACCACTAACTTTTTTGAAAGGTGTCATCTCACCCATAGGTGAGATTTTTGGAGGATGAGTTGACACCTAAGCCATCTACGAAAAAATCCTGAAAAAAATTCTACGTATTCAGAGAGACAAAATCTTGAAATGGTATTCTTCTATTAGGATGTTAATATTTTTTAGATCTTGTCAATTGAGATATATTCTTGCTTACGTATTTAAGGGCCTTCCATGAGCCAACTAGCGCCGCCAATTTAAAAAAAATAATATCTTACAAATTGTTACACACGTGCGTGCGTTACGTGCAAAAATGTACACAACGTGCTTACTTGCAATAAAGAAATTTGACTTTGACTGTTAACTTTTATTAAAAAAGCTATGTACACAATCTTTATTAGGATAAACACTATTTTTTAATATACAATACATGGCATAATTGCGACAAGCAAAGTTGTAGTTCTCAAATGTACCAAAAACGGCCGTTTTTGGCAATTATGCGCACTACAACTTACCGACATTGAATCACGTTATAAATAAGCATTTAAAAAATAGTATTTATCGTAATAAACATTATGTACATAGCTTTTTTAATAAAATTTATTAAGTTGGAAGATATTATTTTTCAAAGATTGGCGGCGCTAGTTGGCTCGTGGAAGGCCCTTAGGAGTCAATCTAAAGGCAATACCTACGTCCTAGATGACAGAATTTCGTAGCCGGTTAAAAGTAATATTGCACGTGGAACATGGGTAACCACGGAAACCTTCTAAAATTGGATTACATTATATACCTAGAGACTCCACTGCACTGGCTCGATTTTATTAGATTTCGCTTGGCTTGGCTTACGTCGGTGTATAGTGAGTCCGTCATGTCGAATGATGGATTATTTATTTATAAAAGAAAGTACCTAAGGCGCTATATGGTTGTCAAGAGCAAGAGTGAGACAGAAGATGCCCCGCAGCGGCGCAGTGCCTCAATATTCGTATTATTATAAATTTTGGATGAATTTTGGCAGGGAAATAAAAATACGCCAACATAAATAGATTTTTTTAAAACAAGCTCTCGTATTTATAGTACCCTACATTTTGATATATATTTTGTATGAATAACTATTTCGGTTTAGATATAATTTTCATTTTAAAAGACATGGGAGGGGTATGTTTACGATTTTTTTCTATCGAGCGAAGTTTGTCCAATCGTGTATCGGTATTCATCAGTCTCTAAATAGACACCCCAAGATTGCTATATATTTTTTTCAGATTAAGTTTTGTAGTTAGTGCCTTCGTAGAAAAACTGACAATACGCGCATACGAAGCCTTAATTGGTCTGTTTTATGACGGATTAACCGTCCTGTAAAACCTTATTATCTGAAGGTACTGTTTCAATATCTTCAGATAATAGACCACCAAGGTGAACCACGGAAAAAAATTCTACATTTCAGTGGAGCTTTGCCCCACCTATACTACAAAACTACGAGACTATTTAAGCTGTACCTATCATTTTGTTAAGGAATTATTACAGGTTTCATATTGCATAATCATAATCAGTATCATTTTCTACTACTCTCGCAACTCCTATAGAAGAAAAACAAAAACAATGAATAATTAGCTTCGATTTCGTACTATTTTCTGAATTCTTAATAAAGCTGTTTTTTTTCGAATCGCAACTTGTACAATACTTTAATTTAAACCAATAATTTTAATAAAAAACGGAGATACTTTTACATTTATTCGTTATCTTGTACGTAGGTTGATGGTGGGGCAGAATCTGACATTGTCTCTTCCCCTTGTGTTAAAGTTTTTAATTACCTACTTATGAAATGAAACTTGTTTTATATGTCAAAAACGGTACAATACTTTCTGTCAGAAACGCGAGTGGTCCGAATGGATATCAGGTTGGTAGCGCTGTCGACTGTACTGGGAAATGCCAGAAACACCCTGCTTTTCCCACACATCCGCAGCTGCCCGCTGCCAGCCGTCTATCGATCTGTAGACACTGGCATTCCTGCCTCAGATCCGCATCGTATTCTGACCAAACCACAATTTTGCCTGCAGCCGTGTAGGGAGGCATCGACGGAATCCAACCACATCTGTTTGTGAATTACTGACTACGAATGTTTAATTCAATTACATACACATTCATTTCTACCTGGGAATAGTACTGAATGGTAAGTAAACCTCAAACTTCAATCTTTTCTGAAAAAAGATCCTTCAGGGGCTGACATGAGCCAACTAGCGCCGCCAATCTTAAAAAAATAATATCTTCCAATATAATCAATTTTATTAAAAAAACTATGTAGGTACACATTGCTTATTGCTATAAATACTATTTTTTAAATGCTTATTTATACCGTGATTCAGTTTTGCCAAGTTGTAGTTCACATAATTGCGAAAAACGGCCGTTTTTGGCATATTTGAGAACTACAACTTAGCTTGTCGCAATTATGCGAAGTATTGTATATTGAAAAATAGTATTTCTCCTAATAAAGATTGTGTACATAGCTTTTTTTAATAAAAATTATTAATTTGGAAGATATTATTTTTTTTAAGATTGGCGGCGCTAGTTGGCTCATGTAAGGCCCTTAAGGATATTTTTTCATGTCAAAATACACTAGAATAAAAATAATAATATGAAATCTAAATTAACCAATGAGCAGATTACAATATTATTTACACAATAACAATAAAAATTATTTATTAAGCTGCCAATTTTTACTTATTATGATACCTTTATTATTCGCCAACTTATTATTTTTAACATCCACTTTTTTATCCCAAATTCCGATTAGTTTGTCGCCGCGTTAAATACTTACTACATGCCGTTTAAAAGGTGGTATCCATAAACGTAACATTTGGAGCGGGGTGAGTTGACCACCTCACATTTTAGAAGTAGTTAACTCATCCACCTGCTGGGTAAATCGACTCGGTCATTGACTAAATAATTTAAATATGCTTATTTTTATGACTTTTAACTTTAACATTATTTCCGGTTGTATAATATTCATATACCTACCTAACATGTAATATGTGCTATTTTTATGCACTATAATGTATGTCTACAATTTCACATTAGGCATAAGTTCTGTAAAGGAAATTGTAATTGTTGAATAAATAAATAAATAAATAACAATTTTAAAAGGTGGCATCTCACCCATGGGTGAGATTTTTGGCGGGCGAGTTAAGCCGAATAGCGGGTCAAATAACTTTAAAAAAAAATTAGTTTTCATACCTTTAAAATACAATTTATAAGTTGACACGTCTTATTACAATGTAATATTATTAGTTCTGAGATTTAAAAAAGACACGTGACTTCGCACGCATTCGACGGAATACGCGCGTCTACGAGCGGTTACATTGTGAAGCTAAGTCCTAACTTTAAATTGACGCTTCAATACGCTTCGACTCTGCGCTAGCGTAAATTGACCCGTACATTGTTGTGGCACTTACATAGTTACAAAATCATGTCATGTCCAGTATCGATTCGTATTAAAATGACTCTTTTACACGGCAGCCGTAATTTATTGGCTGTCATACGTGTACGGTAAAATCAGCCGCCGATGTACAGTGGCGACCTAAAAATGTTTTGAATTTTCAATACCATTCCATTTTTATATCGCTTGCAATGGGGAATACAAAAATCTAAGAACCACCATTTAAGATATAAATGTAGGGTTATGAGGCAATTCATCCTAATCCCAAATTGGGACCTGTCACCTGGGACCAGTTGACCCCTTTGCTAATATACTAATGGTCAACTGAGCCCGTATTAGTTTAGGTACTGGCACAATTCACACCAAGAAGAAACAAGAGGTTTGGTTTAACTTGGTCTATTTTAATTACTGTTTAATTTCTGTCATTACGATTTTTGACTTTGTATTTTGTAATCCTCATAGTTTCATCTGGGTGACAGTGATTTTATGCCTGTGCTGCCATCTGTCTGTTTTGTTGGATGACTTAATCTTATTTTTGTGCATTTTCTCAATTCGTTGGTCATCATGTAAACTCACTGGCAAAATTACTGTACCAGCCACGGTAGAAGCCATATTAAAAAAAAAAGTTAAATGATAATATCACAAAATAGAAATCGACCGGCTTTTTGAAAATGGCGGGAAACGACGGTTGCGAAATTATTTAAAAATTTTCAGTTTAATGTCTACAGTGAGTGTTTTGTGTTTAATATCACGTTAAATTAATCAGAAAATGTTCGCGAGTGGCAGTATGGTGAATTTGTTGGATAATTTGAGCAAGATCTGGGGTTTCAAGCTTTTATCAAGAGTTCCCGCTACAAGCTCGGGAGTGAACGTGACTGTCGAGCTGCTTCGTCCACAGTGATTGACGCTACGGCGTCTCCTGTGGATGAAGACAAGAAGACGCGGCTACCCAGGGTGAAGACGCTACTGCGACTCCCCTGGAGGAAGATAGAAGACTATTATATATTGAATTTTCTGTAACATGACATTGGCAAATGACGAACTGTCGAGTCCATTAATAAAATAAGTAAATAAATAGAAATCGACCGAAGCAGGAGTTAAACACTCTGACCTCAACTGTACAGAAAACGTATTCCTACTAAAGGTTTACAACTCTGAGCAACCGACCGTAGAATGACACACACACACACACACACACACACACACACACACATGCACACACAAACATACACACACGTAGATAGACAGACATAGACTCGAAATTTTGGTTAACCTTTGTTTTTATTTTATATTCATTTTTTTATATATACTATATAATATTTGGTACATGTTTAATTGAAATTCATTTTGCGTTGTTATGTAATTGGCATTATATATTTTTATACATGTATTTTTTTCAAATGTAACATGCTGTATTGTTATACAGCATGTTACCTGTAAATAAATAAATAAATAAACTCTGCGACAAACAATGTCATAAATCAAAACGTCTGGTTAAACAAAGAAAGGTGGTTCAATTATACAAATTATATTAAACTGGTGTAGGCAAGAGTTTTACTATTTATAGAAAGATGTGTAGGTTGAATAGAAAGAAAAATGTGAATTAAAATTAGATGTTTTGATATTTTCTTGCATATGTGCTATGCGAAACGAAAATCTAAATGATAAATGGAGATTTTTTTTTTCATCACGACCGGGATCGACCCGGGACCTCGCCGTGGCACGCTCTATTCCAACAGAGCCATCGTGATTCGTATCCAGACGTGAATTTTGTCTCCATATTCATATGCAAGAAAATATCAAAACATATGAAAAAGGAAACATGATTTCTAACTGCAATGTTGGACATGAATTTGAGTAATTGCACAATTACTGGATAGATGTCGCTACCGTCCCTCAGACGAGAATATGGAGACAAAATTCACGACCTGGATACGAATCACGATGGCTCTGTTGGAATAGAGCGTGCCACGGAATGGCTAGGACCCGGGTTCGAATCCCGGTCGTGATGAAATTTTTTCTCCATTTATCATTTAAAATTAGATGTTCAAAATAGGTCGGTTCATATTGATTGTTTAGGAGATATGACAATCTACCATGGGAATGTTTTTTTTATTACACACTTAGTTCATGAATATATAATATTCCTGACTCATGAAAGCCTTGCAGAGACAGACGAGATCGATAGATAATAGACAGAACTAATTCGGAATCACGAATGGAATAATTAGACCGGGACAATGTATTTAATTGACATTACAGAATAGACAGCAGTTGATGTTCAACCAGAATTGGCATTTGATGAATAATAAAATAGTTACAGACCATGAAGGAAAAATTTCGCATAGCGCAATGGAGAGAGCATAAACTATAATAATAATTGTATTTTGTTGGGGTTCCCCTTGTTGGCTTTCACTCTCATACGTCAGAAAGAGACATCTGTTTCTGTATATTCGACTTATAATGAAAAAACATTGCCACATTTCAATAGAGCTTTGCCCCACCTACAAAACTACGTGACCATTTAAGCTCATTTTGTTGGGGACTTATTACAGGTTACATATTGCATAACCATAATCAGTATCAACTACTCTCGCAACTTCTATAGAAGAATAACAAAAAACAATGATTTCTTATTATTTTCTGAATTCTTAATTAAGCTGTTTTTTTGAATCGCAACTTGTACAAAACTTTATTTTAAACCAATAATTTTAATTAAAAGCGGAGATATTTTTACATTTATTCCTTATCTTGTACAGCTTGCGGTTGATGGTGGGGCAGAATCTGGCATTGTTATTTTAAACAATCGAAAAACTAATGAATGAATAGCTATAGGTCTTGAGAACTACAAGCTTTTTGCTTAGTTGAAATGCTAGAAGAGGAAATGAATATAAAAACTTTCCTCATTATTTTTTTTGTAAAAAATATTGTCCCACTTCCAGCGTTCTATTTTCTGAAGCAGAAACTATTCATAAAACCTTTAAAAATCCTATCTCCTTTGAAACATCTCGCTCGCTTGTTACTGCAAGCTCTGAGAACGTGCTCCACAGTACCCACTGTGTCTTCTGCTACAACAATCTTTGCGATCTTGCAAACTTGTGGCAGAAGCCGCATTGCTTGTAAAATCAAGATATTTTATTGCAGTTTCTTGCTTCATGTTATTTCCGATATCATCGAGCGGCCGTATTGCATATTATAGTAGGACATCACTAGCGTAAAGCCGCGGAGCTGTCAAACACATGTCATTTCAAGGTTTTGTTAAAGGCATTTGACAGCTCTAACTATCGCTAAGACCTTGTAAAGGGCCCTTAGCCAAGTGGCATTTACTTTCATTATAACTAGAGTCTGGCTAACGAAAGAGTGTCCTGGAGTTTCCTTAAAAGTTTTGATCTGGCAACATTATTAAGCTGTCAGTCAAGTGTCAAAGGTACATCTCAAAGTCTATTGTGGAGATTTGTTTTTCAACAATAATTGATTAATTAATAATTAATTTTTCTAGCGCAATAAATAATAATCTACAGGATTGATATTCGCTACCGATAAGCAATGTTGGCTGGTCACATCTGTCGTAGAACCGATGGGGTAGACGAGTTCTCGAATGGAGGCCACGAACAGTTAAACGTAGCGTGGGACGCTGGATGCAAAAGGCTGAGAGTTCGTTCGAGTGGCGTGCTTTAGGAGAGACTTACGTCCAGCAGTGGACTGATACGGGCTGATGATGATGACCAAAAAGCAACTATCAAGCCCATATATTTTCTTTCTATTTTACTAGCGTGAACGAAACTCAATGCCATTAGATGAGACTTTTACACGAGAGTCGAGTCGCGACAATTACATTTCAGCCAATCACGTCGCACGTTTTGCGAGGCGACAATAACGTGATTGGCTACACGTGACTAAAAAGAGATGGATAGACTGCAGACTTCAACGTTGGACTCAATTGTTTTCAATTGGCGTCAATCAGCTTGCTTTAGTGGCATTCGATTTTCAATATAGCTGGTACTTGGTTGATCATCAATTAAAATCATTAAATTTTCGATACTTATCAACCTTCAATAGATATCGAAATCAGATAATAATTAGTACCATATTCGAAACTAGTGAAGTGATTGTTTCTACCTTTAATATGGTATATGTGAGTTTATACAATGCAATAAAATATTTAGCCAATGCTATTTTAATGGTTGTATTCATTATCGCGGAAGCGGTTCCGTCCGTCCGCTGGGATTTAACAAAACATCAGCGCTATCGGCTTATTGTCGGCAGCATTAAGCTGACTTGATAGCTCTTCACCGCAGCGGCTAAGCTGGCAACATGTTCACCTTTAAATGCAATATTTCGAGTTTAATACTCTATTGATTGGTACAATTGTCTGGTACGAGTATCTACTTGCTTTCGGCAGCGAGTTACTCGTATATGTCCACTGGGATTTTAACAGAACATCAGCTGGCTCTTTAGGCTGACTTCAGACCCTTTTGTAGCTGCCTAGCTGTCAATATGTTAACCATTAAATGCAATAATATTTTGAGATTAATACTCTGTTGATTTGTTTGGGGCGAGTGTTCTCTGCCGGCACAAAACATCTCATCTCTGTTCCACAAAACATCAGCGCTGCGCTGTCGGCTTCTTGTCAGCGTATTAAGCTGACATCAGACCCCTTTCGCCGCGGCCGAGCTGTCAACATGTTCACCTTTAAATGTACTAATATTGAGTCTAATTTCACATTTATTTGTCTCATTCGATCTCTGCCGGCAGTGGGTTGTGTCCATTCGAGTTTAAAGAACATCAGCACTGTCGGCTTCTTGGCAGAATTTCTCGTCAGACTTCAAACCCTTTTACACGTACAATCTTCTGCTTAAGTTGTCGCGAAGTGAAGAGTTACTTAAGAGTACTTATTCATAGTGATTCTGGTTTGTATTTTCCAATTAAAACTTTTGACAGATCCAACAATACTGTCGTTATTTTGGATTATTAAAGTTATGGCTTATGAAAGAAATAGCAGCTGCCTTTCGGTGAGAACATATTGGTAGAACCAGAAACAGAGGAATTCTTGATCAAGGAATTATTTATTTTCTTTCTCTTGCTGAGTCTAGGGGATAATTGTTTTTCCGTAGCGAATATATTTTGGCGTTTGTTTTAAAAAATCTTTTTTTTTATCACTCTACTTACAGTTACTTATTAAAAATATCTTGACGAAGGGCACGTTGTGGACAGATGTGTTGCTGAGAGTTTTTTGCCACTTTTTCTCCTCAGCGTTGGCACCTTTTCCTTGCAAAGTGGTGTAAATGTAAATTTAAAAAATGCAAAAATGTACTCAACGTGCTTACTTGCAATAAAGAAATTTGACTTTGACTTTTGACTTTGCACATTAGCGAATAAGAAAAAGGGGTCAACTGGTCCCAAGTCCCAATTTGGGACTGGGACCAATTGCCACCTAAACCAAGTAAAATTGTTTTGTTTTTTCAGGAATTGCATACTTCGTATAAATCTCGAAATTAAATTATTATCGGCAATATCAATGCTTCCAAAAGGCGTTTATATATACAAATCAAAATATGTCTACATACTCGAGCATTATGTTATGAGCAACATTCACAAACTCTCAGACCCGGGAAAAATGTGAAATGAATTTACTCGTATATTTACTTTTCAAATACCCTTTCATATCTGGTACAGTCGTCAACAAACTTCCTTATACAATGCTATTGTAGTTTAGACATACATGAAGCCTGCTTGTTCCAGACACTTCAGTTAGGTACGAGTTTTACTGAGAGTCTATATTGAAACTTTAACAGAGCTTCCATTGTCAAGCAGAACAGTATTTAGTTACTATACATCATGTTGGTTATGAATTAACTTCGAAACTTTCAGAACATTGAAGTAGTTATTTACTCGTATTTTCCATGATGTTGCATATTTAAAAAGACATTGCCACATTTCAATAGAGCTTTGCCCCACCTACAAAACTACGTGATCATTTAAGCGTACCTATCATTTTGTTGGGGACTTATTACAGGTTTCATATTGCATAATCATAATCAGTATCATTTTCTACTACTCTCGCAACTTCTATAGAAGAATAACTAAAAACAATGAATAAATCGCTTCGATTTCTTATTATTTTCTGAATTCTTAATTAAGCTGTTTTTTTCGAATCGCAACTTGTACAAAACTTTATTTTAAACCAATAATTTTAATTAAAAACGGAGATATTTTTACATTTATTCGTTATCTTGTGCAACTTGCGGTTGATGGTGGGGCAGAATCTGGCATTGTCATTTGATAATGAAAAAATAATACTTAGAATTTAATAAATCTTTTGCAGCAACATAGTTTTAGCTTTTATCTAACAGTGATTTATTTCTTGTCATAGGTCAAGTAGTTTATGAGGTAATCTCAACCTTAAACACTGCACTGTAGGTACACTTTTATCTGTACTAGACAGTGCAATCGCATTGTCACATATACTTTTTAAATAGTAATTATGTTAATTAAAAATAATATAAACACAATTTTTGGAACTAAGATTATTTAGACTACCACCCTTTAGTCGCTCGTCGCGTTAATCAAAACAACACCCTGTATAACTTCATGAACTTAATTTATGTGTTTTATTTATAACTTCCATTATTTGTAAAATTAGGTGAAAAGATTTTTTTTTGATAAATAATATAATTCCTTTCTTATCTCTGTCCACAATCCGTTTCCACAATTAATATAATTTATTTCTTGTAGCCACGGATACCGGGATCGGTGGGTAAAAACATTAATTGTTTTTTGCGTTGGAAACCGATCCCGGTATCGGTGGAGACAAACTGCTGGGATTCGTTTCCAATCCAAACGGACCCCGGGATCGGTGGAGACAAACCCATCCATAGTCGGGATTACCTCCATTTACAATACGATTATGAAACTGCCACAATTTATATTGAGCGAGGTGAGCTGCTACTGTTTGAAATTGCTTTTCCGTGCATTGTTTACCTCCGGGTTTACGCTTTCACTGGATTCCGAGCTATATATAAGCTATATAGTCATAAAAATAGTATAACCTCAATTCCCTATACCGCGTTTTTATCCCTTTAATTAAATTAAGTCTCTTAACATAGGAAGGAACGGAAGGCTTTCTTTGTAACCATGGACTAACCTCAAATTATGTTTATAATAAATAATAATAATAAAAGACATTTATTCATCAAAATACAAAACAGAAATACAAACTAGTTAATTATTTTAAACAATATATAGGTACTAGGTATAGATGAATGAGTCAGGGCCTCAGCGAGCGCTGGTTATCAGTCCTTGCCCGGGGGTCTTGCTGCCACACACACTGACAAAATAAATGGCTAATCGTGATAGTTTAATGCAAGTGAATAGTAAAAAAAATAGAATTAAAAATAGCCAGAAGCGTTGGTTGAAGGAATCATTTAAAAAAATTACATAACTAGATATGATCAAAAAACGCAAAAAACAAAACGTCTTGGTGTGCAAAATGACATTCGTTAATAATTCGTTTTAAAAAGTGGAAAACTCATCTTCTGCCGCGGATGAGATGCCGCCTAAGCCGACAATTTATTGATGTCATTTTTTGACTTTCCAGTTACCTTGTGGTTAAATATTTAATACACTCGGACACATTGCACAGTTATTACCTTCTAGTTAGCTAATAAGTATTATTATTTGGTACAGCTAACAGCAAATCAAGTGTAATACTTTGGACCGTTCTTATTGTCTGCGTCGTAAGATTTAAAATAGTACTGTAAGTGTTACCATTGATCTGCTATTGTCGGTATCTACCTAATTAATATTGTTTAAAAGATGTGCTGCTGAAAGTTTTTCACAACTTTTTCTCATCAGCATTGCCACCTTTACAAAGTGATGTAAATGATATGAATACTTGCAGTAAATCTGATTCTGAACTTAAAAATATAGATGCATAGTGTTGGATATTGCAGTCCACGATAAAAGATACAAAGGGCTGCCTTTGTTTGTACATTTAATTAATTAAGCATCACTGTCAGAGGCATGAAGCAAGCAACGCCCTATGGAGTAAGCCGTATTTTCATCGCGGACTCTGCTTTTGCATGACATAGCGTCTCAGTTACACATTTATTTTCCATTGTTTGAAAATTCAATACCAATAAATCTAGATGTCTCTTTTTGGCGTATGAAAGTGACAACAAGGGCGGAGAAATGTCCCAATATAAAATATACTTTAAGCTCTCTCTAGCTGGAGCGTGGCGAATTTTTTCCTTCATGGTCGGAGGTATGATATGTATAACACTGCGATCCTAGCTTTGAAATCAGTCCTTTTCATTTATACCTGTGAATTCATTTTAGTACGTCTTATTGTTTAATTTTAATTAAAGTAGTGAGAATGGGTTTGGAATCAAAGGGTGGCTCCAATATGTACGCTCACTCTTTATTTGAAATTCGAACCTATTAAACAATCTGTTTTAACTTTATTATCACAACTTCTAGAGGCATTGCTTATTTTAATTACACGAAGTTCTTTGAAAGGCGTCCCTTTGAATCGGCAATAATGTAAAGTCGAAGACAAAGAAAAGTATACAAAGGGTCATAATAAGGTTGAGATTTTCACAAGAACTGCTTGAGCGATTGCAAAAATTGTTTTACTAGTAAGATAGATTCGAATGCACAGTATGTAATTGTAAAAGAATTTTGAAATTTTGACAAGTACTTTTTGTGAAAACAGGAAGAAAAGAAGATATTACAATCGAATATTGTTCTGAAACTTGACATTGGCAAACGACATTGGAGTCGAGTCCAATAATAAAACTGAATAGATAAACGACGGCGCCTGCGCACTATTTGATCCAGCAGCGTCCACTATAAACAGAGTGATAGCCAAACACGTGCCACAACAACACGTTTAGTCTAATGCGTTTAGATAACTAGTTGTGAGACCCGTCGTTGTCTAGATGCTACCCATTTTTGATCATTAGCAAATTAGAAAAGGATAAGTTGACGTCTTTAGAAAAGGGGTCAACTCATCCTTAGAAAAGGAGTCAACTGGTCCCAGGTCACAGATTGGACTGGGAACAATTGCCGTCTAACTCTATTTTTGCACATTAAAATAATTATCACTATTTCAGTCTACTCGGTTCAGTTTCTATTTATCATTAACTTTAGTGAGACGTGACGTAACTTTTTACTACTTACTGGTATATTTTTTCAGCTGTTTTCTGCTCTGCAAGATTACGACAAACGTACAAACATTCGCATTTATAATATTAGACGCGAAGATAGATCAGTGTACGGATCTTTGGTGCACGGTGCGTAAGCGCATCTATTTGCGTCGCAAACATAGCGCTACAAACTAGCGAGACACGGCCTCGCTAAATAGGTAACTACATGCCCACGACGTAATGTTTACGTTGTAGGTGACGTCGTAATAGTGAGCGGTTGTAGTAAATATTACATCGTGAGGCATTGCTGAGAATAATAAAAAAGCGTAACGCTTGTGAATCCGCAGAGATTAAATTAAAAATGACTTGTTAAAAGTAGGAAGGGACGGAGGCAACTCATCCTCATCAGCCAATGGGAATAATTATGTCCGGGGAAAAAATCTCCCGTGACAATACTGGTTGTGCCAGGTTGTGTCACGGGTAAAACACCTTTTATGTATTACACATTTTTATGTATTTACTTGCAACATTAAGATAAATTTTTAATAGGATAAAAACACATGTATTGACAGCTTATTGTCCCCCAATAAACTAAATGATAAATGGAGAAAAAATTTCATCACGACCGGGATTCGAAACCCGGGACCTCGCCATCCGTGGCACGCTCTATTCCAACAGAGCCATCGTGATTCGTATCCAGACCGTGAATTTTGTCTCCATATTCTCGTCAGAGGGACGGTAGCGACATCTATCCAGTAATTGTGCAATTACTCAAATTCATGTCTAACATTGCAGTTAGAAATCATGTTTTTAATTGACGACGCGTTCCTTTTTCATATGTTTTGATATTTTCTTGCATATGCGCTATGCGAAACGAAAATCTAAATGATAGGTAAATGGAGAAAAAATTTCATCCAATAATTTTCCCCAATAAACTGTCAAAACTAAACTGTTGAGTTAAATAAACTCCGCTAAACTAAACAAAATGTTATTTTACAACGTTGCTTGCATCTGATACTGACTGACACTGTCCCGCCCGACGCGTCCTTGATGTTAACACTAAAAATATCGACGCGGGATCGGAAACATTTCACAGTTTCTAGTCTTGGGTATTATTTGTGTATGTTTGTGTGTATGGAGATAGTTTCTTTTATTATTTGTCACCTAACTGGGTAACCAATAAACCCCAAGCGAATTTTAGTGGAGCGAATCGCCCCAGTACCTAAACTAATGTGGGTCGAGTTGACCATTAGCAAATTAGGAAAGGGATCAACTGGTCCCAATCCCATTTTGGTACTGGATTTTGCCGCCTATGGAATCGTTATAGGAAGCCGAAATTCCGGTGTTATGTAGATATTGATTACTGATCAATTTATATTCCACGACTTTTCGATTTTCTCGAATTATCTTTATCTAGTGCTGTCGACTGTAACATAGAGTAACTTAATTCCTGTCACTTAAATTTGTCATAGCGAGGCAAATGCAAAAGCAACGTAGCCACGAAGAAAACATTTCGCCGCGCTCTGTGGAGAGAGCCTAAAGTCAGCCCCCTTACCATGAACTCTTATAGCAGGATTACTTCAATAATACTTTGTTACTTCGTACAATGACGTCCTTAAGGGCCTTCATAGAGACAACTAGCGCCGCCAATCTTAAAAAAATAATATCATCCAATATAATCAATTTCGACTCGCATGTTGTACAAAACTTTATTTTAAACCGATAATTTTAATAAAAAACGGAGATTTTTTTTACATATTTTATTCGTGATCTTGTACATCATGCGGTTGATAGTGGGGCAGAATCAGGCATTATCATTTATTCATTGCAAGTAAGCACGTTGTGTACATTTTTGCACGTCAACATATTTTTTTAAAATTACATTTACATTACTTTGCAAAATGTGCCAACGCTGAGGAGAAAGAGTAGTGCAATGACTGCGATGTAAATATGGCTACCTCCAGCAGCGCTTCCTTGCTTCATGGACATAATGAGACCACTCCCGTTATCAGAAGCATCACTTCCATCCGACCGAATGAACAGAAAAGTTATGAAATTCCATCCGAGTTGAAAACATTTCTATAGAGAATTTTTCATTGCATAGGATGTTGCTAGCTGCATATTTTCCGTATTACAAAGAATATACGTCAAAAACATTATTCCCGCTCGCTTCCTCGGCCGTTGAGTTTAACACGTTCATGGACAGTAGAAATTACGAAATGACAGTGAAAATTCTCAACTACTGTCATAACCGTGGGGGATTCTAAGTATGTGCGTGTCAAGACCGACAAAAATGTACCTACAACCTTTATTTTGACAGTACACATACCTATTTTCTACACAGAATGACAGTGGGACCGCTCCACAAAGAAAGCCACCTACGAACGCCGCGGGAGATGCCGTTGTGTCTTTTTAAATGCATCAAAATACTACGTCATACGCCGTACTGTCATTTTCCGAATACTCAAAGTACGGCCTATGCCGCCACTGTCCATGAACGTGTTCGTTCTTACAATTGTCAGTTAACGGTTGGCTGGCGTCCCGCGCTACGTTTTCCCGTGGTCTCCATTCGATTTCGGTTAATGTGACCAGACACTTCAGTTTGCTGATTCTATGAGCAATGTTAATCACTTTTATTCAGGCACGAGTTTGTGTATGAATCCCACTTTACATGTATTGGATGTTTGTCGTATTTGTCAAATACTTGACGTACATACAAATGAGACGAATATTTTGTCAAAAATACCAACCACACATGGCAATTATGACAAATACGCAAACACGAACAGCCAAGTGAAGTGTCACCATCAAAATATTTTACGTTGTTAGCGATTAAGGGCGGAAGGTAACGTGTTAAAATCGTACTGCAAGTGTTACCATTGATACGTTCGTACCTATTTTCCTAACCACCTCCCATAATAATGTGAAATGTGACTTGTTAGTATCTTGCCAAGGTTATGCATGATGTATGAGCTTGTTATATTTTACGTTCGACAGTGACACTCGTAAGTCATAAGGCTCTATCTAGGCAAACTACGCGATAACCACGACGACTGCCACTCACTTGTTTTTCCATTGTTTGAATTTTCAACAGCAGTCGAATCAAATAAAATATATTTTATTTGCACACAAAAGATTAGAATTTTATTCTATTAAGGGTGTACGCGCCGCTTTATTTAAATATATGTAATAACTCATTTCACTCACTCACGCATAACTCTTTATACTCTATGGACACTGTTCCTTCACTCATCCATTCATCAATCCTTCCCCGCACCCCGCACCCCGCAATTCGTCCTCGACCCTGTGTACCGAACAGTCGAGAATCGAGATCTGTCAAATATCGACGAAAACCGCAAATCCGCGCGCGCGCTCTAAAATTCTCAAAAACTCTCAAAACGCCATACAATCCAAAGTGCATTCATTTTTGTGAACAAATCAGTGCTGTGATCATACATTTTCATCTTTAACTCTTGTGCGGACGGTGGAGACCGAACGCAGCCACTCCGAAGGAATTCTCCCAGGTACTCCTAAACTTTCCCACAAAGGGCCTGATATGAGCCAACTAGCGCCGCCAATCTTGAAAAAATAATATCTTCCAATTTAATCAATTTTATTAAAAAAGCTATTTACAAAATGTTTATTACGATAAATACTATTTTTCAATATACAATACATGGCATAATTGCGACAAGCTAAGTTGTAGTTCACAAATGTGCCAAAAACGGCCATTTTTCGCAATTATGCGAACTACAACTTACCGACATTGAATCACGTTATAAATAAGCATTTAAAAAATAGTATTTATCTTACGGTATTGTTTGTAAGTAGCGTATATTATTGTGTAATCATGTTTTGCTTGTGATTACTCGGTTCCTATTTGATTCAGTTCTTGGTGGGTCAGCTGGAAGAAATCTCTTAATAGAGATAAGTGCGCCCTTTGTGCAAATTCAATTTTTAAGTTATATTTGTAAAGTTGTGTGTACAACAAATAAATAAAAGAATACATAAGCTACATACAACACCGAAATTATCTAGTGTATAGACAGGGGCCTATAAGGCTATAAGCGATTTCTTCCAAGCAACCATAGAGTTCAGCGTTTCATACTGTGTGCTCATCACCATTGCCTTCTATAACTTTGTTTTGTAAATTTTATGTTGGCTACTGACATTTTTAATTTTTTTTTAAATAAATAACATTTGAATTTAATCCTAATTTAATTTATTTTTTGTCTTTTTCTTTTCTTACCTTTTAACCTAATAATGTAATCATTTCAATCATAGCCATTTATTCTTTCGGGTAGGGAAATATCTTATCAAGAAGGTGCCAAAAACATATAAAAACAGACGGCTCTTTCGAAAGTATGGTCGAAGACCTGCTTCCATACAAAATATACGTTAGACTCTCTCCATAGAGCGCGATTTTCTTTGCTTCAGTTAAGTATTGATAATTTGCCTAATTTTCACGTAAATAAAACCTTCACGTTAAGTCAACCGTTACTCTAGTCATTGTTCCAAACGGTCGGGTGGCTGTTGGTTAAAAATAACTCGTACAGGTAACGGTAGCGGCATTATGCGTCAGTTGAAAGTGAATCTTGGTCAGTGTTGCCAGGTAGCGAAATAGAAAATGCGGAAGAAGTGTTTCGAAAATGACAATGCCAGATTCGCCCCACCATCAACCGCATGATGTACAAGATAACGAATAAATGTAAAAATATCTCCGTTTTTTGTTAAAAATATTGGTTTAAAATAAAGTTTTGTACAAGTTACGCGTCGAAAAATAATTTTTAAAAGTTTTTGTACGTTTTCCGCTTAGTTTTTTCGCTAATCATTCATTGTAACGTGCCATTTTTTTTATTGTGGGCCCACCATCAGACAATGTAACAGATAGTGCTGAGCGTTAAACATTAAGAAATCGAGGCGAATTATTCGTTATTTTTGTATAATTTTCTACAACTCTCGCAACTCTTACTGTTATTATGAAATATTAAATCTGCAATCAGTCCCCAACAAAATGATAGGTTCAATTGTATACGCATTTTGTATAGGTGGGGCAAAGCTCCATTGAAATCTGGCAATGTCATTTCAACGGAATTTCAACCAAAAAAAAGCGGAATTTTACTGTCTAACTCACACATCTTTAACTCTACAGACTGGCCTTGAATTCGTTCGACAAAATTAAATGGATGGCTAGGCTTGTGACATACATTAATTCTGCACAGCGTTTAAGTAAATTAAATAAATTGGTGGAAAAAAAATTACAATAAATTCAACTATAAAATATATTAATTTGATGTGCATCGTTACTGTGCTGTGGAGTTTTTATATTTTAAGATATTTTTATTTTTTTACAATGATTTCTTTAACTGCAATTTGACCCAATGGTCATTTCTAACGTCATTGTCACTTGTGACGTACCTACTTAGAAAAAAAATTGCAGTTTTGGGTTATAAAAAAATATATGATGAGATGATCAACTAATCAGGAGTATGTCGATGTATGGACAAAATATTTTGATAATGGCAAACATGAGTATGAAAAAAAAATATATAAATTTATTCAGCAATAAGCTAAAAATCATTATTTTAATCACGTTTTATTTGTTATTATAGGTATTAGTTTTTATTGTTATTACCTAGTTTGTATTTTTAGCTTATTACTGAATAAAGATAAGTTGGTCTCTAAATCTAATTTATCTTTTCGTTAGAGCGAAGTTACGGGGTTATAAGTGGCGTTGCACGGAGGTCTCGGTGCGCAAGCCGGCTCGCGCTTGGTCGGTTTTTTAAATGACAAATTAAAAGGACGACAATTTGAGCAGTTCTGTTAAAATTAGATCCGTATTGGCCTAAGGCGGAAAGCGGAAACATAGGCAAAAAACATTGATCAATAAACAACTAGATACACAGTTTGCCTTCTAAAAATGTCCGAGCGCAAAGAAGGGCCAAACGGATGAATGGTCAATTGCTTTATTGGACATTATTTGGCCATTAGCAATGGACCCTTATTTAAACTTTTTTAATTGTTTTAGTAAGACCTTTGTGTCATCATCAGTCTATTTATATTGCCCCACTGCTCGGGCACAGACCTTCCCTTACATCGAGGGAGCTGGGACCATGATCCACCACGCGGGCCCAGTGCGGGTTGGCGGATTTCATATGCCATAGATTTTTTCTTCTTCTTCTACGACATGCAGGTTTCATCACGATGTTTACCTTCACCGTTTTGAGAGCACTCGGTAAAATGTACGTAAGTTTTTCCGTCGAAAAAACCGAGGATAACTCATTGGTACATGGCTGCCCTGGCTGGGAATCGAACCTGGGACCTCCATATTGCAAGTCCATTGACCAAACCACTGAGCCACCGAGCTCTCTTTGACCTTTGTGTATCTAGTTGTCTATAGGAGATCAATGGCAAAAAAGCGAGAGAAGAAGCGGAAAAGCAGTGTATCTGGCAACACTGATATGAGCCTAGTTTCCCATAAGGCTATCCATAAGTTATGAGCAGAGGTTGGTTGGGCGACGTAATTGCTTGCATATTGATGTGCCTTCGAAATCAAATAATTCCATGCAGTGAGAAATTATCACATTTATTATTAAAACAAATTATCTGTTATTTCTACGTATTCGTTGGAAATGAAATGACATTGGTAATATTCTGTTGTTTTTTTTTCTCGTGTGGTTTAGTGACCAAACCTTTATTTATTTATTTTATTAATGGACTCGACAGTTCGTCATTTGCCAATGTCATGTTACAGAAAATTCAATGTATTCAATAGTCTTCTATCTTCCTCCAGGGGAGTCGCAGTAGCGTCATCACCCTGGGTAGCCGCGTCTTCATGTCTTCATCCACAGGATTTCACTAAATTTTCTGAAAGTGTAAACTCGCCCGTGTACCAGACGCGTGTCGCCCCCTAAACCATTTTTACACTCGTAATTTAATAGCCAAAGCACGGCAAAGCTTCAAAAACTATTAACGTCTAAAAAAATATATACCTAAGTACTAGTTTCTGTCCGCGACTTCGTCTGTCTTTATAAATTATAGCCTATGTATTCTATATTATTGTAAAGTTTCATTAAAATCGATTCATGACAGCAACAAAAATCCATCCATCCATCCCATTGATCTCCTATAAACAACTAGATCTTACTAAAATAATTTAAAAAACGTCCAATTAAGGTCCATTGTTGACGTCTAAATAATGTCCAATAAAGCAAATTCATCATCCGTTTGGACCTTCTTTGCGCTCGGCCATTTTTAGAAGGCAGACTGTGTGTCTAGTTGTTTATAGGAGAGCAATGGAAGTAATATATTTTGGCAACAAAGTTCATTAAAAATTCATTCGCAGTCTGTATGTAATTATTTCCGCAATTCCACCGGTGAAACAGCGAGGGGCGATCCACACGAGTTGAACCGGTGAATTGTGTTTACCAAACAGGGGGATTCACTTTATTGAAAGCCTGGAGCTTATCGTTTAACCCTTTATTAGTTTTGGCCGACGTATATATTAGAGAAACGGAAATAATCCCGTATCCCTTCATAGAGCCAACTAGCGCCGCCAATCTTAAAAAAATAATACTTTCCAATATAATATTTTTTTATTAAAAAAGCTGTTTACGAAATGTTTATTACGATAAATACTATATTTTAAATGCTTATTTATAACGTGATTCAATTTCGGTAAGTTGTAGTTAACATAATTGCGAAAAACGGCCGTTTTTGGCACATTTGTGAACTACAACTTAGCTTGTCGCAATTATGCCATGTATTGTATATAGAAAAATAGTATTCATCCTAATAAACATTTTGTAAATAGCTTTTTTAATAAAATTGATTAAATTGGAAGATATTATTTTTTCAAGATTGGCATGCCTGTATAGCATTGACATTACTCATGATAAACATTAAATTGGTAAGTTTTTTTAGTAAATCAAAACTGCCAAAAAAGAGTAAATATTTTGTTTTTGAAATGCACATTTCGTATTTACAGGGGATTATCTCGATATTCGAATAAAAGCGGCTGAAAAACTTTACTGGGAGGAATACTCGTGCATCATTTTTTAAAAAAAAGCAACGCGACTGTATGCCATGGTGAATGTGCTGATATTTGTTAAAGTTGTTAGTGAAATTCAGATTCATATTTGTTGGTTTATTGTGCAAATATTGTATCTTTACAATTCATTCAATATTCGTTGGGAAATATAGCTTTTATTTAAAGTTAAAAAGAACTTTAAATAAAAGCTGCTGATCTTTTTATAATTTATGCAACGCGCCTTCGCGAATATAATTAAATATTTGATATTTCTTGTGTTTGTGTGATCTCCTATAAACAACTAGATACACAAAGGTCTTACTAAAACAATTTAAAAAACGTCCAAAAAGGGTCCATTGTTAACGTCCAATAAAGCAAATGAGGGTATTCATCCGTTTGGACCATCTTTGCGCTCGCACATTTTTAGAAGGCAGACTGTGTATCTAGTTGTTTATAGGAGATCAATGGTCGTAAGATTTAAAATCGTACTGCGAGTGTTACCATTGATCTTCTGTTGTCCGTACGTGTGACAAAATATTCGCCTTATTTGCCTATTCGACAAACACAGCAAATACCAAATACGCGTTTCGTTGTCGGTTTCGACGCGGCGATGTTTGTGTATTTATATTTGGCTTTCATGTGTGGACGTATTTGTCTGTATTGGCATATTTGTAAATATTTTGATAGGGACACTTCACTTTGGCTATTCCTATTTGCGTAGTTGTCATAATTGCCATGTGTGGTCGGTATTCTAGACAAAATATTCGTCCTATTTGTATGTACGTCTATGTGTATTTGTAACGTAGTGTGGGACGCCCCCCGACCAGATTGAGGGATGACCTTCGCAAGATGGCTGGCAGGGACTGGATGCAGAGGGCCGAGAGTAGGGTTGATTGGCGCGCTTTGGGAGAGGCCTACGTCCAGCAGTGGACTGATACGGGCTGATGATGATGATGTATGTACGTCGAGTATTTGACAAATACGACAAATATCCAATAGCGAATACGAATAACCAACTGACGTGGGAACATTAAGCAGAATGCAAAGTCCATTCCCTGTTCATTCATAATTAGCAAGTCCAATAGGCATGTATCAATATCAATTGATTTTGAATTTGCCGAAACTGGCCGAATTGTTTCGAGTTGCGATGCTAATGCAGGGCCGTCGCTAGGGGATTGTGGGACTATGCGCCGAAGGCTTCGTATGCGTGGATTATCAGTTTTACTATGAAGGCTACGGCACTAACTACTAAAGAAAAAATATGCTTATAGCAATCTTGGGGTGTCTATTTAGAGACTGATGAATACCGATACACGATTGGATAAACTTCGCTCGATAGAAGAAAATCGCAAACATACCCTATTCCATGTCTTTTAAAATGAAAATTATGTCTAAACCGAAATAGTTATTCATACAAAATATATATCAAAATGTAGGGGTATTATAAATACAAGAGCTTGTTTGAAGTAAATCTGATTTTTATTGACGTATTTTTATTTCCCTGCCAAAATTCATCCCAAAAGTAATAAAAATACAAATTGAAGTCAATGTGCCATCTTCTGTCTCGCGCTTGAGTTTGACAGCTGGCAGCCCCTAAAGTATTCGTAATTTCAGTTACGACCATTAGAAACTATAGGGACACTATAGTCTTATAGCTTTATTCAACACACGTGTTTAACAACTGATTAGCAGTTTTTATTAGTGAGGCTGAAAAAAATTCCTCCATACCTAAAATCACAACCCTTAAATTCAACTCGAGCTACGGTCCTGTTCTAACTTCCTAAAGACGGCCATTGTTCTACTTCCGATAGTTGGATCGGACCAGACTATCCGCACGGTTAAATATCCGACGTCTATTGCCAGCCTTACTGCAGCTTCCGGTTCAAACATACTTTCCAGTTCCACAATATGTTGGAAACTTTGAGGGTTAACCCCTACTACGAGGCTTAGTCGTTAGAAAGTACGTAAAAATGTGTTAACACGTTCATGGACAGTAGAAATTACGAAATGACAGTGAAAATTCTCAACTACTGTCATAACCGTGGGGGATTCTAAGTATGTGCGTGTCCAGACCGACAAAAATGTACCTACAACCTTTATTTTGACAGTACACATACCTATTTTCTACACAGAATGACAGTGGGACCGCTCCACAAAGAAAACCGCCTACGAACGCCGCGGGAGATGCCGTTGTGTCTTTTTAAATGCATCAAAATACACGTCATACGCCGTACTGTCATTTTCCGAATACTCAAAGTACGGCATATGCCGCCACTGTCCATGAACGTTAAAATACGTATTTCTAATAGTCACTGGATTCGTACCGCGCAAGCCAATAGATAATTTTTATGAAGATTTTATGAAAATATAGATAAAATTATGGGACCCATATTTTTCTTTTATTAAAATAACGTCGTTTTAATTATTTAAAAATTAAGTTAAGATCGTGAAAATAAATAAGGGCGTAAGTGGCAATGACGTCATATTTTTAAAATAGTGTCGGCTGTCGACTGTACCTACTTATAGACACAATTTTAGCTGTACCTACTTGTTAATTCAAAAGTAAACAGTGAAGTAAGTCTTCAGATGCAGGTATATTAATCGTCAGGATTTTTGTCTTCGGGATTCTAAACTTTCGGCCAAATGAACATTCGGGATTTTAACCTTCGGCATTTTAACCTTCGGCATTTAAAGCTTCGGCGTTTCAAGCTTTCGGTCAAACGTCCGTTCGGGATTTTAAACTTTCGGCCAAATGAACATTCGGCGGTTTGATATTCGGCCTTTCGTGCGTAGGTCTTATGAAATTCGGTCTTATGAACTTCGGCCTTATGATGCGTAACCTTCCAAAATCGGTGAATGCCCATGTTTCGGACGTTTTCGGTATTTGTAAGAGTGTATTCATTGACATTTTACGAGTGGACTCGACAGATATGATTCTGACTACCTAGAAAGCATTAAAAAAGTGTTACAAACAAAAATACAATGTATTACTTGGCTGTATGGGTTAGATTTCCTTTGCCTACTACGTCAGAGCCACAGTACTTCCGGAATGCCTAATCTAATTTTACAGAAAACTTTTTTTTTCGGAATTTATCTACGAAAAAACTCTGAAAAAATTCAACTATTCAGAGAGGCAAAATCTTGAAATAGTATTTTTCTTTTAGCATGTTAATAAATTTTAGACCTTGTCAATTTAATTTTCAAACAGGCTATTTAATACCAGTGAGTGTATTATTATTAAAGTGAGTGTACTGTCCATTTGTTATATTATAATGGCTCACTTTAAATTATTATATATAAACGGATATCACTCACTTATATTGTTAAAGTCGGCTCACTTTAGTTTTAATTACAAAATATTTAGGTACTTACCACTCTTTAAACTTACACTGTTTGTATACATATTAATTAGATAAAATGGGAATTACCGTGTTAAACATTTAACCGACTTCAGTGTATTCGTGACCATGATGGCTGCAATGCTGTCATTTCGATTGCATTAACACGGTAATTCCCGTTTTATCTAATTAATATGTATACACATGCAATGCTATCGAAATGACAGCATTGCAGCCATCATGGTCACGAGTACACTGAAGTCGGTTAAATGTTTAACACGGTAATTCCCGTTTTATCTAATTAATAAAATATTAATTACATAAAACACGCTAGCTCCGTCCCACATACGGAGTACTACCAGAAAGGGTAGTGCGGCGGCTGAGGCGGCCGAGAAGAGTAAAGCTTTAAAATACAGGGGTCTCGACACCCTTTACAACTTTGTTGCTTTTGGTGTCGAGAGCCTCGGCCCGTGGGGTCCCGGCGCTTGGTCGCTATATAAAGAGCTTAGCAAACGAGTAGTAGATGCCACTGGTGACCCAAGAGCTGGCAGCTACCTCGCGAAACGGATTGCTGCCAGTGTCTTAGGTACTCTTCCTGTAACTAAATTAAAAAAAAATAGTTTAGATTAGGTTTTTTAAATATTGAATGGTTCTTTTTTATTTTATATTTTAACCTTTTTGAAATAAACGCTTACAATTAATAAAATATTTACATTTTATTTTTCGGGGAACAAATAGTTTTTGTGCCTAAAATGCCAGGCCCTTTTTTTGATTGATCGCAGTCACAGGCCGGGGGGCGCTTTTCATTTGCTTTGATCGGAACCACATAGCGACGGCGCCCCCTTTGATTCTATTTGATCGGAATCGGCCGACCATGACGTCACAGGTTTATTGCTAGCAATAAAACAATACCGACTACAAAGCCGGGGCGTAATGCATGGGTTTGAGTAAAATTCTTTTAAGGCTTCGTATGCGCGTATTTTCAGTTTTTCTACGAAGGCTACGGCACTAACTACTAAAATTAAACGTCTGAAAAAAATATATAGCAATCTTGGGGTGTCTATTTAGAGACTGATGAATACCGGTACACGATTGGAAAAACTTCGCTCGACAAAAAAAAAATCGCCAACATACCCTTTACATGTCTTTTAAAATGAAAATTATGTGTAAACTGAAATAGTTATTATTACAAAATATAATTAATAATAAATATAGGTTAATTTAATTCGAGAGCTTGTTAAAAAAAAATGTTGCCGTATTTTTATTTCCCTGTCAAAATTCATCGTGACAGTTGAAATCCTCTTACGATGCAGATAATAATAACGGTCTAAAGCCCTTGATCTGCTGTCGGCTGTACATCATTCTTATTATCTATAAACGGATATCACTCACTTATATTATTGAAGCCGGCAATTAGACCGACAGTTTATATGTATATAATTCATAATTCATTTATTCATTGCACAAACTATGAGTACGTAGTTTAACAAGATGTAAGTTGTTTAAATAGAATCATACATAGTTCATTATATTGCACAAACTATGAGTACGTAGTTTAACAAGATGTAAGTTGTTTAAATAGAATCATACATAGTTCATATTGTAAGTAAGCACGTTGAGTACATTTTTGCACGTCAATATATTTTTTGAATTTACATTTACACCACTTTGCAAGGAAAAGGTGCCAACGCTGAGGAGAAAAAGTGGCAAAAAACTCGCAGCAACACATCTTTTAAAACAATGATAATACAATGATTACTTAATAACTATACAGTACGTAACTATTACTATTGTTAGTAAGTTTATCCCTCATAGGAACCGGCGACACACACCATGCATGTTCATCGTTTAAATTCATACCGGTATGCATTCCCTGGTTTTAAGGTCTATGTTTTGTTTCAGAAGAAGGATGCTGCACGTCCCCGTCCGTCGGCTTTGCGGGTTCTGCACATCCAAGATGCCACGAAAGCGAATAACACTAATCTCGCTTATCGTGGCATTGGCATTCACCGCGATTGTCCTCTACGGTTACAGTTGTAAGTACATAATTTTAGAACTAAAGCTAACTTTTAACTCATTGCTTTAGTTCATATTACTTACAAATAATAATAAAACAAGTAGATAATAAGCAAATTATTTAAAAACTATACATAACAGTTTATAATATAGTAAAGTAGCATTATAGTTATACACAACATAGCGATACAAAATAAAAAAGGAGAAAAAAAAACCATAAAAAAATCATATACATATTAAAAAAAAAAGTAACAATAATAAAAAGAATACCGAATAGCAAAAAGAAAAATTTGGTGATGGGACTAGAAATAAGAACAGTATCCATAAGTTTTGACTAATTTTAAGGAGTACTTATGTAAATATAGGATATCAGGGTCACCAGTGCATGCGACATATTGTATGCATTGATCCCAGTAAATAGAGCAAGGTTAAAAAAAAAACTACGAAAATCATGTCAAGCCAAATAAAGGCTCCGACCACCTTGTCGGAGGTACATGGACGAAACATACAAAAAAAAAAACTTTCAACTCATAACTCATTTATTCAGATCTTAGGAACACTACACTTGATCACGTCAATCAACAATATCTCAGAGAAATTTTCAACAATATAAAAAACTAGACCTATGTTGGACAATCTGTTGGCAAAGAGCAGACTGGTTACATTACAATAGATATTGTATTCACACTACCCGTTTCACTACAGAATTGCAGCTATTTATTATAATTATTAATTGTATTAAATCTATATTAAAGTTATAATTGTGTGTATATGTAAGCATTATGTATTATGTCAATAAAATATAAATGAAATTAGAAACTGCTGTAAAGTGGCCTTGTAATGCATTATAATAAGTTGACTAGAAATATATCTACAATGTCAGGATAAAAGCTGCTGTATGTGAGCATTGTCATTTACTTAATTTATACTAATTTTGCAAGCTTCTTATGTAGGTAAGGTTTCTTTCTTCTAACACGTCTTTTAAATTATAGTAGCTTTTCTTGATAAGAATTTTTTTAATAGTTTCTTTAAATTTTATCCCGTTAAGATCCCATATATCCATTCATCGTTTATTTATTTATTTTATTAAATGACTCGACAGTTCGTCAGTTGCCAATGTCATGTTACAAAATTTAATATACAGGGTGTAACGTAAAGGGTATATGAAGCCGAAGGGAGGGTGTTCAGTATCGGCAACTGAACAACTTTTGTTCTACGACTTTTCGAATAAAAAATAAAAATAAATTAATGTCTCATACAAATCGATCAGCTAACCATAAAGAATAGTATGAAAAGTCAAAAAATAAATTCGTGAAAATCGAAAAGTCGTAGAACAAAACTTGTTCAGTTATCGATACTGAACACCCTCTTTTCGGCTTCAGATACCCTTTACGTTACACCCTGTATGTATAGTCTTCATGTCTTCATCCAGAGGAGTCGCCGTAGCGTCTTCACCCTGGGTAGTGATTCAATGTCGGTAAGTTGTAGTTCGCATAATTGCGAAAAACGGCCGTTTCTGGCACATTTGTGAACTACAACTTAGCTTGTCGCAAATTCGCAATAGCCAAGTTAAGCGCAGTAACTCGTAAATATTTGTCAAACAGACTTCTTCATGGTCAGTGACAGTGAGCTCTGTCATTACGGTGTACGATGGGGGTATAGGGCGGTCATTGCAGGTTTATAGTTAGTCCATCGGCAGTGTAACGAAAACGCAGCCAACTGAACTAACTGCTGGGGTAACTTGGCTTAAGTCATGAGCTGCAGCGGAGAGGCACTCTTAGGGATTAAACGCATTAATAAGGATCTTTAGAAAGGATCTATGAATTTAATCTTAGAGCATGAAGAATAAAAATCCCGTGCTTCATGTCTAAAGGTTGAAACACAATATTAAAAAGCTGTGAAAATGCCAACCGCTCAGCTGCGCCATGTTCTCGACGGCGCGGCGTTTAGTCTACGAATCTATCTTTAATAGAGTTTCATTCATTACAACCACTGCCATCTGCCGTTACGCTATATATATATAAGAGCTCGGTGGCTCAGTGGTTGGGTCAATGGACTTGCGATATGGAGGTCCCAGGTTCGATTCCCAGCTAGGGCAGCCATGTACCAATGAGTTATCCTCGGTTTTTCGACGGAAAAACTTACGTACATTTACCGAGTGCTCTCAAAAACGGTGAAGGAAAACATCGTGATGAAACCTGCATGTCGTAGAAGAAGAAAAAAAACTCTAAGGCATGTGAAATCCGCCAACCCGCACTGGGCCCGCGTGTTGTATCATGGTCCCAGCTCCCTCGATGTAAGGGAAGGTCTGTGCCCGAGCAGTGGGGCGATATAAATAGACTGATGATGATGATGATATATATATGTCGTGGTCAGATCGTTAAATTGAGCATTTCATGAAATCGTCAGTCATTTTATGAAATGGTGGCATTTCATGAAATCGTCATGTTGCGCTGGGCATATCGTTTAAACGTCAACGTTCGTCGATATGTCCAACGACGTTTGGTCAGATCATTAATGTAGGGTGCCCATTAAGGATGTAAGTAATAATAATTCGAAATATACTTATTACGAACTTATTTATTGTTCTAGTCAGTACCAAATTAAATAAATATATGTGTTACAAAATTCTTACAAGCATTTCAAACCAATTGTCCACTGGAATTAAATATACGAAATATTCATATTGAACAAATTAAAAGGACAATAAAGATGTTTTTATTAAATGTTTTTTATTATTATTATATTTATTACCTAATAAAATAAGTACAAAATTGTATTCTAATATTATAGAACGTTAAAACGTTTCGTTTCACATACGGTATACCTTTATGAAATTCCGTTAGTATTTCAAAATATTTCTACATCGTAATTATACGAATAGTAGGATCATCAATGCATTTCTTCTTGTATATTAAAAACTTGTAATTCCAGTTTTTCCATGATGTAATATTTTGTAATCCAGTAAATTATAGTCCGTCGACTTTCGTTGCCTGGTCACCCTACTTTCCTTTATTTGTTGTATAACCTAAAAATTAAAATTATGTATGTTAAATTTCTAGGATTCAATTATTAAAAGTAAATAAGTACATTTTAGATACTTAGATGAGATTTTAAAAGGATATAAACTAAATATTGTCATTTAAATAGGTACTAACCTGTGAAATGTATTCCCAAGTTGTTTTTTTGTAAATTGAGGTTGGTTTTTGCGTGACTGTCATAAAATTCACACCGTTTCGTATAGTAACACTTATTCAAGTTTTCAACACACTTTCGTATATAATTTGCACATTTTTATTCACTTTTCAACATGAATCCGCATTATTTACTTACGCACACAACATAACCAATGACAAAGCGCGCTCTCAGCGCCTCTAGCGGTAGTTATTGCTATTTTTCTACGATATGGTCAATTGTGTTTGGTCATATCATGAAATAGCCGTGCGTTTGTTGGACATATCGTAAAACGTTTTCTATTCATTGATCTGGCCAAGCCATTTCATGAAATGACCAATAGACATTTGACGATTTCGTGAAATGCCACCATTTCATGAAATGGTAGACTATTTCATGAAATGTTCAATTTAACGATATGACCACGACATATATACAAAATACCCTTGTTTCATGCAGCGTAAAGGCAACGACAGCAGAACGGCAGATGGCAGTGGTTGTAACGAATGAAACTCTATTAAAGATAGATTCGTAGACTAAACGCCGCGCCGCCGAGAACAAGGCGCAGCTGAGCGGTTGGCATTTTCACAGCTTTTTAATATTGTGTTTCAACCTTTACCTTTATGTTTGAAGCACGGGATTTTTATTCTTCATGCTCTTAAGCTTAAATTCATAGATTAAATTTATGGACTCGACAGTTCGTCATTTCCCAATGTCATGTACAGATTGTCTTCTCTTTTCCATCACCCTGGAAATCCGCGTCTTCTTGTCTTCATCCAGAGGAGTCGCCGTAGCGTCGTCACTCTGGACCAAGACAGTCACGTTTTCTCCCGACCTCGTAGTGGGACTATTGATATTTGCTTGAAAATACAGATCTTGCATGAATTATCCATAAACTCAGCACATTGTCGCGAACATTTTCTGATTAATTTAACGTGATATTAAACACAAAATAACCACTGTAGACATTCAAATGTAATTCAAATAATAATATATAAATAATTTCACAGCCGTCGTTTCCCGCTATTATCAAAAGAACCCTTCATGTTACATATACCTATATACGTTTGACACTTCTAAGGGTGGTATTAGGCTAAACTGAGCTTAAAACTGTCTCAGAGTCTAGATCTACTATCGATTACTTACAGTAAGTAGGATATACTACACTAACAATTGAATTCTAAATTATACTTAGACAAACTACAACGCCCATCTCTTATGAATTACACTCAAGTTTTCAATCTAGGGTTCCCACGGCGGACCTAGTTTCCACTAAGGCGATTTGCGGAGCCATTCATAGGAAAATAAGCCTATATCTACGGCCATTGTCATAGAATAAGAGACCATATCCGAGACGTAAGTAGATTAAAAGTAGAATGGCTTTGACATAACTAAAGGACGAGAAATCATATTAAAGCGTATTATGCAGTTGTCCGACCGCCGGCGATGAGCGAGTAGCGAGTAAAGCCAAGGATACATTAGGGGACAAATGTCCTGCGACACGTGTCGCCAGGGACGTCGGGTGAAGTAGCGGGACGTTGCCGGACTTCGCGCGACATGTCTGACGCCTGACGTTCGCTACGGACATAAGTCGCGCGATGTCGCCAGATATGTCAGGCGAAATCGGCCGGCTGCGCTTGACATGTCGCCGATACATGTCGTAGGACATTTGTCCCCTAGTGTATCATTGGCTTTAAGCTATCAACTATAAAACGAGTGGGCGAGCAGCGAGAGGCGAGTATAGTTTTGTAGCTCGGCTATCAGCGAGTGTCTCTGAGCGACGGGCGATTACTCGCTTCACTCGCCAGTGTAGCTCAGCGAGTGGGCGAGTGGCGCCGAGCGATGGGATGTCAAACTACGTGACTATTTAAGCTATACCTATCATTTTGTTAGGGACTTATTACAGGTTTCATATTGCATAATCATAATCAGTATCATTTTCTACTACTCTCGCAACTCATATAGAAGAATAACAAAAACAATGAATAAATCGCTTCGATTTTTGACTATTTTCCCAATTATTAATTAAGCTGTTTTTCTCGAATCGTAACTTGTACAAAAGTTTATTTTAAACCAATATTTTTAATAAAAAAGGGAGATATTTTTACATGTATTCGTTATCTTGTACAACTTGCGGTTGATGGTGGGGCAGATTTTGGCATTGTCATTTGCGTAATGACGCAGTTACATTCTAAGGGAGCTGTTATCGAGAAAAACGATTGGAAAGGGTATACTTAGTATAAAAACCTCCCTATGCACGTGTAAGCGGTTTATAAAAAGCTCGAGTTCCAGTTTTATTTTTAGTTTTACATAGTCCGAGGGCACAGTTTTTTTTTTTATAATACGCATTCGTGTTCAGTGAAAAGGAAATAATGTCACCTCCGACCAGAGCTATTCGCGTGTAAGGAAAATGTACGTACGTTTTGCAGAATTTACTCACATGTAGGTCAAGTATGGACGGAGTGTTCCACTTGTAACTTCTTGACTAAATATCCCATTTTTTTTATTTATTAATGGACTCGACAGTTCGTCATTTGCCAATGTCATGTTACAGAAAATTCAATATATAATATGAAATGAAATGAAAAATTTATTGATAACAAATGTTACAGGTCGTGGTTTGGGTACATTAAACAATGTAGTTAGGTACATATTTAAATTCATAAATCAGAAATTATTAAATAAAATTCTAATTGTTATAATTAATATAAGTGTCGATAAAAATAAAATGTAGTCATATTCGATTGTTGTCGATTGATAATTAAACAATTGATAATAGTCTTCTATCTTCATCCAGGGGAGTCGCAGTAGCGTCTTCACCCTAAGTAGCCGCGTGTTCTTGTCTTCATCCAGAGGAGTCGCCGTAGCGTCATCACTCTGGACGAAGCTCGGCAGTCACGTTCACTCCCGAGCTTGTAGCGGGAACTCTTGATAAAAGCTTGAAACCCCTGCTCAAATTATCCAACAAATTCACCATACTGTCACTCGCGTTCGCTGATTAATTTAACGTGATATTAATCTCAAAATAACCACTGTAGACAATAAAACAAAAATTATCAAATAATTTTGCAACCGTCTTTTCCCGTCATTTTCAAGAGAAACAAATATCCGGTTTATTTCTTGAAACAGTATCGGCGTGGGCTGCAGCCGCCCCGTTCACAAAATACCGCCCCCGTATTTTGGGCATTTAGATCAAAGGCAAAATTTATAGAATTTTTGAGGATTAAACAAAACTTTCTTTTAAATTTTCAATAAACAGTGTTGCTCGGTAGGTATCAGTGGTTCAGCGATAATTTTGAAATAAATATTCACTCAAAGAAAGGCTATTTCCCTGAAGTAAGTATATTAAAAAATTAAAAGGTCCGTGCCTATTTATAGATGCAACAAGACTATAAAACAAAAGACATTGCCACATTTCAATGGAGCTTTGCCCAACCTACAAAACTAAGTGACCATTTAAGCAGTAAGTACCTATCATTTTGTTGGGGACTTATTACAGGTTTCATATTGCATAATCGTAATCAGTATCATTTTCTACTACTCTCGCAACTAGTATAGAAGAATAACAAAAACAATGAAAAATTCGCTTCGATTTCTTACTAATTTCTGAATTCTTAATTAAGCTGTTTTTTTCGACTCGCTAGATGTACAAAACTTTATTATAGGTACCAATAATTTTAATAAAAAACAGAGATGTTTTTACATTTATTCGTTCTCTTGTACATCTTGCGGTTGATTTTGGGGCAGAATCTGGCATTGTCATTTGAGAGGAATATTCGTATGGAATTCAACAAATATTCGAGCTAATGGCTTTCAACCACACGAATATTCGAGTCTAATAATTTCGACTGTACGAATTAGTCGATTCTACGTGATCAACTCAATAATGATTTTGGGGCATTGACAATGGCATTGGACTATACGAATAGACGACCGGCTCTTATCGATGCAGTGAATTTCTATCCCATAGGGTACAATCAGTGGTTAATTTTTTTAGCTCCGGGCCCTTAGCATGAACTCCAATAGCAGGATTACATCAATAATCGGGAGATATGATTTATCATGAAAATGGGGCATTTTCATGATAAATCATACAAAAAAATATTCAACCAAAAGGTGCTTCAGCTTCCACTAAGTACGCCACTGAAATGTCACGTTCCTACGTCTCTGAAAGCCTCGAAGAGTCGAACTTTACTGTAAGGAGAGCCGGCGTAATTACGGGCACACGAGGCATACACGAGGCATACACGAGTGCTAGTAATACACCGCAATTTCAGTTGAAATTGCCGTATTGAATGTCCGGACTCTCCCGGAGACGTATATAATGTAATATGAGAAATTACTGGACCGATTTCTATGAAATCCGAGTTTAGATATCAGGATATAATATTATCTATACATATAATAAGACTGTAAAAAAGTTGTGTCTGTACATTGGATATTTTTGGAAAAGAATACTTGTAATGTGCTTTAGAATCGATCATCATCATCATCAGTCTATTTATATTGCCCCATTGCTCGGGCACAGACCTTCCCTTACACCGAGAGAGCTGGGGCCATGATCCACCACGCGGGCCCAGTGCGAATTGGTGGATTTCATATGCCTTAGATTTTTTTCATATTCATCAGTCTCTAAATAGACACCCCAAGATTGCTATATATATTTTTCAGACGATTAATTTCAATAGTTACTGCCGTAGCCTTCGTAGAAAAACTGAAAATACGCGCATACGAAGCCTTAAGCAAATACATACATACCGACTGTTTTCCTGTTTTCATTAAATTCATAAATTGTATTAAATCAGAGATATTTAGTAAATCTGTGTACATTTTCAGATTTTCAATAACCCCATGCGAAAACACACATACAGTTGCATCGCCTAGCCTTTCACTCGAATTCTATGAAATGACATTGCCACATTTCAAAGGAGCTTTGCCCCACCTACAAAACTACGTGACCATTTAAGCTGTAGGTACCTATCATTTTCTTAGGGACTTATTATAGGTTTCATATTGCATAATCATAATCAGTATCATTTTCTACTACTCTCGCAACTCCTATAGAAGAATAACAAAAACAATGAATAAATCGCTTCGATATCTTACTATTTTCTGAATTCCTAATTAAGCTGTTTTTTTCGAATCGCAACTTGTACAAAACTTTATTTTAAACCAATCATTTTAATAATATAACATGGCAGGGAAGAGGTGCATGTCGAGTCACAGCGCTGCACACCTCGGTGTCAGCTCAGCTGAAACATGCACCTTTTGCCACAACACTTAGCATAACTATATTAGATTATAACTTACTACTTAATTGATTTTTTGTAAGCATGTGTATGGCAATAAACATATTTTCTATTCTATTCTAATAAAAAACGGAGATAATTTTTACATTTATTCGTTATCTTGTACAACTTGCGGTTGATGGTGGGACAGAATCTGGCATTGTCATTTTCCACCATAACATGTAACAAAGACGACATGATGGCTACTTTCATTGGTAGTGACAGGGCACATGTACTAAAACCCGCCACCGCCAGGGGCGTTGCTAGGGTTTCATTTGATTAATTAAAACGGGAGATCGTCTGCCGACAAATCCTCCTGCTTTATATAAGTACCTACCTAACGTACGAACGACGAGGGGTCCACATGATATTTGATTAGATTCTATTGAGAATTATTCTCGAAGTATTCGCTAGATGCATTTCAAATATCTGTATTTTAATACAGCTAACAGCAGATCAATTGGCACGCTCTATTCCAACATAGCCATCGTGATTCGTATCCAGATCGTGAATTTTGTCTCCATATTCTCGTCTGAGGGACGGTAGCGACATCTATCCAGTAATTGTGCAATTACTCAAATTCATGTCTGACATTGCAGTTAGAAATCATGTTTATAATATATGACGCGTTCCTTTTTCATGTTTTGATATTTTCTTGCATATGAATATGGAGACAAAATTCACGATCTGGATACGAATCACGATGGCTCTGTAGGAATAGAGCGTGCCACGGAATGGCGAGGTCCCGGGTTCGAATCCCGGTCGTGATGAAATTTTTTCTCCATTTATCATTTAGGTTTTCGTTTCGCATAGCGCATATGCAAGAAAATATCAAAACATATAAAAAGCAGATCAAGTGTAACACTTTGAACTTTGCACCGTTCTTATTTTCTGTGTAGTAAGAGTTGAAATCGTTTTTTCTTTTATGTTTGCGTACCTACCTAAAATATAAAATATCCTTCGATTACAAAAGACGTATTTTGTTTACAGCCTGTGATAGCTTTTATATCTTCTATTTTGTACATTTTTGGATTTTAGTTTTGTTATTACATTCGGGACCACTCAATTTAATTAAAGATATGTAAAATCTCAAATTTTTGGCATGCACACACACAATATGACAATGCTATTATATATTTGTAATGCTGTGAGATTTTTATGTAATAAATAAATAAATAAATAAATAAAAAGTAATTCTGAATAAACCCCCAAAAAAATTGTAGCAGAATTGACAACTTCATCTTTTTAGAAGTCGTTTAAAACAAACCCTTTGCTGAGATTTTGGTGCTTTAGCGCGGGTAAGAATAAAAACGTTATCAATCTTGGTCCAGCCCCCTTACCTTGAAGTCTTATAGCAGTATTACTTCCATAATACTTTGTTACTTCGTATAATGACGACCTTAAAGTAAGCTCATTAAGGTCGTCATTGTACGAAGTAACAAAGTATTATGAAAGTAATACTGCTATTAGACTTCAAGGTAAGGGGGCAGATCTGATAAAAATAATAATTTGCACGTCAAATTGTCCTCATACATTAAACTTCCACTTATTTATTTTTTAAATCGATTAATAAAACTACCTATTACGTACATTCTTAAACATACTTAACAAAATTAAATTCAAAGTCGAATCTAGTTAAGAGCCTTCCATGAGCCAACTAGTGCCGCCAATCTTAAAAAATTAATATCTTCCAATATAAGTAATCAATTTTATTAAAAAAGCTATTTACAAAATGTTTATTACGATAAATACTATTTTTTAAATGCTTATTTATAACGTGATTCAATTTCGGTAAGTTGTAGTTTGCATAATTGCGAAAAACGGCCGTTTTTGGCACATTTGTGAACTACAACTCAGCTTGTCGCAATTATGCCATGTATTGTATATTGAAAACTAGTATTCATCCTAAGAAACATTTTGTAAATAGCTTTTTTTATTAAAATTGATTAAATTGGAAGATATTATTTTTTCAAGATTGGCGGCGCTAGTTGGCTCATTGAAGGCCCCTAATTAATTTAACATGGGTGTGATTTTATTATGGTCACCTAAGCGCAACTGTTACATCCACTCATCATAATATGTTCAAGCCACAATGAGCAATAACCAGAGAAGTGCAAGCAATATTGTATGCTATTATATACAGCACAAAGGCCAAGCAGGATTCGCTAATAATTGCAATTTCCATCTGAGTTCCTCCCAGCTGCTGTTGCCAGGCAACAGTCGTAGGCCATTCATGTCAGGCCTGGTAATGAGAAGCCTGAATATCGGACAAATAGGTTTGGCCCATAATTAAAGTACCTACATAAATGTTACTAAGTTTGACTCTGTATTTTTATTCTCGTTGTTCGCGAACGTTTTGAAATGCCAAAGATGAATATAATCATAATTTGATTTTCGAATGAAAATTATCTGCATAAGCGTTCAGTGAAACAAAAAAATCCAACCGTTTTTTTGGGTATAAAATGTTAGATAAATTATGGGTTTATTCCCGTTGTCTCCACTCGTTTGTCCCCTATAGGACAGTGACACATTTAAAAAAAAGTTGTGCTTTTGTCCCCATGGGTGGACAACAGCGCAGCTTTTTATATTTCCGGTTGTCCACCCATGGGGACAAAAACACAACTTTTTTTAAAATGTGTCACTGTCCACCAATAGGGGACATTTTAAAAAATAGTTGCGTTTTTGTCCCCATGGGTGGACAGCAGCGCAGCTTTTTATATTTCCGGTTGTCCGCCACTGGTGGACAGTCACACTTTTTTTGTAAAAGTTGTGACCAGTGGTTGACAAGCGTCATAACTTTTAAATGCTTTTAGTTTTTTGTCACTTTTTCTCTGCAACGCTGGCGCATTCCCTTGCAAAGATTCTTTAAAAAAAATGGTATCCACAAAATAAATTTAAAATAAACAAAAACTTAAATAAAAAGAGCCTTTAATTTCTCATTCAACGGCAAAATAAATTATATGCAATCAACCATTATAATTAGAATAGGGCTGACGAAAGCTCTCGCATAATAGGTTTAGGTACTAGGGGTCACCGGTCATGCGTGGCCCCCACCTAGAACCGGCCCTAGCATCAACCTGTCGGGTTACATTACATGCGTAGGTGTCATTATATGTATAATAAAGGAGCTTTTATCACAATACCTTGACGTACATGAAGCAAGGTACGCCTATGGAGTAAACTATATTTAAATCGCAGACACCGCTCTTGCTTAATAAATTTTAGCGTTCTACCACGCATTTGTTTTGCCATTGTTTAAATAACATTGCCACATTTCAATGGAGCTTTGCCCCACCTACAAAACTACGTGACCATTTAAGCTGTACCTATCATTTTGTTGGGAATTTATTTCATATTGCATAATCATAATCAGTATCATTTTCTACTACTCTCGCAACTCCTATAGAAGAATAACAAAAACAATGAATAATTCGCTTTGATTTCTTACTATTTTCTGAATGCTTTTAAAGTGATCACTGATCGCGGCTGTGTATGTCAAGCTTGAAATCGCTAATGGGTTAGCGGCAAAGCCTTTTCAGGCGCTCAAGTCTTGCACAAACGAAATTTTTGTACCATATTTGGGCAATAATCTGACTTTGACATTTGTGAGCGCTAATAAAAATCGTTGTAACTAATCCCCCTGCCCAAAATATAATTTTGGATATCTCCAAAGCGCGGCGAAGTTTGATTTTTTCCTTCATGATGTATTATTGGAGATTTAGCTCAACGTGTAACAGCTATGGCGACCGTCTGCTCCTCGATACCCGATATTGAGTTACGGAAAGGTTTTTATAATAATATTCTTTGACGCTATTGTTAGAACGCTGCCTCGCTTGGACAGGTTATCGATAGTAAATTGACATGTTGTTGAAGCTATCGAATTATTAGCTCTACGGATTACAGTGTACAACAAAGAAAAGTGGGTATTTATATTGAAAAAATACAGGTCAAGTGAGAGTCGGACTCGCGCCCCGAGGCTTCCGTGCAACGCAACTTAACCCCGTAACTTAAGGCGCTAAAGGAAGAGTGAGACACAGGATGCCCCACAGTGGTGGAGTGAAGAGAACGGCGCATTGCCTCGATATTCGTATTTTTATGAATTCTTGATGAATTTTGGTAGTGAAATAAAAATACTCCATAAAAATTAGATTTTTTTAAACAAGCTCTCGTATTTATAGTACCCTACATTTTGATATACATTTTGTATGAATAACTATTTCGGTTTAGATATAATTTACCTTTTAAGACATAGAAGGGTCATGTTTGTGCAATCATCCAATCGTGTATCGGTATTCATCAGTCCCTAAATAGACACCCCAAGATTGCTATGTATTTTTTTCAGACGTTTAATTTTAGTAGTTAGTGTCGTAGCCCTCGTAGAAAAACTGAAAATACCCGCATACGTGGCCTTAATATTTACATTCAAATTCATATTTTAAGCTATGAAAAAGTTGTGACCCTCTTCAATACTTTGTGAAGAAAAATATCGCATTTATTTATAGTCCACAGGAAGACAAGGGCAGCAGTCTGGAAAACTATAAAGTGCAACCACTGAAGCTACGTTTATATCTACTGGCACTGAAACCAGACACGTGCCGGTGGCAGAGTAAATAATATTATTCAATACAATGTATTTGTCCACGTCTACGCAGCCGTGTTACGGTATACCAAAGCCCAAATCATGTGTCTTATTTTGTAAACATTTATGATCGTCTAATTACCTGTTGTGATGTAACATTGAAGGAACTGATTAATTGAACCTGTTCATCATTGTGAAAATTAAGTGTTCACATCTAATAATGTGAAAATAACTATGTAATAATAACAGCAAAGCTTAAAATGTGAGTAGTTTTTGTTTACAAAACAAGACACTTGATTTGAGCTTCGGTAGGTATATGTTAATACACATAGTATAGAAGAATATTATTTTCTCTGCCACGGAACGTGTCTGTAACGATCAATGTCTGTAGATATAAACGTAGCTTTATGGTTCGAGATATAGCACGTCTTGAAACATTTTATTCGATATTTCCATACTGTCGCGCATATTTTTCAAGTAAATACATAAAATATTCAGATACACACTATTTGAAACAACTTGAATCATAATAATCTTCAAGTTTATTATATTTTGTGGTTCGATATCTTTCACTAATATTTATTTATTTATTTTATTAATGGACACGACAGTTCGTCATTTGCCAATGTCGTCCATATATCATAGTCTTCTATCTTCCTCCAGGGGAGTCGCAGTAGCGTCTTCACCCTGGGTAGCCGCGTCTTCATGTCTTCATCCAGAGATGTCGCCGTAGCGTCATCACTCTGGACGAAGCAGCTCGACACAGTCATGTTCACTCCCGAACTTAGCGGGACTCTTGATAAAAACTTGAAACTTCAGATCTTGCTCAAATTATCCAATAAATTCACCTCGATGTCATTCTCGAACATTTTCTAATTAATTTAACGTGATATTAAACACAAAATAACCATTGTAGACATTAAAATAGAAATTATCAAATAATCTTGCAACCGTCGTTTCACGCTATTTTCAAAAGCCCTTTCACTAATATTAGTAGCTACATAGATACTTGTGACGATTCCAAGATGCTCAACGCTAAATTTAGTCGAGCGATTATTGCTCACTGTTCTGTGTAGCAAATATGATATGATTTACAACGACAGTTACGTTTAGGTTTAGTATTAGTCTTGACAGCCACGAGATAATCACACCTAAGCTACTATCTTATTATAGTTATCTTCTTCTTCTCAACGTTTCTCTTCTCATCGAAGGTTGGACAACATCATGGCAATTTTCACCCTCTGAACGGCTGCCCGGAACAAGGAGCCGGTGCTGCAGCTGAACCAATCACGCAAATTCTTCAGCCAAGAGTGTCTTCTCCTGCCAACGCTCCTCTTTCCACAAATTTTGCCCTGGATGATTAATTGCAGCAGGTTATATCGGGGGTTCCGCATAATATGACCGAAATATTGGAGCTTCCGTCGCTTGACCTCCTTTAAAAGTTCCAACTTTTTATCTACACGGTTCAACACCTCAACATTTGTCACCTTGTCCCGCCACGATATCTTCAGGTTATTATAATTATAGAAGAAAATAAATAAAATTAAATTGCCATAGCCATTCCTCGTCGTACTACTATGACCAAGGTGGAATAAGCCTTTTCATGATAGGATAGGGAAAAAATCATGCGAATTTAAAAAAAAAAATGCCGAACGATTGGTTATTCATTTTACTCCCATTTTTGGGATCAGTGTATTATTTGCAATGGGCACCTTTGCACCGGAAACTGTAAGAAGAGATTTTGATTAGTTAGCTGTACCCCGCAACTTTGTTTGCGTAGAGGAGGAGGATGGAGGAGATCAGGAGGCAGATCTTCCTCTCTAGATCCTTGTTTCCACATCACATACCGCCATGGCCTAGCCTATGAGCTGTCCGGATATTTCAGCTATCTCTTAGTGAAACTCCCATCAAAATCCCTTCAGTAGTTATGGCGTGATACTTGCACAAAGTCACAGACAAACAACAAAAATTCTAAAAAATATTTTTTTTGCCATCAGTATCGATCCTAAAACACATTACAATTATTCTTTTCATAAAATATCCAATGTACAGATACAACTTTTTTACAGTCGTATTATATGTATAGATAAAATTTACAGAATAATATAAACTATAGGTAGGTACCTAATAATCATTATGTGGAGAAAAGAATGCTATTCATACTAGACAATACCACATGCAAACAAATTGTAACCACAGGAAACCTATTTATATTCTAGTAATACGCGTTCACTAAATTAATTAATAAGCAGTAACTGTATAATGAAATAAATTCAATTACATTTCCGTTCAGATTAATGTGCAAATGGCTGCAATACTCATAAAATACACTATTATTTATTTTGTGGCATAATTGAATTTTTAACAAAATATTAAGAAAATAAATAAGTAAATAGAGCTGGATAGCCATATTATTGTAGTTTTTCGAAGGAAAATTTATATACAAGTAACTGATAATCATTGATCTCCTATAAACAACTAGATACACAAAGGTCTTACTAAAACAATTTTAAAAACGTCCAAATAAGGGTCCATAGTTAACGTCCAAATAATGTCCAATAAAGCAAATGAGGGATGAAATTTCATCCGTTTGGACCTTCTTTGCGCTCGGACATTTTTAGAATGCAGACTATGTATCTAGATGCACAGTCTGCCTTCTAAAAATGTTTATAGGAGATCAATGCTGATAATAAATGAAAAATCTAAGACAAGTGTAATTCACCAATCCGCATTGGCCCGTCCTACGCGACGGGCTTATTCCACCTTGGTCTTAGTAGACTTAGATCACACCACAGGGTCACACCTTGGCATGTGTCATAACAGTGGATTTTAAATAGACCGATAATGCAGTTAGTAAATACAATTGATAATTAATGTTAAACTAAAAATCATAATAATATTGTCGTATGATTCGTGGCGTCCAGAAATCCTATTAATGTGTCCATTGTTTGGTTTGGGGAATATTTCGCTGCGGAAATCATACGAGCAGAGCAGGGATGTATTTCGAAATTCAAACCCAGACTGAAGGCGAATATTGATTAACCACCCTTCATAAAGGGTCGGGCCGAGACAGGGGTTCTCGGCAACCCCAATATCATATATAATATTTTCTTAATTCAGGAGGTAAATATAGCAAAATGCAAATACGGTCCATGATTAGTCGTAGTAAAACAATGCAAGGAAAAATACTTTTTAAACTACAGTTGTCCTTACTTACTACCTAATAGAAAACAATAACAATTGATTTAAGTAATCAATTGTGGTGATTCCAATAGTAGTCAAAGTTTAGTCATCGCATAGCCAGGCTTTTAGCTATGTGGCATGTTAGTAATTGACAAGGTTTAATTTTTTTAATGACCTATAGACTTTTATTTGCGTAGAGTACTTAAGGCGCTGACATGAGCCAACTAGCGCGCTAGCGATCAATTTTATTAAAAAAGCTACGTTCACATTGTTTATTGCTATAAATATTATTTTTTAAATGCTTATTTGTAACGTGATTCAATGTAGGTAAGTTGTAGTTCACAAATGTGCCAGAAACGGCCGTTTTTCGCAATTATGCGAAGTACAACTTACCTACATTGCATCACGTTACAAATAAGCATTTAAAAAATAATATTTATAGCAATAAACAATGTAGCTTTTTTAATAAAATTGATTATTTTGGAAGATATGATTTTTTTTAAGATTGGCGGCGCTAGTTGGCTCTAGGAAGGCTCTTAACGTAATAGGTGGGTTAAACTATGTGCAATGTTGAACTATCTAAGATTTCTCTTTTATTTACCCGTGTGGTCTGAGCCGGCCGCCGCGGGCACTCTCTCCCCTTAACCAGCCCCTCTATCCCCTAAGGGCAAATACGTCCCTGGAAAATATAATCAGCTTAAAAAGTATTTGCCTCAGACAACGAAATATACGTTTCACTACCAGTTGTTTGCGATTCATTGTTTCCCAGCTTTTAATGGTTTACCTTTTGTGTATAGCTTAAGCTTTTACACATGCTCCAATTAAAATGAGAAAATAATGAAAACGTCCGATTGAACAGTCTAGAGCAGTGGTTCCCAAACTTTGGGGCGGCAAAAGTAACCTAAGGGCTCCCGCACACGGGCCACCGGCCACAACCACAAAACGCCGCCACAGGCATATTTCCTGTAATTTTCATACATTTTATATGGACTCGCCGCACACGGTTGGCGCCGGTGGCGGCCACACGCTACAAATCGTCGCAGCTTGCTTCTTGTGGCTCGCACCGGCCACTAAACGCCGACACAAAAAGCCGCCACACGCCACTCGTGCGATTCCGCGCCCCTCTCTCCCTTGCCTCAGTAAACTTTACTGCACGCATGGGTTAAAAAAAGTAGCAGCCACCGACCGCAAGTGTCGACCACCGGCCACAAGTGGCTGTCGCGCGCTTCAGCTACCTTTAAGATAAGATAAGATAAATATTCTTTATTGCAAAAAAGAAAAGAATTACACAAAAGAAATAGGCTAATATCGTTAATATTACAATTGGCGGTCTTATCGCCAGTCTACCTTTGTAGCCGCTTCTAGCTTCTCGTGGCGGCGTTTGTGGCTGTCGCGTGTGGCCCGTGTGCGGCGACACTAAGGGGCTGCCAGCTGTCAAATTCAAGCATGAGACAGAAGGAGTCTCAGCGGCGGATTGAAGAGCACGGCACAGTGACTCCATATTTGAATTTTGGCAGGGATATAAAAATACGCCAACTAAAATCAGATTTTTTTAAACAAGCTATTTTATTTATAATACCCTACCTTTTGATATATACGAGATTTTGTATGAATAACTAATTCGGGATAGACATAATTTTCATTTTAAAAAACACGGAAAGGGTATGTTTGTGTTTTTTTATCGAGCGAAGTTTGTCCTTGTCATTCATGTCATGGAATGACAAAGTCGCAGGTTCAAGTCCTGCCCACGGCAAGAATTTTGTCATCATGTTCCAAGTCTATATTTATTAGTTTATTTGTTGTTTTCTAACATTGTCGTGTGTCTATACGACTTGTGTTTTCAATTACACAAGGAAGGATTAACTGAAGTCCGGGGTTTACTGAGTACACAAACCGCAGATGGAACGGTGGTAAATAAACAAAGTATAAGAACAGTCGCCAGCACAATGTGACATAGGTACTCTACTCACACATAATACCGTCCAGCGACATTGAGCTGCCGACTGTACGCCAAGGTAAAGAAACGCTGGTCTAGAGGCTTAGAGGATCAGAGGCGAAGCTTGTAAAGTTTAAAATTAACCATGACAGGGTTGTCGCTCGACGGTCGCCGGGATTGTCGCCGCTATTAAACGGGGAGGCCCGATGACTCGTGAAATGTCACGTTATTCGTCCAGACAGTGTTGCTTACGTCTTAATGAACTTAGTTTTATATCTTTCCAGACAGAAGGCAGTTCTGGTGAGGGCTTTTACAATGTTTTGTTTTTAGTTTGTTGTGATTGAAGCTAAAAGTTACTTAACTTAGAAATAGACAATGCATTATTATTGATTGTTTGATTATTAGTCTTATTTAGTTAAGACTAAATGCTAAAATAATCGATGTATTGTACAAAGTACTTAATTAAATAAAAATTTTAAAAATTTCGGAAATTAGGTATAGTTTGGAATCACTGGAGAAAAGGAGTTGCGCGCCTCCTTTCAGATCGCTGTCACTAATTTTCGACTCGATTTTTTTAATTGTATTTGGAGGGGAATTATTTTTAGTGTGAGTTGTGCAGCTTAGATCAAGGGCAGTAATGCAGTGTTTTTTTTTATAATTTGAGTTAGGGTGCCGGATTCATTATAGTTATAGTTATTATAGTTTTTCGGAATAGTTTACAATCACAACCTAAACTTCAAACTTGTAAATAATATAATGCATCGTTTGTAGTCAATTTATATATATTCATATTACACTAACTGCAGAATAACAAAACTTAAAATTATACAAGTAATAAAACAGTAAATAACTTCGAACTTAGTTAAATGGATTAGGTATCCATTTAACTAAGCCCTAATTTATTTACTTTTTTATTACATATATATTATACCTTAATTAATTATCTCATCAATTAAAATTCAATCTCTGCTCAATTTTGCATTTCTCTTTGACTTTTGAATGTAATTTAAGATTAGAAAAATAAGCCCATAGAAGTTGCATTCATAATTAATATATTACCCACTTTTGCTGATCTAATAGTTTCGACTATTTCCCAAAATATTGTGGAAAGTCTTATAATCTAATCATTGTTGATGGTTTGGAACAATACCTACTGTAAATCAAGAACAAAAGATCTAGCTTCTGCAAAAAAACATTGCTTTTAAAAATATGAATCGAATCAATGATGGGTAAATTCCAATTAGATAGGTATTTACCTAACTATTTTTTAAATACTTTTACTATGTTATTAATGAAACTAGATTGCATTTTTAATTTTTATGATTTTAAATTATCAGAACATGATGAAAAAATTCTTGCCGTGGGCAGGACTTGAACCTGCGACCTTGTCATTCCGTGACGGCAATAATTTTTTCATCATGTTCTAATTTATTCACCGAGCATGGATAATGCGTAATTCAAATTCTGATTTTAAATTATCCTTTGATTCCAACATGTTCTACGATAATTATTTCTGTACCCAGAAAAAAAGTTGTCCCGACATGTCCTGTACGCGACTAAAATATATTTTTAAAAATGTGGCAACCCTAACTTTCTAGTACTGTCAACAAAATCATAAACCCAATACAATGTAGTGTAGCCCATATTGCGTCATAAGATGTGGACTTTACGTGTGTAGTGAGTCAGTTGATCCCCTGAAAATAAACTAACTTTTCAGGCTGACCGCTAAGCTTTATTGACCATTAAGTAGTGTTACATAAAATATAATATTAGCGAGTAAGTGAGGATTTTGCACTTTATTTCCGCCAGTTATCTAACTTTTAGTCGTTGGGTTCAAACAAATCTACTCCCTAACAACTAATACATTTATTAGATTGTGATGTAGGCAATATTTATTTTTAATCAAAATGTGAGAAAATGAAGTCAAATGAAATGAGTTTATTTGCTCGAAACACGGTATTAAAGACAGCGTGGATTGTTCAAATTATAAATTACTGTATGAAATTATTATTGCATTATAAGTTCGGTAAGCGAAACGATAATCTAAATATTATTTATGAATAAAAGTTATAATAATAATAATTGAGAACTCGCTGATTTAGGCATGCCAATTTCACAGGGTTTGTAAAATCTTGTTAATGGTTTTAAAATAATTAGAAATATTTATCAAATTTGGTTTTGAATGAATTATTTGAGATAGCAGAGATAACTTTATAAGCTACCGTATGTTGAAAGACTTCATAGATTTGATCCGAAACACGGTTATTTTTGGAAAGAGCGTGCCACGGAATGGCTAGGGTTCGAAACCCGGACGTGACGAATTTTTTTCGCCGTGTAACAATTAGACAGTATATAAATAATAATTCTCATTTAACACATGATAATATTTATGTTTTTGTGTTGCCAACTCTACATAGTGTTGCCAACAAATTATATCTACTTAATAAGTATTTATCATGATAGAGCAGTTTGCTATTCTGGCTTTTCTAAGACATATTTCGATTATTACTACAAGTTTAAGCTCGCCGACGCCACCTGGCAAAGATAGGGCTGCGACCCCGACAGACAGACAGGGGCGTCGTTTTGTGTTTACATGCAGTATACAGGGTGTTCCAGACTGTGTTTGTATGTAGTCAAACACATCTGGCGCGGATCACAGTTAAAAATGAACAGAATATAATAATGTTGTTTCTTTGTTGTCGCTACTTCGTCCCTCAATTGCAATTTGGCGACTGCATTTTGGCGTCATCATCATCATCATCAGTCTAGTTATATTACCCCACTGCTCGGGCACAGACCTTCCCTTACATCGAGGGAGCTCGGGCCATGATTCGCCACGCGGGCCCAGTGCGGATTGGCGGATTTCACATGCCTTAGATTTTTTTTTCTTCTACGGCATGCAGGTTTCATCACGATGTTTTCCTTCACCGATTTGAGAGCACTCGGTAGATGTACGTAAGTTTTTCCGTCGAAAAAACCGAGGATAACTCATTGGTACATGGCTGCCCTGGCTGAGAATCGAACCTGGGACCTCCATATTGCAAGTCCATTGACCCAACCACTGAGCCACCGAGCTCTCTTTGGCGTCGAGAATTCATAATTCATTTATTCCTTGCTTTATGTGGTAACATGGTTCTTAGATAGTACAGGAAGTGCTCACATAAACCCTGTAAGGGCACCGCAACATTAGACACTTAAACATTAAAAATTCAAATTTGTCAGTCAGCCATTTGATAGCTTATTTTTTTAATCATGACGATTTTAATCAAAAATATTTCGAAATTAGTCTTTTTAATGTAATGACGAAAGTTTTAGTGTTAGAAGCAAAAACCTAAGTTGAGTTTGAAATAACAGACACAATTATTTTCTTAAAAAAATACAATTTTCACTTTATTATATAACCGCCATTTTTGATATAACAAGTCCCTAGATTTTTTTAAACAATTATTGAATACTAGCTGTACCCCGCAACTTCGTTTGCGTAGAGGAGGAGGATGGAGGAGATTAGCAGATCTTCCTCTCTGGATCCTTGTTTCCACATCACATACCGCCATGGCTTATAAGCCTATGAGCTGTCCGGATATTTGTATCTCCTAGTGAAACTCCCATCAAAATCCCTTCAGTAGTTATGGCGTGATACTTGCACAAAGTCACAGACAAAAATTCTAAAAATTAGTGTTTTGGCATCAAGTGTAGATCCTAAAACACATTACAATTATTATTTTCAAAAAATATCCAATGTACAGACACGACTTTTTTACAGTCTTATTATATGTACCTATAGATGATTGCCATAACCAGCAATGTTTTTGTCAGATTTCAGCTTAGTTTTGAACAATGTAGTTATTAGAACATGATGAAGAATTTTTTCATCGTGTTCTAATTTATTCACCGAGCATGGATAATGCGTAATTCAAATTCTGAATGTAGTTATTTAAGCAGAAATGTAGCAAATACGAAGCTCGCTGAAATTGATGCAGCATGGACAGTATGGACACTGTTAGATTTCGGATAACAATATAGGGTTGCCGATTGATGACGATGTCGACGGAAATTGAGGTTCGGAATATTCGGCCACCCTGTATGTGTAAGAACACCTACTCATGTAGGTATGTTGTCTGTCTAGCAAACCCTATTTCAGACTAAATTCTGTCTCAAATTGATTTTCGACTAGCTGGGGCAACGTTCCGTCAAACCACATTGAACGTGATTCGGAGGTATGGCAAGTGAATATAATATGTATAAGACGTTCGATACCAGTCAACTTGTATTATGGGCACCTGTGCATCGGGAACGATCAGAGGGGGCTTATTCGATTAAGTTTTTAGTTTAGTTTTATTATATTTGTTTTTAGTAGGTATGTATGTACCACCTCGCTAGGTATTGTAAAATCAATATATCTACCTATTACGTAGATTAGTTTACCGATCACATGATTTCAATTAGTCAACTTTCGCTATTATAATTTAAATGAGATGAAATCCTACAAATATAGTTTCCATTTAGGAAAGCCTAATATTTAGGGGAATTTCGAATTGTGCAGTTGTTCGGTAAATTGTGTTTGGAACGAAGCAATCACCATGTAATTTACCTAACGTTAATTAATTTCGCGTGTTTGCCATTTCGGTACTGAAATATGTCATTAACTCATTATGCATATGTGGCATTTTGCGGGGCTGAAATTATGTGTAATAACGTAGATGATAGGTATTGAATATTCCGCTTCCGTCGCCTATGTAACCGGCATTTTGTAACCAGTTGTGAATGAGGAAAAAATTATCTTAGGACGTAACCGACTTCGAAGGAAGATCATTTCGTTAATATTGCAAAATATAGGTAGGTAAGTACCTAAAGAAATTGGTGTTCTGTGGTAATAGTATTGAAATCTGTTTAAAAATAACTTATTTTAGTACCTACAGACAATGACTAAAGTTTCTAAGGATACTATACAAACAAATGAATGCACAAATTTATTTTATATTTCCACGTTTAGTTATCCCACTAATCATAATTTGCTCCATCATCCCACTAATCATAATAAAATCCATGCTCGGTGAATAAATTAGAACATGATGAAAATGTCGCAGGTTCAAGTCCTGCCCACGCAAGAATTTTTTCATCATGTTCTAATTTATCCCACTAATATTGTATAAACGCGAAAGTTTGTATGTTTATTGCTCTTTCACGCAAGAACTACTGAATGGATTTTAATGAAACTTTACAATAATATAACTCATAAATCAGTATAACACATAGGCTATAATTTATAAAGATCCTACGCAGATGAAGTCGCGGGCAGAAGCTAGTTATTCAATAATTTAAAACAAATTTCAATTCCATTTCAAAAAGTGATTTAATTCTCTTCAAGAATTGACAATAAGATGAATTGAAAAGCATTAAATAGAGACTTGTTAAATGACAAGAGTCTTAAAATTGAATGCACTTCAATACCTTTGCTTTGTAAATTCCGTTTAAAGGTCTTCTATTCTTTAATGTATTTTAATATCTTCAGTTACCGGTCTCCCTATAGCTTGCTTACTCCACTATTACATTCGCTTCGCTTGCTACAGCGAGTGATTCAATTCAACATCTAGTGGACCGAGAGCTGATGGTATATTTCTTGATTGCGTCGTCAAATCATGCTTTTGAACAACCATAGAAATAAAACACTCAGAATTTGAATTACGCATTATCCATGCTCGGTGAATAAATTAGAATATGATGATGATCAATATACAATACATGGCATAATTGCGACAAGCTAAGTTGTAGTTCACAAATGTGCCAAAAACGGCCATTTTTCGCAATTATGCGAACTACAACTTACCGGATTTGAATCACGTTATAAATATGCATTTAAAAAATAGTATTTATCGTAATAAACATTTTGTAAATAGCTTTTTTAATAAAATTGATTATATTGGAAGATTTTATTTTTCTAAGATTGGCGGCGCTAGTTTGCTCATATCAGGCCTTTAAGGGTATGTTCTAATTTGTTCTCCGAGCATAGATAATGCGTAATACAAATTCTAAATAACTTCTTGCACATCATGTATCAGATTCTGTCAATAATATTACTGAAATAAAGGGAAGAAAATACGAAGCCTCATCCAGACCAAGCCAATGATGGCCAATGATCGGCGTTGGCTGCCGCCCAATACCACAAGTTTGATGACCTTCGATGATTCGTACAAATACATTTGGTCGTTAGAAAACTACTTGTACGTATCTTCGGAGGCCTTTGAGCTTTTAGACCCAGAAATGAGTGTGATGGCGGGGATGAAGAACATGGTCACAAGACGCGGAAGGACAGTAAGAGTGATGCCCAGGATCTGGAAGACTGGAAACATACTACGAACGCCCTCTGCCTCACTTTTGGGGGCCATAATGATACTATGATTTCTCCTCTATATGTGACGTGACTTTGGCTTATCGTCGCCAATAGATGGTGGTGACGACTAGCCATTTTATACTTTGAACTTTAATTAATTCTAGAAGATTTTCGTACTCATACTCATTTATTCGACCTTTGGAACACTTGGTTACGTCAGTTTTTACGGGGTACACTTGGTTAGCACGGGTGCTGTTTTTCAGGCTCCGACAGAGAGTCTTGCTGCCACTTACATGCTAACCTATGTATGTTACCTATAATATCAATTAATTACTACATTTTTTACAAGCCCATTTTACTAAAGGATAATTTAGCATTAATAGTGAAAGAATTTTTGAAATCGTTCCAGTATTTACAAGTATACAAATCTTTCCTCTTCATAATATTAGTGTAGATATTTCAATACACATAACGTCGTGTTGCCAACTGCTACCGAAGGCCTGTTGCTAAGAATTTACAGAAAGTTGCTAGATTGAGTAATTTGTTCGTCCTGAAAAGTAGCTAGAAATAGCTAAATTTCCTAGTAAAAATAAATACCGTTTTACATGATTACTAGAAATCACACAGCAATCTTTAATTAAAGGCTTTAATATTTATTGCATTTCAAATGTATTTAACAAAATAAAACAAATGTAATTAACAAAATGAAACAAATGTAATTAACAAAATTAACAAATAAATCAGCTGTAAACTATAATAGTGATACTATATTTTATATTATATTATACATTTTATATGATATTATATTATAACTACTTAATTTTTTCGGGGATTCCCAGCCGGTACCTTTTTTTTTGACCACTCTGGCCAACAGCCAGAAGTTGCTAGAAAAAGTAGCTAATTTTTTTAGAAAAATTGCTAAATCTAGCTATAAAGTAGCTAAGTTGACAACGCTCCCGCCGACTCCCGGCCCACGCCGCTCAGCGAGCCGTTCACGTAGAAACAGGTGCATCCAGCGAACTTAAGACGAACACCTTTGTACGTAGGCACCTAATCAACTGCAACAATGCAATATGCTGAACTTAATACACATCTCATCGTATATTTAAACAAAGAGAGACGAACAAAGCGTTGCCTCTTAGTCTTGATGATGCCGATGGACTTATTAAGGCTAGGTGACATTGCCACATTTCAATGGAGCTTTGCCCCACCTACAAAACTACGTGACCATTTAAAGCTGTACCTATCATTTTGTTGGGGACTTATTACAGGTTTCATATTGCATAATCATAATCAGTATCATTTTCTACTACTCTCGCAACTCCTATAGAAGAATAACAACAACAATGAATAAATCGCTTCGAATTCTTACTATTTTCTGAATTCTTAATTAAGCTGTTTATTTCTAATCGCAACTTGTACAAAACTTTATTTTAAACCAATAATTTTAATAAAAAACGGAGATATTTTTACATTTATTCGTTATCTTGTACAACTTGCGGTTGATGGTGGGGCAGAATCTGGCATTGTCATCTACGAAGGCTACGGCACTAACTTAAAATTAAACTTCTGAAAAAGTAGGGTGTCTATTTAGAGACCGATGAATACCTTAGAGACCGACACTATGTTACAAAAATTCTTTTGTAAATATGTTTAATTGGGATTTCGTAACGTTGCGCGATATTTCTGGTTCGAGATTATTCACATGACATAATAGGTCCTTTCGTTGTTCGCTAAGCTCCTAGTAAGTATCTCTGCCTACGCCTAATTATACAAACCTTTTGTTACAAAGGACTTATTTAAATACATAATGTAATATATGTTATTCTTTGTTACAATGTTGCTACCTATGTACTAATCATAAATAGAAATGAAGGGTTAGTTTAACAGTTGTTAAACCACCGATTTTGTATGGCCAAGTTTAGAGAAAATCCATACAATTATCCTTAAGGTTTATCGATACGGACCAAATTTTGATTCAGTAGTCACTTTTGTCCTCTGGCGGCTACTCGTTTCTTATTCTATCTACCAGAAAAATGTAATCGTATTTATTTGCAATAAAATATTCTGATTTTACTAGTAAAGCAATGCCAATGCAATGTCTCCGCCACAAGTTTACAAGATCACAAAGATTGCTTTTCCAATATTTGTGCTTAATGTTTATTGAAGCAGAAGACACGACGAGCACTGTGGAGCACGTTCTCAGAGCTTGCAGTAACAACCGAGCGAGATGTTTCAAAGGAGATAGGATTTTTATAGCTTTTATGAATAGTTTCTGCTTCAGAAAATAGAACGCTGGAATATGGAAGTGGGACAATATTTTTTTAGAAAAAAAATGAGCAAAGTTTTATTTTCATGTCCATTTCAAACGTTCCAACTTAGACAAATGATCAGCCTAGCGATCCAGAGGGGAAATGCCGCCAGCATTTTGGGCACGTTGCCGGACAACGGGGATCGGTTGAACTATCTGTAATGCTAAGTCATTCAGATAGTTCAACCGACCTATTGTATATATAGTTTTTAGTTTAGTTTATATTTTCTAGGTTAATATTATAATAGTTATTTTTATTTTTTATTGTTAAATCTTTACTTAGACAAAAGCTTGTACTCTTAGGTCTCACGTCCTAAGGCCTGTATTAAGTCGATTTTACCTCCAAGTGATAACTACATAAATATATTGACGCCTCTGATTTGTTATGTATTCCCCGTAACCCCTTAGCGAATGCAATCTGGAATCGCTAACAATGTCTATATTATTGCGACAGATAGTCGACAGATAGATTACGATCAAATTTAAATTCAGCCTTCAGGCAAGTCAATGCGACGTGGATATTGTAATTCCAATAAGCTCATGAATAGTAAGCACTCCAACGAAAATGTCATCGAATACATCGGCTCCCAACAGAATTGGAACAATGCGGGGAATCAGCGACAACTCAATTAATGCAACGAAATTGCATTTCAATGTAACAGTGATAATATTTTGGCTTACAGCGCCTACTGTTTCCCTCTTGTTTATTTATTAATTCTATGTGATTCTATTCTATTCGTGAGGGCAGAGTGGGTCGCGGGAATCTTCCTTTGCTGGATGTGCCATTTACTAGTACCAAATACAGGAAAAACGCATTCTTATTACGTAGTAGTGATAGTTACAATAAGATGTATGCAAATCATAAACTGGATCTATACGACACGAGCGCAGCGACCGTGAGACGCATCATGGCGCAGGACTTCTTTAACGACAGTTATCATTCAAGTATTTTTTAGACTCATATAAAAAATTTAACAAAAGTACCTATTTAAGTCACTTTTAATTTTTTTAAATCTTGAGACATCTTGCTATCTTCTAGACATTATTAAGTAACCTAAAGTTATTGTAGCTGTAAATCTTCCTTAAAATAAATAAATAATAAATGTTACATTTTTGCAACAAATCGTACAATTTTATTTACCTATTGTTAAATAAGTATAAGCCTCCATTCGAGAACTCGTCTACCCCATCGGTTATCGGTTCTACGACAGATGTGACTGCCACTTCAGTTTGCTGATTCTATGAGCAATGTCAACCACTTTTGTCTTCAGGTGGATATACTCATTTCTTATTCTATCTACCAGAGAAATGCCAAGCATAGCTCTTTCCATAGCTCGTTGAGTGACTTTCAACTTGTGGGCCAGTCTCACTCAATGTCAACGTTTCGACTCCGTAGGTCATCACTGGCAGGACGCACTGGTTGAAGACCTTAGTTTTCATGCATTATGTGAAATGTACTCGCCATTTACATTGATGCCACGTCCATTCCAATGTTTTGAAGACATCTTCCAGTGCATCTTCCAGCGCATTTTGTGAAGAGTTTCGGTGATATGACATCTCCTTGTCTCACACCTCTGCGCAACTGGATAGATCTTGTTTGCTGGTTCTGGATTTGGACGGTCATTGTGGCGGCGTTATACAAGCATCTCAGCACCTCGAAGTACCGCCAGCTTGCTTGGCATCGGTGCAAGGACTGCAGAACTGCCCAGGTTTAGATAGAGTCAAATGCATTCTCATAGTCCACAAATGCAAGACACAGGGGTGGTCTATAAAAATGTTGTAATGTTCCATAATGTTATATAACTGTTGTGTGGGAGCACCCTAAGTCCATTCAATTGGGTATAACAAAGGCTAACCTTTGTGAGTAAAATATAATAATAAAAAGTTATTTCACATCAAGAAAGAGAAGCCAAAATTTAACCCCAAAAATGTATTACAATATAAGGAGTCCTTTATGTAAGATATCACCCGCATTTCATAGTTTACCTCAAGCTCGTGTATACATAATTGATTTGGCTCATAAATTCAATAGATTTGCTTCGTGGTAATTCATCACATTCATGTTTTTCCAATTCGAAATCTAGCACAATCTTTCACAATCGTATTTTGACAGATTCTATTTTATCACTGTTCGCATGTTTAGCAATTTAAAGTTGTAAAAACAAATCTAAGATGACGATAAATAATACATTTATTTAAACGAGAGTCTATTTCATGTCACAGACATGAAAAAGGAATAAATTTGTAACATATTTGTTGTTGTTTATCATACTTTTAAATTCTAGTTTAAATCTTTTTGAACGAATGAATTTATCTTTATCTCACACAAAGCGGGCGGTGGATAGTTGCTGCATTGAATGTACGGGGATGTTAGATAAATTGGCTGAGGAAGTGTTAATTTGCCAGAATATGTGTGCTATTATATGCCAGGATATATGTGTGCTAAATATGCCAGGATCGCTATGTGTGATATTGTATGCCAGGATAATATGTGTGTGTACCATTGCATGCCAGGATATATTATGTGTGCTATTGTATGCCAGGACATATGTGTGCTAAATATGCCAGGATCGCTATGTGTGCTATTGTATGCCAGGATATGTGTACTATTGTATGCCAGGATATGTGTACTATTGTATGCCAGGATCGCAGCAGATGGAGGACCATCGTATCTGCCTACCACTGCGGGAAATAAAGGCGTGAGCTCATGAATGAATGAATTTATTCATATATACATGTTACGGAATTAAAATGTTAGTAAAATAATATTTTTAGATATGGTAGCACCATGGGGCTCACGGGCTCGCCGCCTAATAATGTCTTCGATTTATTATTCTGAAAATATATTCTTTCGCCACCGACTAAAAAGGCGGCTAATAAAAATTAGTACCAACTATTAGTTGGTGCTCTGGGCGCTCATTTTCCAACCAACTCCGTCCCTGGAAGTTTTGGCCACAGGTTGCATAGTGAAATTTATCTTATTAGCTTATGCCAAGTGCAGTGTTCGCAAATCCTATAGAATATCAGACAAGCCCCGCAAGGGATAATTTCTTAGAACAAACAGCTCCTAAAGTTTGCCCTAAGTTTTGAGCTAACGCAAAATACACCTGCTAAGTTCTTTCTTTGTTTTGCAAAGCTTCACAGCTATCAAATAAGCCATCAGTTGGAAAACTAGTTTTAAGCAGTTCGGTTCTTGCAGTTTAACTTAATAGATACGTTTTGTAGAATTAAATATTGAAGTAATTTCGGGCTTAGGTGGCAACTCACCCTCCTAGAATCTCACCTATGGGTGAGATGCCACCTTCTAAAATTGTTAGTGGTCGATTCACTCAGTACCTGGGTGAGTTGACTACTTCTAAAATGTGAGGTGGTTAACTCATCCCGCTCCAATGGTTCGTTTATGGAGATATGTACGGTTAAACACAGATAATGGTGTATTAGAAGAGTTTTTACGGGTCAGAACACATTGGTCCCCTAATATTCGTTCCCCGGATTAAAAGTTGTAGATTCGGCCCCTATATAGGTGCCCATTGGTCCCCCGGCAGGAGACGAGGCAATATTAATTCATTTTTAAGGTACCTACTCGTCCCCTGCTCAGTCTTCGGCACCTGCTCAGGTACTTTTTGGTTCCCTGATAGACAACCAGCCATATTTTTACATAAATAGCGCTGACACAGTACATTTGTGAACAAAACTTTAACGAAATTAATTATACAAAAGCACTAAGAGTTGATTATTTAATGTCGATAAAGATGTTGATATTTGGTTGATTGTTTGTAAATCTGACTGTAACATTCTCAAATAGTACTTGTCTGGTTTTTGATTTTTACAACTAGTAGTGTGTATTCTAAACAATCTACTAGTAAATCCATTTTTACAATCTGTCAAGTATTTCTTGATAACATCTCAACCTTATTGAGGCCCGCTGTATAATTTTCTGTATTTCCGAAAACGTGCTTATAATTTAACTTACTATACATACCTAATCAGTCTCGAAATTCTGAATAAGGCATTATACGGAGAATTTTATAAGCTCTGTGATATCTTAAATAGGTACAACATTATCTCCTTTTTTCAGAAACTAATTTATTACTTAATTTATAGTGACTTTTAATTACCGATATCGCAACAATTTTGTGTCTTTATTTCTGGTTAATGCCTATAGGTACGTTACAGGGTCGTTACACCCTGTAGTAATAAAATTCTCCCCTATTACTTTACTATGAACAGGTATAAGGTTACGATACCATATAAAATCTTTTCCCATTGTCGCTTTCCTCTACCGAATCATAGTACAATTTTCTCAGGTTACCATACAATACTCGGTCGTTCCACCCTGTAGAAATAGAATTCTCTCTTAAGTAGAGCCTACTTTCTTAGCAACAGTATAAAGTTACGATACCATATAAAAATATTTTCCTATTGTTGCTTTCACTAACTTAACAAACAAAACAATTTTCTCATTTTTTCCCGGTTACCAAAAGTAACCTGACACGGTCATTCCACCCTGTAGAAATATTATAGGGATGTAGTCTGTTTTTGGGACACTTACCTGTACATTTCTAGATACCTAGTATTTATTATTATTTTTTAAACGCAGGTAAAACTTCAAAAATTGTGTTTTACGGTGTCTAATAACGCGCCAAAACGCCCAATATGTCACACGACAGCTTGTGAGTTGTAACATCACTCATTACAAATAATGAATGAAAATCAAGATGGCCACGAAGTGGAGCATACGCAGTTACGTTGACAGTGCCGTCATGCGGTGGCGGGGGCAACTCGGACATGAAAATTATTGGCTTGTGCCGAGTTTACCATTTTTAAGATTTAATATTTTAAGGTGATCCATATTTCTATGCCGAGTTTCCACCTCTAGGGAATCGTGGTAAATTCAGCAGAACCCGTCTCAGTTTAGTCCAGCATTATAATTGCCGGGTTCTCTTGAAAATGGCGGGAAACGACGGTTGCGAAATTATTTGATAATTTTCCTTTTAACGTCTACAGGGACTATTTTGTGTTTAATATCACGTTAAATTAATCAGAAAATGTTCGCGAGTGACAGTACGGTGAAGTTATTGGATTATTTATGCAAGATCTGAAGTTTCAAGCTTTTATCAAGAGTTCCCGCTACAAGCTCGGGAGTGAACGTGACTGTCGAGCTGCTTCGTCCAGAGAGATGAGTCCTCTGGGTGAAGACATGAAGACGCGGCTACCCAGGGTGAAGACGCTACTGCGACTCCCCTGGAGGAAGATAGAATACTATTGAATATATTAATTTTTCTGTAACATGACATTGGCAAATGACGAACTGTCGAGTCCATTAATAAAATAAATAAAAATATAATTGCCGATTCGCATAACAATAATATAAGTTTTTTTATACAATTATTTACGTAATTAAAATTACTATTATTCTTGCGAAATTAACAAGAAATAATTTTTTTAAGGATTATTACTATAGTACCTATCATTTGGGCAACAATAATTATAATTATAATTATTTCTGTTCCTGTAAACATCCCTATTCTTCCATAGGTATTTTCCTAAAGGAATATAAAGTTACCATAACGTATAAAACCCCATTGTCGCTTACAGAAGCAACGTTGTACTCTGCAAACAAAGAATTGTTTGAAGTAAATAAACTTTTCACAATTTAAACAAGACGTTGTTAGGTTTCAGTCTTTCAAGTCATTGAAATGGAAAATATTTGTATTTCACTCGCAAGAGAGCAATAATATTGGTAAGGCTTCAAAACAGTTATTTATTTTCTATGGAATAAAATTGCTTGAAGCGTAACGGAAAGATACGTTTCGCAGATACGTATTTTTGTGCTTTGCCTGTGCCAAGGCTTTTGCCTTTTAAGTCTTCAGTTCTCCCTGGCCAGGTGGTGACTTTCGTTAAGGCTTCGTATGCTCGTATTTTTCTACGAAGGCTACGGCACTACCTACTAAAATCAGTGGCTATTTTGTGTTTAATATCACGTTAAATTAATCAGAAAATGTTCGCGAATGACAGTATGGTGAATTTATTGGATAACTTGAGCAAGATCTGAAGTTTCAAGCTTTTATCAAGAGTTCCCGCTACAAGCTCGGGAGTGAACGTGACTGTCGAGCTGCTTCGTCCAGAGTGATGACGCTACGGCGACTCCTCTGGATGAAGACATGAAAACGCGGCTATCAAGGAATTTTCTGTAACATGACATTGGCAAATGACGAACTGTCGAGTCCATTAATAAAATAAATAATAATATATAAGCAGCCGTATATAAGCATTTGTCCAGAGACGAGATATATATTCCTGACATTAAAAACCGTAGACCTTTATCTTATTTACGAGTAAAAAGCCGGCTCCAACAAAGTTGATTGAAATCTTTTTTAAGCGCCCGCAATACTCAAAGCGTCCTCGAAAGCCTTTTATTTCAGCTGCCGCCGAGAGGCGCACAGACCGGAAAAGGGGTGGGGTCTGTCCTGTAAAGACTATCTCAATTTAGGGTACATTCACACCGTCCTGTCTAGGGAATGCGAATCTCAAAATACAGACCTAATCTCGCGGTGGGTAATCTCGCGAGATGAATCGTCGACCTTACTTTTACCTTATACTCTAATTATCCTAAATAAATCGAGAAATATTACGATCCTGGACACAATATTAGATTTTCTCTATACTTACTTAATGCTTAATCAAGTCAGGAGTTAGACCCACCCAAGTCAAGTGTATTTTAGAAACTTATTATGTTGTAACTACAGATATATATTTTATAAAGAAATCTTACAAAATCAATTTAAATAACATGATAAAATAAAATAATTGGCCCGGACTGTCACAGAATGTGTGCCATCGGACGGTCGCCGGCGTCGGGGCAGACCTCGGCGTAGGTGGAGAGACGATATCGTTAGATACAGGGATGGGTGGCTGGAAGAGGCTCAGGACAGGGATGGATGGAAGAGGAGGGGGGAGACCTTTGCCCAGCAGTGGGACAATTTATAGGTTAACAAAAAAAATTATACATTTATTCCTAAATTATCTAATTTTATTGTGCGGAATATAGAATTGGAAAATCTAAGAAATCGATGAACCAATTCGTCGATTCTTATTTATTTACAGGAAAATAATTCGCCCATCTCATTTAAAATGCAACACTAGTATCGGCAATTTCGTTCAATCTCCCGGGGTCTCGAGATTGAGATTTCGCTACGAGATTGCATTTGCTATTGCCGGCGCGAATTCTAAGGCACTCAAATAATAAGTACTAGTTAAGCCGCATTCAGTACCATATAGGTAACGTTTTGTTGCATTTTATTGCCTCAATTCACGGCCAATCAGAGCACGTGGATCTTTTCTCTACTTGACATTAACAGGCGTAAAAATTGCGGCGATAATACTATAAATAAATAAAATAATAAAGATTCAATCTGTACAATGACACCAAATATATGTAATATAATAGTACAGATCAACTTCTCGATTTTTTAAATTCTATATTTATTTAGGTAGGTACATTTGTACGCATAAGTGACGATGACGTTTCTATTCTAAAAATATCTGTAACTATCTTTTAGAATTAAAGCTATAAGCTACATAAAGCTCAATATAGAGCCATTACTACATATATTTTTTGTTGTAACATTGTAATTGTATTGTAACATTAGATTGGTAAAATGAATAGGAAAAATCTTAGTTTACAGAGTTTTCATATTATCGTGTAACGTAGCTTGATTATGAATTTTCAGTAATTAAAGTCTACAGAGCGCATGATTACAAACAAATGAAATGGCAAAAGTAAAAATGATGTACCCATGTTTTCATTGTGAGTGGGGCTTTATAATTATGCCAGTGAATGGACAGGTGTCATCACATTGCTTTGTTCCTTTCAATGAATTTTTTACTACGAATAGCGATCTTAGGTTATATATATATTTATAACTTACTATTTGCATATCATATTAGATATAGCTACTGTTAATTTTGAATACTGGTCCTAATCTTAATATCCTAATCGAAAAAATATATTATTGTTACTAAGTGATAGTTTATAACTTAATAAAACTATTTTTTTTAAATTGCATGCTAATAGCTTAAAATTAATCTTAATTTTAAATAAATGGTCATAAAAACAACCTTTAATCACGTGATGCAAAACTACAATGACGTTATTAGGTTTAATACCGATATTTCATGTAGCGGCCATTTTGTAGTGAGTAACGTCACAAGATGTCGGTGCGTCATTTGAAACGGCTTAAGGCTGGGTGTGCGCGGATTTACAGTTTTTCTACGAAGGCTACGGCTCTAACTACTAAAATTAAACTTCTTCTAAAATATACATATAACAATCTTGGGGTGTATATTTAGGGACTGATGAATACCGATACACGATTGGACAAACTTCGCTCGATAGAATACCATCGCAAACATATCCCTTCCATGCCTTTTAAAATGAAAATTATGTCTAAACCGAAATAATTATTCATACAAAATTTATATCAAAATGTAGGGTATTATAAATACGAGAGCTTGTTTAAAAAAATCTGATTTTTATTGGCGTATTTTTATTTCTCTGCCAAAATTCATAAAAATACAAATATGGAGTCACTGTCTCGTGCTCTTCACTCCGCCGCTGCGGGACATCTTCTGTCCTGGCGCTCGAGTTTGACAGCTGGCAGCCCCTTAATAAGGGAAGGGAAGAATGTAGTATATGTACAAATGTAACATACACATTTCCCTAAAATGTTAAGTAACTCACTATTATTGTCAGAGCTCCGCATTATATTCAAGAAGGCAATATGTACTCTTTACAGCAATGAGACGTAATATTGCGGCAAGCATTGCATGACGTCATACGAAAACGTGTGAAGGCTGACCATGCTCTAATTAAATTCCGTCGGAATAACTACTTTTCAGGCAGGTAGTTGTAAACTATTTTTAACTAACTCAACTCAGCGAAAACGACCGATAAACTCATAAACGAACCGAAACATAAACTAAAGTTTTAATTAAAATGCATCGTTTGCCCATACTTTGTAAATTGTTTCGGATTTATGCATTAACGTTTATTCAAAACACGATAAATTTGTGTAGGTACTTAGTTTTTGCACGCCATATTTGAAATTTTGCACACCAAATTTTATTAAGAATCATATCTCTTTAATAAGTAAATCCTACATTTATGTACAGTCGAAGACAGAGATAAGTATACAGGGGGCCTCAATAAAGTTGAGATTTTCTCAAAAACTACTGGACCGAATTTAATAATTATTTTACAGTTACATAGTTTTAAGTTTTATCTATCAAACAGTGAACGAAATTTTGCAATAAGTATAGTAGTTTTTGAGAAAATCTCAACCTTAAAAACTCTCCTGTACACCTTTCTCTGTGTTCCACCGTACTTCAGGGCAAGGCCGTAGATTTTATATACATTGAGGAACATTGACACTTATTTACGGTTATATAAAAGTAACGTCAGAGATAAGAGCTCGGTGGCTCAGTGGTTGAGTCAATGGACTTGCGATACGGAGATCCCAGGTTCGATTCCCAGCCAGGGCAACCATGTAATGGGGAGGACCCTGGTTCGAATCCTGGTTGTGATGAAATTTTTTCTCAATTTTATCATTTTGACACACGTATTTCCAAAATATAATATTATTTCACTTCTTCCACACATAAATATTTTACCTCAAGTATTAATTTTTTCAATATATAGTTATCTATGATTCATGAATTTATTATGATATTTTAGTAACAGGTATATCTCGCAGATTTGTTGACCAAAGGGGCTAATGTTCCGTTCAGCCCCTAGTGTTTAGGGTGGCAAATCAGAATACCCCATATACGGGGTGTAACGTAAATGGTATATGAAGCCGAAGGGAGGGTGTTCAGTATCGGTAACTGAACAACTTTTGTTTTACGACTTTTCGATTTTCGCGAATTAAGCTTATTTTTATTTTTTATTCGAAAAGTAGAACAAAAGTTGTTCAGTTACCGATACTGAACACCCTCCCTTCGGCTTCATATACCCTTTACGTGACACCCTGTATAACTACGTAAATGCATCAGTGAGACAATTAATCCCGAATAGAGTGATAGACAGGGTAGAACGGAAAGGGTGCAAGTATAGGGTGCGCTTCGGTGTAAAGTGGAACTTTTTGTTTTATTTTTTAATATGGCATTCCGTTAGTCAAAGTCAATCCAGATCGGTTTGTCATGGAATTATGAGCCTTCATAGAGCCAACTAGCGCCGCCGATCTTAAAAAAATAATATCTTCCAATATAATAAATTTTATTAAAAAAGCTATTTACAAAATGTTTATTAGGATGAATACTACTTTTATTATATATAAACGGATATCACTCACTTATATTGTTAAAGTCGGCAATTAGACCGACATTCGCCACGCCCGCCTAATTGCCGAGTTTAACAATATAAGTGAGTGATATCCGTTTATATATAATAATTTGTAGTAATGACTCACTATAGTTTTAATTCTAAAATACTATTTTTCAATATACAATACATGGCATAATTGCGACAAGCTAAGTTGTAGTTCTCAAATATGCCAAAAACGGCCGTTTCTCGCAATTATGCGAACTACAACTTACTGACATTGAATCACGTTATAAATAAGCATTTATAAAATAGTATTTATCGTAATAAACATTATGTCCGTAGCTTTTTTAATAAAATTGATTAAATTGGAAGATATTATTGTTCAATAATTGGCGGCGCTAGTTGGCTAGAGATGTGAACGTTGGACTATGAACCTGACAGATTAATGAGAATTCAGTTCATTTTTTAAGTCCATTGCAGGTTTCTGACCAAATAATTTGTATGTTATTAATTAAACTCGGATATTTAACTAAATTGGAAGATATTGTTTTTCAAAGATTGGCGGCGCTAGTTGGCTCATTAAACGCTGTGCAGAATTAATGTATGTCATACGACGTGTTCGTTCTTTAGTTTGTAGTTTTATTTCATAATTTTTTTTTTAGATATTAAGTTAGTTTTATTTTGTAGTAATTAGTTTTTTTTTATTAAAAATTTCCTTTTTTTGTTAACCTATATATTGTCCCACTGCTGGGCAAAGGTCTCCCCCCTCCTCTTCCATCCATCCCTGTCCTGAGCCTCTTCCAGCCACCCATCCCTGTATCTAACGATATCGTCTCTCCACCTACGCCGAGGTCTGCCCCGAAAAAATTTCCTTAACAAATTAAAAAAAAAATGTCAGAAAAATAACCATTCATTTAATTTTGTCGAATGAATTCAAGACCTGTATAGTTTTTGGATATCCGGAAAGCTTTATAAACATTCGTGCGTTGTTGTTAGCTCAACGATGATACGGATCTAATTGATAAATACAGGGTGAGGCAAATTCATAATGGTGGGGTACAAATTGTGTACAGGAACTAACCAGGGCATGCCATCGCGTACAATCGGAGGATTATAACAGATAAAGCCTTTACCACAACTCGTCTATAGTTACATTGAATGCCACTTATACAGGGTGTCCCAGAAATCGACGTCATGCCGGAAACGCGTGATAACTGTTATCAGAAAAATCAAAAATAAAATCCAAGTCATGAATTTTGATAATTATTTGCATTAAAAAAATTCGAGAAAAACATCCTTTGATGGTTTTTTAAGTACCTATAGTTATTACTAATCTCTACTTTTTTTTAATTTTTTTTTCTTTGTTGTAAATCTCAATAATGCTTCTCTAAATTCTAATCTAAAACTGAAGGCCAACTGCCCCAGTTCAGAAGAAAATGATCACTTTTTGACCTACCAAGTTTTGAAAATTGTTAGTGCATCAGGGATTTTTGCAAATGCCATCGACGGC